>CM068371.1:242678264-243187195 GCA_034769895.1 Magicicada septendecula
ATGGTCCACTACCACTCCGACCAACTCGTAACGAATCTCTTCAAAGAGAAATGCTATAGCATTGTTCACCAGTTCCACATTCAGTGCAGTATCTGCAGCCACACTAGGGTTTTTAACCAACTTGCCTTCGATGTAGAGGAAACTTTCTGACGGCAGTGTAAAGACGTCCTGTTGTTGTATTGGCACACGTATTTCATCATTGTTTCCATATCTTGTTGTTGCGTACGGTGCGTCTGAGTGAAATGAAAAGTGTGTGATACTATCTTCAAAGAACGGTTGCTGCTCCACAGATAATATTCCACTCGCCATGTTACTTGTTTACAACAAAACCCAGTGAAATCAGGAAACGACGGTTAACTGATGTTAATCGTTTCAGTTTCGAACGAGTACTGATGCGTTTCCTAACTGATCTTTCTTCTTCTTCTTCTTCTTCTTCTTCTTCTTTTATTACTGACGACTGTGGTAGCAGCGGTGGCGAAGAAACAAAGTACAAGCCCATGTCTATAGTCGTTTTAGATGTAAACGCACAGTGATGACTTCTCCGCGAAAATCTATTACGTCACCGTCCTGGTCGTGTAAAGATAATGTTATGTTGTCCAAACGACTCACATTCACAGGTAGGTATATGACGTTTGTAGGTGATTCAATTATTTTGAATCCTGGTTCGACTGACGGATAGAACGAGTGCAGCGTGTGCTCGTTTTTACCGTTCTTGTATGATCCTTGCGCTATATTACACCTTATCAGTATACTGTTCACTTTTATAATGTTAACTGTGGCGTCAGACGTGTGAGTTTTATTCGCTTCAAGCAGACGCTTTTCTTTGAAACCCAACATATCACCGATACCGCACACTGTTTGTTGAAAGTCAATATCCATTGCACAAGTCAGTTCACATTTCAGTGTATTGTTGTTAGGACGTAGACTAATCTTTGAGTCTCCTAACTGCTTTTTGAGGAAGGCTTCTATGTCACCGATTTCATAAGCACCTGTAGGTAAAGTTATCAAGTCCCACGTTGTTCCGTCCCGTAGTACTGGAAACACATTGTTTTTTCCCTCAATCACGTTCGGTATACTGTTGTATGTAGTAAAGTCCAATAGACCTACATACCATTCGCCGTTTGTTAGTTCGAGAGGCGGGAAAAAGTCACATACAAGAGCAGCAGCATTCGTACCTGTTAAGGTGACCGACAGCGAAGACATCTTGTCGCTTACTGATCACTCACGCGTTAAGAAGTCCAAACATAAATGCCCACAGATGACTGTGTGTGGTGGCTGTTCACGCTCGTAATTGTAGTAAATGTCAGTGTCGGTTCCAAAATACTGTGTCAGCTCAAGAGGTGGCTGCATATTACCATACGCATCATAGTAGTAAACTTGTTTGTTTCGCTTCTTGTAGCAAACCCAGTGCGTACCAGGTCCTTCTGCACTGTCCAGATTAACAACTGCACTCTCATTCTTCCATGGTCGTGTGTGTGGTAAAGTGTTACGCATAAAAACTCCTCTGAAATAAGGTATTTTCAAAAGTTTTGCGTACACATACAAATCACTGTCAGACAATGCACGCACTGGTATGCAAATTAGTTTTTTTGTCTGTAAGGATGTAGGTATAGACCTGACGCTATTTTTTTATTGTTACGTTTATGCCTTGGGACCGTTTTGCGTTTGCAGGTCGTTTTGCGTTTGTTCGCGGATTGACGTTTAATTCCTGAACCCTTCTTCTTCTTCTTTTTTCTGCAACCACTACGCGAGCTCCCTCCACCCACTGCTGATTTCGCTTTCATTGCGGCGGCTACAGCTGCAGCATACGCTCTTTCACTAACACCGGAATTCCAATCTTTCACTCGTTCCCACGCTTTGCCGGCAAGAACGCGATCAGCTATACGTCTTCGACTGTTGTCTTTGTACCTTGCGTAGGCGATATCGTGTTCGCGACAGGCTTCGTCCAGCTCGTTGATTCCGCACTCGCCACGTGCCAATCTCTCTTTGAGTTTTGTTCCAGGTCCACAGAATCGGTAGCTGGGTAGGTGTAATTCTACTGGTAATGCGTCCACCGCTCGATTAATCAAAGTAGGTACTGACGAAACGATAGCGGGCACAGTGTTTTTAAGTATTTTTCCAATTACACCACGCCCCATTCTTTTCTTACGAAGTACGTGCATTCTTGTAAACAGATCTCCAATCCTTGATTTCCGTTTCCGTATCGAGAACGTCTATTAAACGTCCCACCTCTTCAATATATTCAGACAGGACTGAACGCTGTGTCGCGCTGTCTTGATATTTATAGACAAACTTTATTAGATTGATTATATGAGCGTGAAATACCTGAGTGACCTTGTACAATTCAGTCTTTATATGTAATTTTAATTCGTGCATTTGTCGTACAGTGACTGCGTCTTTGTCATTGACACCGTTCGCTATATTCGTAATTTTTCTTCCGGCAGCGTAGAAAGCATCGTTTTGCAAACTGATTGTGTGTGCGTGTAAAAATTCCAAATTCACTGCGTCTTTGAAGTCAACAGGCGCTTGCACACGCGTTAGTCGACAGTCATTAACGATTACGTTACCTGCACGATCATTTTTCAAACTCTTCTCGTCTACGTATCGTTTTGTGGCTGCATCTCTTGATTTAAGCGGATCGTTTAGCATTATTATTCGATGATCTTTTGCGTCTACGGTAGCGTCGTCGTTCTTGTACTGTAAGCATGCGTCCTTTACGTACTGTAAAGAAACAACATCGTGCAGCTCTTCAGGACCACCCAAGTTGCGTATCTTTTTGTTTTTCACATCAAAGTGACCGTCGTTAGTCACTCCTAAACCGATATCCTCACGCAGACTTCGATGAGTTTCTTTTCGCACTCTTACAGCGCTGTCGTGTCTACCGAACTTGTCTACACTCATATTTATGAAGAACTGGTGGTTATAGAACGGTGCGTCTGCTTTTATATGATAATGCCGGCTTCACGTAATTCTTCCAATATCGAAACGATTTCATTCCTATGACCTGTATGGCCACTATTTTGAGACGCCATTAACAGTCTCAATCTATTAACCAACTCGTTAGGATCATCCCAATGCACGTAATCGATTGCAGTGTTCGGTTTCATCTCCATATAGCCACTCCCTGTACGTTTTCGTGCACTCGATGCAAACAATTTAGATATTACTAGTCGGTACTTGACGCCACTGTTACTGTTTATTCGCGTATTGTGTTTATATTTTTGTTTGTGTCCGTTGGTTGCTAGTAGTATGGACTTATATTTCCTCATATCCTCCTTATTGTATTTTTTCGGTAGTTTCATAAACAAAAGTTCATACAGACCAGGTGTACCCTCGTAAATTTTTCATTTGACATGAAAGTTGTCGTTATCATCGATTTTTACATTTGAATCACCTATCATAAATTTACCACCTTCGTGTCGAACACCATACATACGATCTATAATCCGTTTACAGTCCGCCGATTCGCACAAACGTATATATTTGTTTGCTAATGAATCGTCACTGAAATGTGAAGCGTTAGGGTTCCAGGCGTCCTCGTCACTGAAATGAGAAGCGTTATGAGTAGAGGGAAAGTGTATGTTAGAGAACAATGGCGATGACGTCACAGAGAGGCACTGGTAGCTGGCTTCCGCGGTGTGAAAACAATGGGTTGGGGAACCCCCAGTTGAAAACACTACCGGGTTCCAGTTCATGACGTCATAGAGGCACTGGCAGCTGGTGTCCGAGCTGTCCATGTGACGTCACTGTTTTGTGTGTGTGTGTGTGTATGTATGTGTGTGTATGTGTGACTGAAACACTTCCGTGTTCCAGTTCATGACATCACACAGAGGCTCAAGTCGTGGCGTCCGCATGGCTAAAACCTGTTTCAAGACGTCACGGAGGCCGTGGTTTCTGCATGTCCGCAATTTGGTAGCCGAAAACAATGTGTAGCGGATGGGGGTACCCGGAATTCGGCGGTTGCCCGCAGAGGCGATGTCATCGGGTACCGTTACGCGAAATTTGGTGATATGGTCCATCGGGTACCGTTACCCGAAATATTTAAATCAACGGATGGGGGTATCCGAAATTGTTGGTGTCCGAATTTTGACACCCGAAATGTTTAAATCAACGGATGGGGGTACGCCCTAACCGGGTTCCAGTTCATGACATCACACAGAGGCCCTGGCAGCTGGTGTCCGAATGTTAAAACACTTCCGGGTTCCAGTTCATGACGTCACACAGAGGCCCTAGTCGATGGTCTCCGTGCATGTCCAAAATTTGGTAGCCGAAAACAATGTGTAGCGGATGGGTGGGGGTACCCGGAATTCGGTGGTTGACGAGGTCCTGGACGAGCCGTCACGGAGACAATGGTACCGTTACCTGAAATTTTTGATGTTCGAAATTTGGTACACAAAATATTTAAATCAACGGATGGGGGCTACGCCCTAAAACAAGTCCTGCATAACGTCACACAGAGGACCTGCTCTCCGAGCGTTCCTTATGTGTCACTGTCCATAGAGGGCGTGGTGTCCAATATTTGACACCCGAAATGTTTAAATCAACGGATGGGGGTACCTCGAAATTTTTGTGTCTGAAATTTAGTACTCGAAATATTTAAAACAACGGAGGGGGTACCCCGAAATTTTGGGGTGTCCGAAATTATGTTAAAACACTGCCGTCCGACAACGGGTGGGGGTACCCCGAAATTTTGTGGTGTCTGAAATTTAACCTGCATGTCTAGAGGACGTGATGTCTGAAATTTGACACCCGAAATGTACGCCCACATGACGCATGTGTTCGAATGTAGCAATGGGTATATGTTATGTCATTGGTGTCAGTGGCTTGTGGTTCCTATTGGATATTAATTTGTACATAAAAATAAATTATAGCCCTCCCGTTACCCGAAATTTTTGGTGTCCGAAATTTGGTACACGAAATATTTAAATCAACGGATGGGGGTACCCGAAATTTGAAAGGTGGGTACACCCTAAAACAAGTCCTGCATGTCTGAAACACTTCCTGGTTCAGGTTCAGCACTGTGCCGACACAGAGGCCGTGGTTTCTGCAAGGCGAGGCGGTGTGGTGTATAATAAGGTACCGTTAAGCGAAATTTGGGTCATCGGGTACCCCCACACTCCGCTTAGCTCTGGACGGGAGGGTAGTGTACCGATACGCGAAATTGGTCGGTTAAAATTTGCGGGCATCGGGTACCTGACACCGACATTTGGTGATTAATGACATCACAGAGGGGATGGTAGTTGGTTTCTGCATGTAGCAGATTTGGTATGGGCCATCGTGTACCGTTACGCGAAAAGTTTGGAGTAATGGTTACCTGACACCGAAATTTGATGTTTAATGACGTCCTGACGTTACAGATGAATGATATCAATAGTTAAACATAGATATATATACATATATATATATATATCCAATTATAGGAAATAATGATTTTATATCATTAGATAAATGATTGATTATATCTCCCATACGTAGTACACCACTGAAAAGTAACTATTTGCAAGTATTTACTTTAAATTATATTGTGCATATCCTTGAACTTGAGTGCACTGATCCTTTGTATAGACCATGCGTGCGTGCGTTCGTGTGTGTGCGTGTGTGTGTGTGTGTGTGTGTGTTTCAACCAGCTCTAAAAACTGGTTTCCAAGCAAGTTGTCAGCCGGTCTGTTGTAGTGATACTCAACTCTCTCCCTCTCTCTCTCTCTCTCTCTCTCTCTCTCTCTCTCTCTCTCTCTCTCTCTCTCTCTCTCTCTCTCTCTCTCTCTCTCTCTCTCTCTCTCTCTCTCTCTATCTATCTCTCTCTCTCTCTCTTTTACAGCCTTGAAGGCTTTCTCTCTCTTTCCCTCTAAATATACAGTGGGACACGTTTAACACGAAATGACGGGGACCAGCTGTTTTTTCCGTGTTAACCTATATTTCGTGTTAACAGATAAAAAGTGAAACAAAATGAGGTACAGAACCTACTGTACTGTAAATGGTCAAATACTGAAGATATTACTTACTGAATTTATTAGTAAAATAAATCAATAAAGAATATTGAATAGGTACTAATATATGATTGTTTTATTTATCCTCCTGGATTATTATACAGTAATTAATTTTTTCTTAAAATGTAAAGTTATTGTAGTGAAAATGTTCAATTCTTTTTAAAATAGTTCGTTATTTTCTTTTGTACAGAATTCTGCACTACTTGATTTTCAATAAATTGTTCTAGTTTATCGACGTGCTCAAACATTTCACATTCAGAGTTGGCTTCTAAAAATCGATGAACACATCTCAGCAATGAAAGTGTATCGTTGCGGTAGGAACTCCTGTCATATCATTTTCCATGTCAAGTTCGTCGGCACCCTCATCATTTTCACAGTTTTCACTATTTCTACGATATCACTGTCTGTTAATACGAGAGCCGTAGTTACGTTCTCGTCGACAGACATCTACTCATTTAGAGAAACTGAATCATTTAATGCTAATAATACGTGATTAAACATTTCAGACAGGGTAGGTCCAATTTCAATTTCTTCGCATTCGGTTTGTTTAATCTCTGAATTTAAAATGAATCGAGCATGAGTGAAACAATTTTCAATAGTTTTAGCTGTCACGAGGTTCCATGCTGTTCGCAGCAAATTACAGGCGTCCAGTACATGTACACAGAAATTGTTTTTACCTCTATAGCGACCAATTTTTTCCAGATTTAAACGTTTACGTTTATCGTTACATAATATAATACAAAGTGTATCATACGGAGGCGAACGACATACACCACCCTCACAAAAACACATCACTTCTAAACATCTATAAACTTTTTATTATTGGATTTTGTTCTTAGAAAACGATACAATCGAGTCCATTTTTGGCGTTCTCTCATAGGTTCGTTACCCACTTTTCTAGCATGGGTCGAAAAGAAAGCGCACCGAACTCTGTCAGTATAAGATGTAGGTAATAATAAAACCCACGGAAACCATACTATGAACTTTACGGGCCATAACACAAATTTCTTTAGCCTTTCGTGTTCACTATGATACGAATCTGCTTGAATAAGCATACATGAATATGTACAGTATTTAACGGATTTTGTCCAATCAGCGTCTAGCACTAAATTAATGTGACGTATTAAATAATATAAACATTCTCTCTTCCATCTCTTTTTATGTTAATTTGTTGGAAAATAACTATTTTTTTGTTGTAATTATTTAAGATAAAATAAGAATTATTAAGCTAATTACATAGTCGATTACAAGCTGGACGCTAACCTTGTCGTTCGCAAGTGTTGTGTGAGATGTCACAACCAACGAGAGAACGCAAGGCTTGACTGACTTCATCCGGTCTTCAGTGAAGGCGTCACTCCAACGCTTCAGCAGAAAAACATGGAACTTATTTTCTTGCGTTTGCGGGCAAGCTCCACTGTCCTCCAAATCGATGACAACAGCATTTTCAAATCTTGTGTTCAACAATTCCATGAAAAGTACGTCATACTTGCACTTGATCTGCAGTGACTGCAGTTAGTGACGATGTTTTGCATGATTCGGCTAACGCTAAAACGGTAACGATAACACTAAGAACGTCAACGCTGAGAACGTAAACGTTAACGCAAACGCTAAAGTTAATGCTAATGCTAAGAAAGATGACCCTAAGAACGCTAAAAAACGCTAACGCTAACGATAACGTTGATCTAGTAGTAATAGTGTTAGTTATGAATGATTTGCATGATTCGGCTAACGCTAAAACGGAAAACGTAAACAGTAAGTACGCCAACGCTAAGAACGTTAACGCTAACGCAAACGCTAAAGTTAATACTAACGCTTAGAAAGCTGACTCTAAGAACGCTACAAACGCTAACGCTAACGATAACGTTGATCTGGTAGTAATAGTGTTAGTGATGAATGATTTGTGTGATTCGGCTAACGCTAAAACGGAAAACGTAAACAGTAAATACGCCAACGCTAAGAACGCTAACGCTAACGCTAACGCTAACGCGAACGCTAACGCGAACGCTAAAGTTAATGCTAACGCTTAGAAAGCTGACTCTAAGAACGCTACAAACGCTAACGCTAAGAACGCTAACCTAAGAACGCTAACGCTAACGATAACGTTGATCTTGGAGCAGTGATTTTCTTTGTTCAACACTTGTACGAATAGCCGTGCAGCAGTATAACCTCATCATCAACAACGATGATAAAGAACTTTTTTTTCCTTGGAGCAGCAGACAAATGTTGAGCAGTTCAGGGACAAATTCAATCACTTGGAAAAAAAGGCATTCTTGCCGTTATTATGTAATTTTTTGGATGCTATCAACAAGATAGAGTCTACGGGCGCTGTCTTTGCTGGACTTGAGCAAGAGACTTTTGACAAAGTCCGGAACGAATACCTTCCTTGTTAGCTAGTTCCTCTCCTATCCCTTCTTCTTTTGAGTATATTCTACTGTCTACTTTAACGGCGGAACCGTCAGGGTGAGCGTCGACGGGTCCTGTTCTAAATTCCAATCCACCCCGCCGGCGTACAGCAGGCTTTCATCTTTGGCTCCGCTATTACGTACATCGTGTAAACGAAGAGGTGTAGGAGTATCCCCAAGAAGCGTTTTCCTTCTTCGCAGACGACGCTATGCAACATTGAAGCTCACTGTTCCTACAATTTGAGAACACAACGCCACAGAGGCAGTTGGATTGGCTAAGGAAGTGGAAGGTGACGATCAACACGTAGAAATAGACAAAAATTAGTATTGACTCAAGGACAACGAACCTGAGGGGCAAAAACCAAAAAAGTGAACGATTATTTAGTGATTAAAAGCGTTATTCTAAGCATAAAAAGACTAAAAAATAGACCTCGAACCTCGCATAAGGTACCATTCTCTTCGTCTCATCGTCTTCTACAAGATTCAATGGTCAAAAATTAGTATTGACTCAAGGACAACGAACTGAGGTCAAAAAAATGTAAGATTATTTAGTGATAATAAGCGTTATTTTAAGCATAGAACGGGTAAAAACTGACCTCGTACCTCGAATAAGGTACCATTCTCTTCCTCTCATCGTCCTCTACAAGATTCAATGGTCAAAAATTAGTATTGACTCACTGACAACGAAACTGAGGTCAAAAAATTTGTACGATTATTTAGTGATAATAAGCGTTATTTTAAGCATAGAATGGCTAAAAAATAGCCCTAGAACCTCGAATAAGGTACCATTCTCTTCGTTTCATCGTCCTCTAAAAGATTCAATGGTCAGAAATTAGTATTGACTCACGGACAACGAACCTGAGGCCAAAAAATTGCACGACGGAAGAATTTGAGATATATAGGGCGTACAATGACGTACACAGTCGTGACTTCGTACTAATCGATCATTTAAATTTTAAATCAAACCCGCTTTACGATACCGCAATAAACATGTCTGCTGCATGCTCAACGCTCTCGAATATTTCTAGAGTTAGTATTTGTCATGCGAAGTGCTGCTGGTATAGGAATCGGAAATGTGTGTTTTAAATGAAGAAGTGGACTGTATGAATCTGAGTTAACTAGCCATTTATTGAATAATTATATAATGAAGCGCATGGCCCATCCAATTACGTATGACGTACATTGCCAAGATAAATACCGATAGAAGAAAGAAAAATTGTATAAAGAAGTTACATTATTAAATTTTACAGAGCCGCGGCTAGTAAATGGAAAAGAGTACTGATCGGATGAAAGCTGAGTTTTAACTAACTAACATCGCAGCTCGCGATTAGCGACCTGTACATTGAGCGTGACGTAATTGCGCGGGCCGAATGCGCGCGGGTATATAAACAGATACAAAGATTTAACATACTGCCCGCCCAAAATCGGGTGATTTTGACATAGGTTACAGTATAGTTACATGAAAAAATGCAAGTATCCATTAACAAGTTACAAACCTGGAATGTGTGATAATACATAGTATAATGAATATTGGTGCATCGAAAGATGGCTCATTAGATAGCATAAATACAAATACAATATTCAATACAATATACATAAATATAAATACAATATTGATCAATACTCATAGAACAATATATAATAATAAAATACAAATGCTAGAATGTCTGATGACACATAATAATAATAACAATATACCCAAATTCAATGACAATGATACATGCAATGAATAACACATAGTAAGTACCATTACACAATAACTAATAGAAATCCAAAGAATTCAATAATAATAGCATGACAATAAGTGCATAATAAGCAAGGTTACATAATAATACAATAGAAATATACCCAAAAAAATCATTATAATAATAGCCCAACAGAAGTATACCCAAAAAATTCATGATAATAATAGCACAATAGAAATATACCCAAAAAATTCATGATAATTATAAACACTGCACCAAACAGTACACAATAACTGACATCACACTGACGAAAAAAGAACACTTAAAATGTTTACTAATGCACATATAAATAGCGTGGATTAATTTGGCATAAATATAAATATAAATGTATAAATAAGTACATTTAACATTGTCCTTAGTAGTACGTAGAGCATGTGCTCATCCGGAAATGCCCCGGGCATGAAGCACTGAAAAACCAATTAGTCTGATGCCACGGGAAGTGGACACAGTTTGTGGATAGGCCTACGCAGGATGCCGTTTGTGGTGCGGACATCCGCTACGCGTACTAATGAATCCTGCCCCATATAGATTTGGGTGACAATACCACGTTTCCACTGCAGAGGTGGGGTATTGTCTTCTGAAATGAGGACGAGTTGTTCTGGAGACAAATTTTTTGAATGTTTTCTCCATTTATTTCGTTGTTGCAGCTGACGCAGATAATCTCTTGACCAACTCTTCCATATAGAGTGGGTGAATCTCTGCAGAAGCTGTCATCTCCCCAAGCGATCCATTTTTATATCCGAATAGTCGGGTTCCGGGAGCGCAGTAAGTGGAGAACCAACTAAGAAATGTGCTGGAGTCAAGGGCTCGGGATCCCCGGAATCACTTGAAATGGTGAACAAGGAACGTGAATTCAGACATGATTCTATTTGAGTCAAAACAGTGTAAAGCTCTTCAAAGTTGAGAAGCGTACTGCCGATAACGCGCCGTAAATGAAATTTAACGCTTTTACTCCGCTCTCCCATAGACCACCGAAATGAGGTGCTGACGGAGGTATTAAAGACCACTTGACCTCCTGTGAACTGGCGAAGTCCTGAGTGGATTGTTGAAATTCGTCTTGTCGAAAAAGTTTGTACAAATCGTGTAATATAGTGCCAGCACGACGGAAATTTGTACCGTTACCGGAAACTATTTGTGCAGGGATGCCCCTGGGAGCTATGAAGCGTTTTAAAGCAGCTATAAAGGCGTCTGCAGTCAGATCTGATACCAATTCAAGGTGAATTGCCTTAGTGGCCATGCAAATGAAAAGTGAAATGTAAGCCTTTGTGATTGATTTGGACCGCTGCCCGCCCTGACGTAGAAATATGGGACCGGCATAGTCGACGGCACATTGGGAAAATGGCTTAGAGGGAGTGACTCTGGAAAAGGGTAATTGTCCTAAAAGCTGGCTCGAGCCAGTTGCGCGAAATCGAAAACAAGTGAGGCAGTTGTGTATCACGGAGCGTATGTAAGATTTGTCATTGATGATCCAATATCTTTGACGTAGAGAGCACTGCGTTAATTGTACTCCGGCATGGAGTAGTCGAATATGCTCGTTTTCTATATTTAGTCTAGTAAGATGAGACTGCGGGTGAAGTATTATCTGGTGTTTACTATTATAGTTGAGCTGAGACTGTTGAAGGCGTCCGCCCACGCGTAATATCCCCGTGTTGTCTATAAAGGGATTAAGCGAAAAGGTTTTAGTAGTATTAGGTACAGGCGTTGTGCCTGGAGTTCTTTAATTTCGATGTTGAAATGCGATAGCTGTGATTGACGTATACAAATCAAAAGTGCGCTGTGTAGCTCTTGTGAAGTTAAAAATGAAGTGTTTCTGTTAGCAAATTTTAACCGACCAATTTCGCGTATAGGTACACTACCCTCCCGTCCAGAGCTAAGCGGAGTGTGGGGGTACCCGATGACCCAAATTTCGCTTAACGGTACCTTATTATACACCACACCCCCTCGCCTTGCAGAAACCACGGCCTCTGTGTCGGCACAGTGCTGAACCTGAACCCGGAAGTGTTTCAGACATGCAGGACTTGTTTTAGGGTGTACCCACCTTTCAAATTTCGGGTACCCCCATCCGTTGATTTAAATATTTCGTGTACCAAATTTCGGACACCAAAAATTTCGGGTAACGGGAGGGCTATAATTTATTTTTATGTACAAATTAATATCCAATAGGAACCACAAGCCACTGACACCAATGACATAACATATACCCATTGCTACATTCGAACACATGCGTCATGTGGGCGTACATTTCGGGTGTCAAATTTCAGACATCACGTCCTCTAGACATGCAGGTTAAATTTCAGACACCACAAAATTTCGGGGTACCCCCACCCGTTGTCGGACGACAGTGTTTTAACATAATTTCGGACACCCCAAAATTTCGGGGTACCCCCTCCGTTGTTTTAAATATTTCGAGTACTAAATTTCAGACACAAAAATTTCGAGGTACCCCCATCCGTTGATTTAAACATTTCGGGTGTCAAATATTGGACACCACGCCCTCTATGGACAGTGACACATAAGGAACGCTCGGAGAGCAGGTCCTCTGTGTGACGTTATGCAGGACTTGTTTTAGGGCGTAGCCCCCATCCGTTGATTTAAATATTTTGTGTACCAAATTTCGAACATCAAAAATTTCAGGTAACGGTACCATTGTCTCCGTGACGGCTCGTCCAGGACCTCGGCAACCACCGAATTCCGGGTACCCCCACCCATCCGCTACACATTGTTTTCGGCTACCAAATTTTGGACATGCACGGAGACCATCGACTAGGGCCTCTGTGTGACGTCATGAACTGGAACCCGGAAGTGTTTTAACATTCGGACACCAGCTGCCAGGGCCTCTGTGTGATGTCATGAACTGGAACCCGGTTAGGGCGTACCCCCATCCGTTGATTTAAACATTTCGGGTGTCAAAATTCGGACACCAACAATTTCGGGTACCCCCATCCGTTGATTTAAATATTTCGGGTAACGGTACCCGATGGACCATATCACCAAATTTCGCGTAACGGTACCCGATGACATCGCCTCTGCGGGCAACCGCCGAATTCCGGGTACCCCCATCCGCTACACATTGTTTTCGGCTACCAAATTGCGGACATGCAGAAACCACGGCCTCCGTGACGTCTTGAAACAGGTTTTAGCCATGCGGACGCCACGACTTGAGCCTCTGTGTGATGTCATGAACTGGAACACGGAAGTGTTTCAGTCACACATACACACACATACATACACACACACACACAAAACAGTGACGTCACATGGACAGCTCGGACACCAGCTGCCAGTGCCTCTATGACGTCATGAACTGGAATCCGGTAGTGTTTTCAACTGGGGGTTCCCCAACCCATTGTTTTCACACCGCGGAAGCCAGCTACCAGTGCCTCTCTGTGACGTCATCGCCATTGTTCTCTAACATACGCTTTCCCTCTACTGTTATGACTTTGCATGTCACTTTCGTTTTCTGTTATTACGTGTCGTGTAGGCTCTTCTTGTTTTATCTGCTGCTTCTTCTCCTCATCCTCCTCCTCCTCCTCCTCCTCCTCAATCATATAACCACTTAACTTTCGTGAAATAGCTTCTAATGGTTCCAGAATCGGTCTGTAATTTTTTCTAAACTTCTCGTCACCTTCTCTGATACCGTGTTGTAATGCATGATATTTTTTCCTTATGTTGTCGCTTATCGTATCTATATCATACGCAAGTCGTTCCTCCTTATTCATCGCCATCGCGTATTAGCAAGAGGACTGATTACATTACTACAGTGCAACCACTTTTATACTTCGTCGGAAACAATTATGAATCGATCAAAACCGATTCTATATCTACCTTCATTTATTGACGAGTCTTTGTCTATGACTAGAAATCCATAACGATCCTTCCACGCTTCCGTGCAAACGTCTTTGAAAGCATCATATTTCATATCCATGTTAACATGATCATTGTATGCATGTCGTAAATTTAGATCGTCTTGTTTGAACAATATCAACAAGTTAGCGTTGTCACGTACCAATTGTTTCGGTATCTGGCTATATGTCTGGCATAGATAGAATGTGTCCACACAGCTATGTCTCCCCATAGCAAAATACTTTCGAATATTGTTTTGTCTTTCACACGATACGTCATCGAATACGATAACAGAGTCGAGACCAGTGATTTCACTCGGTAGTGGGACTTCTTCGTTCTCGCTGTATGCATGATAACCTAAACCTTCATCAGCGAGTGATTTCATCACTGTTTCTAGCATTCTGTATTTTGGTTGAAATAATGATTTTGAAAACACGTATACGTTGCGGAAACGTAGTCCGTTGGCATCAAACAGTAGGTTGAATAGCACATTGGATTTCCCACAGGAACTTGGGCCTGTAACGATACAGCGAATACTGTTCGGTAACAGCGAGCCATGTTTACGTTTGGCACTGCCTTCGTCACCAGCCAAAAAGTCCATATCCTTTATTGGTAATTTGTTTGCTTGCTGTACAATCTTCATCTTTGTGAATACTGAAACCATACTGTTTTCAGCACGTGCTGTCACCTTTTTTATATTAGATCTTTCTTATGTATCCATGCATCGTGTTTACCATCGAAACCAAGCCAACGAACACGCACTCTGTCACCTTTGCGTTGTAACACCTTTTCCACTAGGTATACGTCACCGACTTTGGACTTACTAATCTCGTGCTCGTAAAAACCACCTTTCAACACTTTGTTTAGATGATCTTTTAGCAGATAAGTGACGGGGATGGTAGTGGATTGTACTTTATCCACAGTGAATATTTCGTTAGTCCAATTTGGTGTATAACCTTTGGCGAACGTCATTTTGTGCTTACTTATACGAACACGGTCACCGACTTTAAATTTGGGTGGTTTCGTTGGACTGATTTTAGGCGCTGTGTTCTTCCTTATTCGTTCCAACACTATATGTTCGTTGGCGTCATTCACTTCACTCGGTTTCATACCAATGGTTCTGTGTGTTGTATTGTTGTACGATTTCAGTAATATAGGTAGTAGATCCAACCAGCGGTAGTGTCCTTGTTCGCTGAAAGCTCGATACATGTGTGTCTTCAGTGTGCGATTAAAACGTTCCACTATGGAAGCTTTTTTCTCACTATAGGTTGAGTAATGTTTCACATTATACTTTTTTAGTAACGCTTGTACTGTGCTGTTGTAATACTCCTTCCCGTTGTCCGTCTGTAAATATTTCATTCGATTAGCAGTTAGTATAGGCTCTAGTGCGTGCTTTACTTCTTTTCCTGTCTTTGTTTTCAATGGTACAGCGTACGCGTACTTGCTAAACGCATTGATCACTGTCATCATGTACTTGTACCCTTTGTTCACTCGAGCGTATGGTATCATCTCCACAAGATCCGCCTGGTACAAGTCGTGTAGACCCTTCAATTCAACCGCGCGCCTAACGAAATTCCTTCTCGCTGCTCTGTGTAGCTCTAGAGCTATAGTCTTGCGTGCGTTGTTCATGGTTTAAGAGACACTAACATAATACCGGCGTTAAAAATACTATATATATCTATAACAGTTTCTTTGTTTTTCAGTATTCACTCTCTCGTCTGAATATCATCATCATGTCCGACCTTCAACAGAATCCGGAACAACAACATCAGCAGGAACAGGAACATCCTCAACAAGGTAACAATTTTTTTTAAAATACCAATTGTCTCTCTCTCTATAATTATGTAGCAAACCAAATTTGTTTGATATGAATTAACATATGATTCAACTCTGTCTAACATGTACAAGATAGTCTCTTGACGTTGTTTAGAAATTGATATGGCGGAGAAAATTTTTTATGTTCTGACATAGGTTTGTCACCTTCTCCCCAATGCATTGTCTCTTGACATCGTTTAGAAATTGACATGACGGAGAAAATTTTTCATGTTCCACCATAGGTATGTCACCTTCTCTCCAATGAACTAATTCAATTCCGCAACAAAAGCATTTAACTCTATCGTCTATGAATGACATACTATGTCCACAAACATCATAATTTAGCGGATAGTAGTAAAACCCAGCAAACGCTAACTCGTCGGGGCTAACAAACGTCACTTCCCAATACTTGAACGATTTTCTTCTTTCACTTTCAATGCTAAAATCAGGAGTAGCTGCCATCTTCACAGTTTGCAATAAACTAACGTATTACTAACGTGTACTATCTATTTATTTACCACAAACATGAATTTGTGTGTGTGTGTGTGTGTGTGTGTGTGTGTGTGTGTGTATTATTCATCATTCCTATTAGCTAATACATGTGTTTCTATTGTTTCAGTTATGACACGATTTTATATCGTGCGAAACACTAGTATTAGAGGATCCCTCACAACATTTAATTACCTGCCCGTGTACACGGACACAGAAGAAGATCAAGATATATTACCGATAATGACTGAGGTGCGACCTTTATTGTGCAAGGATATTCTGGCAGAACAAGCACGTTGACGCAGTATCAAATGGCATATTGCGTGCAGGATACGTTTCACTAAAACTGTGTTAGATGGTGACAGCGGCGAAGAAAAAGAGGTAACCAAAGACGCCGTCTTCCACGGACGTTGTCGTACGTTGCTCACGGACGACAACGACGAGTTGAACTGTCTACTCGATGAATCCTACGATAAAATCATGAATAGCATATCCAATTTTACCCGTGACGGGAGCGGATGGTCGGTGGATGCTGTACTGAAGCTGGAACTGGTTGTTGGACGGTACCGGCCTCTAGCAGCGTCCTCCTACCTTCCAACCCCGCGAAAACTCTCACTCACCAAGGCAGTAGTCAACATCAAGAACCCCCAAGATGAAATGTGTTTTCTATGGTCCGTACTAGCTCACATACACCCTCAACAAAAGCATAAAGAATTTGTTTCAAAATACGCCCCCTTCATAAACACCTTAAATATGTCCGGTATCGAGTACCCTGTTTCTATAAACTCACTTTCTAAATTTGAAACACAGAATCCCAACATTTCTATAAACGTTTTCGGCTATGAGATAGAAGACAATATCAGAAACGAATCAAAAAATGAGGTTTATCCGTTAAGAATTACCCCCAATAAGGACAGATTACATCATGTTAATCTTTTACTTCTGTCCGATACAAATAGCCGAAAACATTACTGTCTTATCAGTAACATAAGTAGATTGTTATCATCCCTAACACAACACAACGGTCAATCATTTTACTGCGACTACTGCCTGCATCGTTTCACTACAGAACATGGTCTGTCCGATCATCTCCCGTACTGCACACCTTATGGTGAACAGAAAACCAAAATGCCCACAGAGGAGGAGAAGTTTATGTCATTTAAAAATTACGCGCACTGTCTTAAAGTACCCTTTACTGTCTACGCCGACTTCGAGTCCCTTATCACTCCGCTTCAATCGTGTTCACCTGGTAACAACGTCCCAACGACAGTGCACGAGTTAGGTGAATTCTACTCAGTTGATAGCAACGGTGCCCGTCAGAAAATAACTTCTCCTCCTGTATCGTCCACATCATACGAAGCGATGCATATTCCGTCAGGTTTCTCCTATGCTATCGTCGATCACACGCACAGCCTCTGGAGAGAGGCTAAAGTTTATCGGGGTGAAAACGTCGTAGACACTTTCTTCTCGTGGTTGATGAAAGACGCCGAGGATATGATGAAGGTAGTACGACATAACGTACAAATAATTATGTCCGATGATGACAATGTTGCGTTCACTAACGCCACCGTTTGTCATTTGTGTGAGCGCCCTTTGACAGACGATGACAAGGTACGCAATCATTGTCATCTTACGGGGAAATTCTTGGGAGCAGCCCACAATAGCTGTAATCTGAGCTACAAGATGCCTCGTCATATCCCCGTCTTCTTTCACAACCTTCGTAGCTACGACTGTCACCATTTAATGCAGGGTTTAGGAAAATATAAGGACCAACACGTATCCTGCATTGCAACATCTAGTGAGCGTTACGTGTCGTTCTCCCTGGGTCCCTTGCGTTTCGTAGACTCCTTTCAATTTCTTAATCGCTCTCTGGACACACTCGTTACCAATCTGTCCACGTCCGGGAGCCAATTTCCTTTGCTCAGAGAGGAAATGCTTAGACGGGGTTTTGACGAACAGACCAATCTGCTCGTACGCAAGGGGGTATACCCTTACGAGTACGTTGACAGCATTGATCGGTTCAACGAAACAAGTCTACCCGCTCGTGAACACTTTGATAACCGGTTGATGGAATCGTCTATTTCGGACGCAGATTACGAGCACGCACAAAACGTGTGGAGTGCATTCAATCTGCGTACGTTTGGAGATTACCATGATTTGTATTTGTTGACAGACGTAATGCTGCTGGCCGATGTCTTTGAAAGTTTTCGAGACATGGCCTTACGTGATTACTGCTTGGACCCGTGTCATTTTTACTCGCTTCCCGGACTCGCTTGGAACGCGATGCTAAAAATGACAGGGGTCGAATTAGAGCTGTTGTCTGAGATAAATCAACATCTGTTCGTCGAGTCTGGGGTCCGCGGAGGTTGCGCGATGATATCCAACCGTCATGCAGTCGCTAACAATCCTTTGATCCCAGATCAGTACGATGTTTCGAAACCGACCTCCTTCATTCTGTATACGGACTGTAACAATTTATACGGTGCAGCCATGTCGCAACCACTCCCTTACGCAGACTTCCGATGGCTCGATCGTAACGAAATCGAGTCCTTGGACGTACGTAATGTGAGTGATGATTCCGACATCGGGTACATCCTCGAAGTCGACCTACACTATCCTAATACCTTACACGACCTGTATTCCGACTACCCGCTTGCACCTGTGCGCCAGCGCGTAACATATAATATCCTTTCTCCCTTTTCCAAACGGTTACACGAGAGTATATACAGATCATCGTATAACGAATCAGGGTCATCCGTAGAGAAGTTGTTAACAACTTTGGAGGACAAACAAAATTACGTTCTCCATTATCGAAATTTGAAATTGTATTTAAGTCTTGGCTTAGAGCTGAAAGCGACTCATAGGGTGTTGTGTTTTAAGCAAAGCGCTTGGTTGAAACCGTTTATCGATTTCAACACCCGCAAGAGGCAAGCAGCCGTCAACAGCTTTGAAAAAGACCTTTTCAAACTGATGAACAACGCCGTATACGGTAAGTCGCTGGAGAACGTACGGAAACATATAGACTTTGAACTAGTCTCAGATGAACGACGGCTTCAAAAACTAGTTTCCACACCTAGGCTAAAACGTATGATTCGTTATACGAACGATCTGGTGGGGCTCTCACTCCGTAAAAATTCCATTGTTCTTTCTCGTCCCGTGTATGTCGGCTTCACGGTGCTTGACGTTAGCAAAACGATAATGTACGACTTTCATTATCGTTATGCTGTCGCCAAGTACGGTCGCAACGTTAAATTGTTAATGACAGATACAGACAGTCTGATGTATAGTATTCAAACATCAGACTTGTATGCAGATATGAAGAAGGACTTGCACGTTTTTGACACCTCGGATTACCCTACGTCTCATCCTTGTTATAGCCTTAAGAACAAAAAGGTTGTCGGACTGTTCAAGGATGAAACGTGTGGTCGTCCTATTAGAGAATTCGTGGGTCTCCGTGCGAAATGTTATTCGTTCCTTGTGGCCCACGAAGATCCTACCAAAGAGTGTCAAAAACGTGTATGTAAAGGTGTGCCTCGAGTTGCGATTAAGAGGAGTCTACGACACGATATGTATCGCAAGTGTCTCACTGATCATTGTCAGTTTTCTGCTAGTGCGCTTTGTTTACGTAGCGATCATCATACGCTGTACACGATGCGCGTAAATAAGCAAGCGTTGTCACCGTATGATGATAAGCGCTATATACTAGACAATGGTCATGATACGCTTGCATACGGTCATTATCGAATACGACACATCAACATGGAGAACGATGATGACGACACCTCACCACCTGCTAAAAAAATTCGTCTCCATGTATAGTACCCCCTCAACACTTGTTTCTTTCGTTAGTTGATGTCTCTCGGTGCTTTAGTCCAGACGTCTGTAAACGTAAGTTCGCATATTAATATCGCAACGATATTTGTGTGTTTAAACATAATATATATATAGAGTTTGTAATGTGTGGTTTCTTTGTCTTACAGTATTATGGATAACACTGCAGTTATAATTGACTTCCAGTGCTTTTTCGATGACAACGGAAAATATATTGTGAAGGAACTGTCAATCATGGACATTCTGAGATTTGCTGGTAGACATTGGATTTTGACTCCGCCTGCTACATCCGTTACGAATCCAAAATACGTTAGGACAAACCACTGGTTAACGTCAAATTATCATAGACTTAGATGGAGCGAAGGAGAGACACCGTACGACAATCTTGTTTCATTGTTAACATCACATACACGTATATATATAAATATGTGTTTGTGAAGGGTTTTGAGAAAAACGTTTTTCAGGCATACCAAACCCAAAGAACTACATTTAGTGTATCGAGGGACGAGGAATCAAACAATACAGGTGGAGATTGTGTCCTAACGTTGTAAGTAGCAATCGTGTTAACAAACAATTTATTGATGTATGTGTGTGTGTGTGTGTGTGTGTAGTTTCAACTCTCTGTACTTAACACTTTAATAATTGAATTTGTATGTACATGATAAATGTATCATTGATTCTGTTTAGTTTTTTATTTGGTTCGATTAGAAATTATTTGAAAGTACATTAACTTTATGTGATAAATGTATCATTGATTCTAAGCAGTATTTACAAAGTTCCAGTGAATAATATTTGGTTTGATTAGAAATTATTTAAAAGTACATTAACTTATGAAAAATGACACATACTTGAAAAAGTTTACTTACTTAACGCATTTGATTCTTTCTTTCCACTGACTGTGTGTGTGTGCATGTGATAATTGAATATTTATCGTATCCGTGATTCTAATATCGACTGTATTGTTATGTTACAGATAAACTTCCTTGTGAACTGTATCTACAGTCGTGAAATTATTATTTAAAAATCTTACAATGTCAAAATTATTATTATTAATATTGTATTTATTTTATATAACAATGTTTGTTTGTGATATATATATTTAATCAATGTAAAATGTATTTTGAATAATTGTATTATAACGGTTTGTAAACTATATTTTAAGTTTGTGTACAGTGCTGTAAATATATATTTAATCATTTAAAACAATATTATTATTAATATTGTATTTATTTTATATATAACAATGTTTGTTTGTGATATATATATTTAATCAATGTAAAATGTATTTTTGAATAATTGTATTACAGCGGTTTGTAAACTATATTTAAGTTTGTGTACAGTGTTGTAAATATATATTTAATCTTTTAAAACAATATTATTAATATTGTATTTATTTTATATAACAATGTTTGTTTGTGATATATATATTTAATCAATGTAAAATGTATTTTTGAATAATTGTATTACAACAGTTTGTAAACTATATTTTAAGTTTGTATACAGTGGTGTAAATATATATATATATATATTTAATCATTTAAAACAAATTATAGTTTATTTTAATTTATTTCGTTATAAACCTCTGAATATGTAAGCAATTATTTGTAAAGTACATTAAATTATGTGAAATGCTACACCGAAAGATTCAAATCATACCTTATTGGTGCTGTCAACTATCTGAATGTGGGAATTTCTACCGACGTTTGCAGCAGCAGCAGCAATACACAATACACATTACATTAAAACTATCACGATTATATTATTCATTGATGTACAAACAATTTACATAGCACACACACACAATAGGCTAACATTTACTGTGAAGCCGTTAACGTATGGATTTGTCATCTGTAACAGCACACACAGAGGTAATTACATTATATACTAGGAATTTCTTCCGACGTCTGCGAGCGAGAGATGTTGTACAACAGATTTTTGAGGAGTCATCTGTAACAGCACACACACAAGTAATTACATTATAAACTAGGAATTTCTTCCGACGTCTGCGAGCGAGAGAGAGAGAGATGATATATCACTGTAAAACCGATGACATAAAGAGAGAGAGAGTGCTAGCACATATGTTGTGTATATTAATTTCTAAATCGCAGTCAATGACCGTCATGTGCCAAAATTAGAAGTAGAACGCAACGAGGTAGGCGATAAATATATTTCCTGGTGATTACATTTTAGTATAGCTAATTACAATAATCCATAAGTAGCACGACTTACTGACGCTTATGTAAAACCGATGATATAAAGAGAGAGAGAGAGAGAGAGAGAGAGGGAGGGAGAGAGAGATAGTTATTTACATTCAAAGAGAGAATTGACCCACCACCCACCCCTGATATGCAAATCAGCTTCATTAAAAATAAAAAAAATAAAGCATGCACGACAAACATTCTCTCTCGAGTCTCAGATTCTGGCGGACAAATATCCATTTTCACTTGATAGATAGGCGTACCATTTATACATATTTTGTAAATACTAGTTTAAATATATATATTTTTTCATATTTGTAACATTATAATTGTGTAACACTTTACCGCACATCAGAAGAACGAGATTGGTGTAGAGAGAGAGAGGGAGGGAGAGAGATAGTTATTTACATTCAAAGAGAGAATTGACCCACCACCCACCCCTGATATGCAAATCAGCTTTATTTCTAAATCGCAGTCAATGACCGTCATGTGCCAAAATTAGAAGTAGAACGCAACGAGGTAGGCGATAAATATATTTCCTGGTGATTACATTTTAGTATCGCTAATTACAATAATCCATAAGTAGCACGACTTACTGACGCTTATGTAAAACCGATGATATAAAGAGAGATAGAGAGAGAGAGAGGGAGGGAGAGAGAGATAGTTATTTACATTCAAAGAGAGAATTGACCCATCACCCACCCCTGATATGCAAATCAGCTTCATTAAAAATAAAAAATAAAGCATGCACGACAAACGTTCTCTCTCGAGTCTCAGATTCTGGCGGACAAATATCCATTTTCACTTGATAGATAGGCGTACCATTTATACATATTTTGTAAATACTAGTTTAAATATATATATTTTTTCATATTTGTAACATTATAATTGCGTAACACTTTACCGCACATCAGAAGAACGAGATTGGTGTAGAGAGAGAGAGAGCGAGGGAGAGAGATAGTTATTTACATTCAAAGAGAGAATTGACCCACCACCCACCCCTGATATGCAAATCAGCTTTATTAAAAAAAAAAAATTATATTCGCGGAAATTCGCGGTCCATTTGGGATGCTGCGGGTTCAGCTGATAGAAAGTGAAAGTGATCTAGGCTCGCTAAAGGCGGCATATATTCGCGGATATGCAAATCAATTTAATTAAAAAAATAAAAATATCAAATTAAAAAAATAAAAAAATTTATTCGCGGATGCTGTGGTCCATTTGGGATGCTGCGGGTCCAGCTGATAGAAAGTGAAAGTGATCTAGGCTCGCGAAAGGCGGCATATATTCGCGGATATGCAAATCAATTTAATTAAAAAAATAAAAATATCAAATTAAAAAAATAAAAAAATTTATTCGCGGATGCTGTGGTCCATTTGGGATGCTGCGGGTCCAGCTGATAGAAAGTGAAAGTGATCTAGGCTCGCGAAAGGCGGCATATATTTGAACTTGGCGCGCGAAAGGCGGCATGGGGTGGTGGTGGGGGAATAACGGTACTTTGGTCAGAACTCTCATTTTCCCCCTACTCCCACGATTAAGTGAATCTTCCGATTCGTCGTGCCCTCTGAAAGCAAGCTCCTGTTTACATATTAAACTAGTGACATCAACTAAAATCTTAAAAACCTCCCTGTTTTTTTTTAACTTCCTCGTTATACTTTATTTTTTGCAATCTGCTATGTTCATTTAACAGTTCAGATATTTTGAAAACTTGATTTGAAAGGTTATTTAATGATAGGTGTGCATGTAAATGATCCTTAAAGGATGCATGCCTCACCAAAGCTCTAGATAAATTTTTTAAGTCATCAAACCTTCAGCAGACCATAGAGTCTTCTTTGTGCTCAGCAATAAACAAGGCCAAAAAAATAATTTTGACTTTTCCCCATTACCACATAGCCATTTATGTTGGTCATACCATGACGACTGAAAAGATCTACTGCGGTCTTTATACTTTTTTAAAATAGATAACTTTGGTGTGGGTCGTCCACGTTTCAGTATTTCGTTCTTTTCAATATCACTACGTCTTGAAAACGGGACATTAAGTAAAGATACTAAAATGTCATTGTTTGTTAAAGAACTACTACTCATCTGCTGTAAATCCATGTCACAGAGGTCAGGCGGTAATCCAAAATAGCACAAACACAGGACACACGCGATTGAAACGCACGCGAAGCGACAAAATCTGGCGCGCTCTGTACTTAACGAGTGCGAGAGGCCAATGCTTCGTTGGCCTCAAGCGCTGTATAAAACACTGCGCGGTCCCCCACCACGCGCGTCTGACCAAGTTTATACGGCATTACATGGCCATGGCGGGCGGCCAGCGAATATTCGGCTTCCGACACATTTTTATTATTGGTGCATTCCGCTGCTAATGTGTGCATGTGATACACTATATTTTAAATGATTTTTTCTAAGATAATGCGTGAACCTGTAGTGTCCTTTTGAAAATATAAGTTAAATTATATTATTATTTATATATTTTTTAGTTTGCTGGGAGTTATTCAGTTATTGGGGAGGCCAGGCCTCCGTTGCCTCCTCTGACGAGCCGCCACTGGCTTAAGGAGGGGGAAGTGTTATGTAATGCGGAAAAGGTGTTACGTAATACGGAACGTTCTACAAGTTTATTGAATGTTCCAGTGGACATTATTGTAATGTGTGTGTGCGTACATAATGCTGATACTTTGCGGTGAAAGACAATTACGCGTCAACTATCGGCTGAATACCAGAGCATACCCGTCTGCGCGTACTTTGTTCAAGGCCGCAATGAATTACGTTCTAGTGTTTTCTAGTAGACGCCTATTAGCGAATATTCTGGAATCTCAGCGGGGTATAAATACAAGTACTCAGATACGCTCAGTCAGTTATTATCGGGCGATTACACCGTGAGTTTGAGTTGCGAATTATTGGAGTGCGGTTTGTAGTATTGTGGCGGAGTGTTACGTGTTTTATAATTGTGCGGTACGATTGTAATACAATTGTGTTTTATATCAGTTGACATTTTTCTATTGCGTGTGAACAATTTTTATTTGATTTGTTGTAAGAGACTGTCTTGTTAATTACAAACCGTTTAATTGTGATAATAAAAGCTGGTGATTAGTGACGTAACTGGTGTCTTGTATTTTGTTTTCCACTGTGCCATACAACGATAAGTAGACCGTCGTAACAATACCTTAAGACTCTAAGACAAAGACTAGGGTATTCTCCCAAGGATTGCTTATGTTGACATGTTGACTCATCAACATATGCATGAAAGATTCCAGTTGCAATAAAAAGGAAGGAGAGAATTTGATATATTAGGTAAAAGGTACCACAGAACAAAAATATTGGTATGGAGAACCATACATGACTTCCATGCTCTAAGATTTATATTTAAAATCATTTTCGAAATGAAATATTTCCATAGAAACTACTTCTTTCTTCAGCCTTAACCACAGTACTGTGGTCACTAACGTATACCACCTCACATTCACTCGATTTTCAGTGATGATGGCAGTCGTCGATAGCACTGCCGAAACGTCTGGTTTTGTAGAAAACATTGGACTACGGCCAAACAGCCCGGGAAAGAATTTTAACAACAAGCTACTTCTTTGTTACCGATAACGTAGTACACATGACATATAAATAAATAACGGTATGGAGAACTATACATGACTTCCATGTTCTAAGATTTATATTTAAAATCATTTTCGAAATGAAATATTTCCATAGAAACTACTTCTTTCTGCTTATTCCTTCAGCCTTAACCACAGTACTGTGGTCAATAACGTATACCACCTCACGTTATCGCACTCGATTTTCACTGATGATGGCAGTCGATGGCACTGCCGTAACGTCTGGTTTTGCAGAAAACATTGGACTATGGCCAAACAGCCCGGGAAGGAATTTTAACAACAAACTACTTCTTTGTTGCCGATAACGTAGTACAAATGACATATAAATAAAAATTATCCCCTCCCCCTTCAACTATAATTTTCATTTATAGAAAATTACCCCCCCCGTTCAACTAGCCTCTTCATTTATAGATATTTCATCTACGTTTTTACAGTAGATTATAATGATCTTCTTATCAGGATACTTTATTTATCAAAATTAAGTACTTTACTCTTGTTAAAACATAAAACGTTGCAGTAAAACTACCCTTTTCCCGTAACCGATCTTCACAAAAATAAATAGGCTTTGAGTCCTCTACAACTCAGGTACATATGTAAAAAATTATTTGATTCTGTTTGAATTTACGGCAGTTATCGTTCATCATAAAAAATTACTCTTGTTAAAACATAAAACGTTGCATGTAGCCTACCCCTTTCTCTTAACCGATCTTCACCAAAATCAACAGGCCTTGAGTCCTCTACAATTTAGGGATGTATGCAAAAATTATTTGATTATGTTTGGATGTGCGGCAGTTATCGTTCGTCATAGAAAAAATTACCCTTGTTAATACATAAAATGTTGCAGGTAAACTACCCCTTTCCTTAAACCGATCTTCACCAAAAACATTAGGCCTTGAGTTCTCTACAATTCAGGGATGTATGCAAAAAATTATTTGATTCTGTTTGAATTTGCGGCTGTTTACGTTTGCCATAGAAAAAATTCTACACATAGACACACAGACACACTTTTCGAAAAATGACTTTTCTTCATGTTTTGAGGGTAGTACAACCAGAATCAGCCGTTATCTCGAACACAATTTTTTTCGCCATCACCATACAGTACTTCCATTACCTTATGGAACAAAGTAAAATACTCTTGTTAAAACATAGAACGTTGCCGGTAAACTACCATTTTTCCTTAACCGATCTTCACCAAAATCAATAGGTCTTGAGTCCTCAACAATTCAGGGATGTATGCAAAAAATTATTTGATTCTGTTTGAATTTGCAACAGTTATCGTTCGCCATATAAACAATTCTACACACAGAGACGGACACACACACACAGACACTTTACGAAAAATGACTTTTCTTCATGTTTTGAGGGTAGTACAATCAGAATCAGCCCTTATCTCCAACACGATTTTTTTCACCGTTACCATACTTCCATTTCCTTATGGAACAAGGAAGTAAAAATTAACTAATATAATTTAAAGAAATCGAAAGGGGTACAATTACTCAGTATTACCTTATAATCGAATATATAAATATTATCCGCTGCCATTAATTGAACACACACACACACACACACACACACACACACACACACACACACACACACACACACACACACACACACACACACACACACACACACACACACACACACACACACACACACACACACACACACACACACACACACACACACACACACACACACACACACACACACACACACACACACACACACACACACACACACACACACACACACACACACACACACACACACACACACACACACACAAGTAGAGTATTTACCAATAACTTGGTTTATTCTTGTACAAATTTTTGTTTTGGTTTATAATTTTGCGTATAGGTAGCGCTGGCATTTGATGACGGAATGTGTCCGTCGTATTGAATACATAATTTTGGTTCAGCAACAGATGGCGGTTTGATGTTACTCGACTTCCGTGTAATGAAAAATCAAGCCTGAAACTTGACTACAATAAAGATGTTTACTATATTTTTGTTTACTGAAGTACCCTTGTAGGTATAACTTATCAGATAGATTTAATTGCATAGCTAATATAAGTACCACTGATTAAAAATCCGCCAGATTGTGTTATACTTACGTACTCTCTCTAATTATTATTTATTTATTAAATTTCAAAACCAAGTAAGAAACACAAAAAAATTCATAAATAATACAGAATAAATGATATTCTTCTGTCAGTCTGTGTACTGCTGCCTCTCTCTCTCTCTCTCTCTCTCTCACACACACACACACACACACACACACACACACACACACACACACACACACACACACACACACACACACACACACACACACACACACACACACACACACACACACACACACACACACACACACACAATAATAGTTTGAAACAATTTTATACATATATTTTCTATTTAGATTTGAATAATTTACAATAGCTCCTGTAATGTCAGGATCTTGAATTTGTAAGAGTTTGTATTTTAAAAATATTTGTGTAGCACACTAAAAAAGTTTTGTGTTAACAAAACTGAAAAACCAATTCATGAATAGGAGGAATTTGTACGTTTATTATTTTACAAGATACCGTAAAAACCATACTTCTTAAAGAGGAAGACTATTTTTGCCCGGAAACAGGTACAAGTAGAAATGGAACCCGAAATCGGAAGTATATAGTAAGGATCCTTTTCTCTGAAACAATTCCTAGGGATCGACTAGACAGAAAGGATTCCTAAGGGAACCCCAACGCTGGAGATACTTATTTGAGGCTACATTACTGCTCAGCTGTTAGTTGAGTTTCTTGCGGCTGCGCAACAAACTGTTGATTAGGGCATATTTTGTATCTGTCAATTACATTTAACAATTCTCTTCATAACTCTTCAGCAACTTCTCACAGAGAGCTTTCTTTACGAACTTTTCTTTGACGACCCAACCTCCAAACCCGAGTAACTTCTCCCTTGTAATACTGTGCCGGTTTGTCAACGAACCGGCGCTTATATAAGAAAATGATATATATATATATATATATATATATATATATAAATGATATTTATGTCAAACGCGAAATTGTTAGCGATATCTTGATTTAACGGGGTAAATCTATTTTGCCGTTGTACCTACCAGCGCATTCTAGCGGACTGTATATGCGTGATTCGTCTCGGTGCAGACCGGTACTGAATTACGTTTGTCTAGCTCCGCCCGCCATACTGTGTACTCCTGGTTCTCTTCGACAGAGCTGAAGTCTTTTTTGATCGTTTTGTTTCACTATCCAATGGCTAGATAAACTAGTACAGATCTGCGGTGAGTAACTTTAGAATGTATATAATGGTCTGCATAAAATAAAATGTGAATTTGAGTATTGTGAGAATGGATGGAGATAGATAGCTTTTGAAGACGCTCACCGAGTGGCGTAAACTTGAAGTATTCAGTATCATAGAATTCTAAATTATTTAAACTCTTATGTAATTAATTTATATCTTAATTAAAATACAGTAATTGCCTATCACTTTAGTGCAGTAAAATTATGTAATTTCGGCAGACTTATAAGGCTTCAAACGCATTAGCACGTGGTCGTGTACAAAACTGGACAGGTTATGGTGTGTCAGACTTTCTGCTCACGGAGGCATATTAAGTAAATTTGAAACTTATTAATTGATTTTGTGGGCGTCTGTGAGAATTTTCTAAATGTCA
Source organism: Magicicada septendecula (assembly GCA_034769895.1). Taxonomy (NCBI): domain Eukaryota; kingdom Metazoa; phylum Arthropoda; class Insecta; order Hemiptera; family Cicadidae; genus Magicicada; species Magicicada septendecula. The sequence continues at coordinate 242,707,873 of CM068371.1, forward strand.
AAAGAGAAGACGTTATATTTTAATTAACACGAGCATTGTTTAAATGGTTAGCGGGGCCTGTTCAAATTGGTTCTGGACTGTTTCAATCGAGGTTGCGTGTGTGAGTTATTCTGTGAAAATAAGTGTTGGGTCATCCATCTAATTATCTATTTATGCTTAGGGTCCCTGCGCCCAAGTCGAGGACCCGGCCCAGGCATATCCATCTGCTCCTGAACTTATAAAAAGAGGCTCTCGACTTCACCTGTCGAAAGGAACGGCAAGGTCATCATGCCTCAACAAAACTCCACAAACTAGACGTTGGACTCCAGGACCACAGCTTAATTTAAATAAGGTGATATTCAACCATTTATTATTTCTGGCCTACATAGACACCACCGATTTGTGCAGATAACAATTAATAAAACTTGTGGGGTATTTTGTGACACACCTGATATTGTTTTCATCTTCTAAACGTTTTAATGGGGCCCCGATCCAACGGGAGATAAGTGTGGGCGGATTTCGGGGACTTTATGTATAGGATTACTTACATTCGACATTAAGTGTACGCCCGGGAGGCCAGCATGTGTCCGAGGCTAATTAAATTTTCATGCACCACATTTTCTCACTCGGATACTAAAAGGGGGTTGTTCAAGTATTAGGGGACCGGAATTTCAGATATGTAGGAGGGGTGCTGTTGGTGACAGGATGAACCCGACCGGCTGGTCTGGTTCAGTTATAATTCCTGTTCGGTTATCTATGGTAATTGCGGTTTTATTACATATTTAAATTAGATCATTTGGTATACATATTCACATTTGGGTCATGTAAGGGTTATAAGTTTTTTTATTCAGTTTCAGTCCGGTCCCCTCTTTAGACCTTGCGTAGGCAGGTTTTGCATGCAGATATATGCAGGCCCCATGCACAGGTAAATGTATGTACGGTCATGCTTAGGAACATGTCGGCTGCCTGGTCAAACAAAATTTTCTTAAAGATTTATAAATTATAATATTGTAAATTCACACAGGCTGTTTATGTCACATAAAAATTGTAACTCGTATTTTAAAATTATTTTGTCAAACCAGATTTCTTAGAAAAATATTAAATTATCATGTCACAATATTCACTCATACTGTTCAGGTCACATAAAGATTGTAGCTTGCTTTCTTTTAGAGTTATTGTTGTCAATTTCTGATTATTATTTCTGTCTGATTCTATTATTATTGTCTGATTTTTCCAACAACTTGTAATTATAAATTCACTAAGTTATACGCACGGTTCAAGGGCATTTAAAGTGGTAACTTGCATTCTGGCCAACCCAGATTCTGGGGGCATTAGATGTATGTATATGTATGGTAGTTGAAATTTCCATATGATGGGGCGATATATGTATAGAGAGAAAAGATATATAGGCGGGTGGCAAGGCTTTAATGTTATAAGGGTGTTTGTTATTTATGTGGTGATATTGAATATGTGTCTGTGATAGGTGTATTTATTTACATGTGTAATTATGTGAATCATGTATGCGTTATTTCTATGTGTTATGTACGGGGACTGTTTATGCAACCATGAAATTATAAAGATTATATTAATATTGTTACAACACAAATAAGCCACCCCAATACCAGGGATGAAAAAGATGATTCTGAATATAAAATAATACTTCATATAAAATAAAATGTTTAATATAAATAAAATATAAAGACAATGACACGACAAACGACGACATGACCTAACCCAAGTGATTGAACCAGCAAAAGGAAACAAAGGAAGAAGGGAACCACAAAAACACACAAGAATAAAACCAAATAAGAAAGTGATTAATCAGACCAAATGAAGAAGGAAAAAAAACCGAAACCAAACAAAAATGAAACAAATTAAAGGAGTTGAATGACTCAATGTAACATGTTAAAATGAACCTAAAGGAGAAGGTGGAAAACCAAGGTATTAACCAAATACAATGAAAATGAAGAAGGAGGGAAATGAAAAAGAAACAAACCCAAGATAAAGGGGGGAAAAAAAAGAAAACCAATGAAAATACACAAACAAGTAATAAAGAATATGAGCAAGAGAAATAATGCACTCAAATGTAATATTGGAAAAAAGACCAATAATTAACCTATGTAAAAAAGTAAATATTATTATCAATTAAGGGATAAAAAAGTAAATGACAATTGAAAGAAACCCAATCAAACAATGTTAAATAATAAAAAAAAAAAAAAAAAACTAATCCACAAATTAGAGTTAGATGTAATGATAGAAATATAAAGACATAAAATTGTTAATATTATTAATGATATTTTGTAATGAAAGAGATAGTACGGTAGTGAGATAGTAATTAGAGGGATTACCCATATAGAAACACTTAAAAACAAAAACATTTGTGAAGTGCAAAATGAAAGTGTAAAAACCCCAAAGTGTAGTGATAAAGAAAGTACACTAATTAAATTATAATAAACTATAAATAATTTAAAAGTGAAGGTGATGATTAAATGAGAATAGTGTAAAGTAAAGAATGTTAATATAGTGAAAAATAGTGAAGGATAAAAGCATAAACACTTAACAAATCCAAAGGAAACACTAAATAATTAAAAGTGAAGAATATTAGTAATTAAGAATAGTAGTAAGTATAAACAATTAATTAAGGTATATTGAACGCTGAAAAGTGATGAAGACAGTATTTAGTTAAGAAAGAATGTTATTGTTAAATTTAAGTGAATGCAATTATAATTAAAAGGGAGAATACCCTGAAAGGAAAAACAGATAGTGTTAACATGGAGGGAAAGTAAAGATTGTTTAAAAATTAAGGAGTTAAAACAAATCAATAAACACCCATGTTATAAGGGATCGTTATTAAGTTCATAAAAAGTGATGTTGTTTATCACACAAAAAATGATACAAAATAAGATGAATTGTAAACAAAGATTAGCAAATAATAGTTAAATAATTATTTAAGCAAGTTTATGAATAGGATATGGCTGAAAGAATTATACAGACCATATGCCTAGATATTGTATTTAATAAGATCAAAAAATAGTAAATAATAGCCACATTGTTATTATTGGCAAATTAAATAAGTAAAAAAGTTAAGAAATGTATGACTAGAAAACGTGGAAACCAGATAGTGAACAATTATGTATAAAATAATAGAGACAAAATAATAGCACATAAACAGACCCAAAACACAACCAATTATAATAACAAAATAAAGCCCATTAGGCTAAAATGGGATGTAATTTAAATGTAATAAGTCAAATATCATAATGGCTACTTAGGCCTATGAAAATGCCTAACTGTCAGAAACAAACAACTACAAATTATAACAAATTAACAAAGAAATTAGTAAATCCGAGGCGAATGACTCACCAAGGATAAATTGTAAATCATTTATAAGACCAAATATTATAATAAGCATTTGATTTCAAAAAGAAATGTAATTAACAAGTATTAAAATACAGTAATTGTAAAAGCATAAAACCTAAAATAACCCAAACTTGTGGGGTATCAAATTAATCTATGAAAGGAAATACATACTATAGTGACAATATTTAATGCTTAGGAAGGAAGATAGAGGAATAACAGCAATCAGAAGATATACTAGGATTTTGAAAGAATTCAAATTTTGATAACAATGGATTTATATCAATCTAAGCCAATCAGAATTCATTGGTAACCATAGAAACAGACGTTGGTGGCGAAAATTACCGTTGAATATCGTTACTCGTAAAGCGTCACTCTACCAGGACAGAAGCCGAATTTTGGAAGACCAATTTTTAATTAAATAATGTAAAACAGTGAACGAAATTCAAAACCATGACTGAATAAGAAGCAGACGAACCATTGGAGCAGTCAACTAAAGACCAAGGATCATAAAACAGAAAAATAAAAGAAAATATGACCACATCCTATATGAAAAGGACGCCTGACCTACTTAAGTCCCAAGATTAATGAAAATAGAAACTATTGCAGCCCAATCCTCTTCCGACCCAATGAATGAAAACACCAAATCATCTGATGTGTTAAGTACCATTGAATTACCTTATTTCCAAAAACAAAATCACTTTGAATATTACTAAAAGTAATTTGATCTTTCACTATAAGCCGAATATTCTCTTTCAAAGATTAATTAAGAAAATAAACACACTGAAAATTTGTTAACATAAAACATAACCTACTATTTGAATACGAACTTTCGAAACACTTTTAACGACACTACAAATCAGATTGTAACCACACACCTTATTATTTATGTACACTTAGAGTAAGGTAAAGTACTTTTATTGTAATCATAGGAATTTTTTGCCTTGTAATCAAAAGAATCCCCGTTTTTGGAACGAAAGTAAATATAATAACTAAACGTTCCGCAGCCATGCTGATGTGAATATATCGTTCCTTAATTGATTCGTCATCCTGAGAATAATTGTTTCATGTAAAAAGTCGGTGCAAAGTTGTTAATCAACTAATATAATTTAATTGTCAAAATTGAAAATATTACTTATCAAACATTAAAATAACTAGTACAGGGAGTAACCGTTGTTATTATTTCATAGGGAGTGCATTATATTACTTGTGTTCGTTTACGAAAGCTAGATTTGACGATCAGCGCTCAAGTTGCAATTTGTACAACTACCTACACGATTCAGAAGGCTGAACGAGCGGGAATTATTTGAACGCCCCGACCGTCATAGCTGAGAACACCATATTAAGATAATAATTAATAAGTTTAATTGTTTTAATAAACAATTTGGCGCCACCCGGGATTAACACACCCCTATATAAGAACAGGTAAGGTTACTGGTAATTACCGCAACGCTACGGACATCGTTAGCGCAAAATAGATGTAACGACCCCAGTGCGAGACGAACGCACTAACACACACTACACCAATATAAAACTGGTACACATTTTACAGAGACACACCAGTCATAACGTTACAATATCAAATATAAAATTTGAATTAATATTAAATTATATTACATTAGATTATAAATATTAAATTGCTAATTTGGGTAGTTTTGGGGAAGTTGGAAACTTAAAATGGGTGCTGACTGATATGTTACAATTAAAATTTATATATTATACCAAAATGAATTATTGAAAATTCAAATTTATATTTATATTAAACTTGAATTGCTGAAATTTAAAATTCATGTTTTGTATTAAGATTGAAATTGAAATTTAGGAATTGTATCTTATATTGAAGTGGAATTAGTGCGATTTAATTGGTATATTTGAAATAAAAGTTGTTATTGGTTGTTAATAGTGAGTTTTAATTGCAAGTCCCGTCTCACTGGACCCATCGCTCTTTTGCTTCTCTAGGTCTTCTGCCTAGTTTTAAATATTTAGTGGCCCCTCAAAAAAAAAAAAAAAAAAAAAAATTTAAAGAGGGGTTACAATACTCTTTCTTTCTCGAAAGTATTCTTTCGCAATATAACCTTCTCTGAAAAACTTCTAACTGCGTTCCATGCTGATATTGTCTAAATAAAGTCCGTGACATAGTCAATCGATTTTGGAAAATTTTGTGCCCGTTATGTGAGATTCGGCTTAAAGCAAGAAATGTCTGCATCAGTAACTGTGTCATATTTGAACTCCATGTAGTTCTGAAAGAGTCAAAGTACACGATTTCACAGCTTATGCCACAACATGAAGATCCAGTTGTTTTATATTTCAATACTAATTAAGAAAGGATTCAATACTAATTAAGCAATTAAGAAGGTAAAAGGAGTGTACAACACCAGTTTAGTTCAAGCCTCCAGAGACCTGTGATTTTTGCACTTGTATTCTTGTCCCACTTCTTACTTGGCTCAGCTGTAAACAGGATCAGATCAAAAGGAACAGAGGTGTTATGTGTAGAAGGTAAAACAAGGAAACTTTCAAAAGTAAACAGAATAAGGTAAATATCAGAAATCTTATCCCTTATCAGGTCTTAGAATCCCTTGTCTCCTACATTATCACTAGATAAATACGTATTAGTTAGAGGAGCGCTGATAGTTGTAAGGTTTTAAATCGATTAATAGTATTGAACTGCTTTTAAACGTAAACGTCGCTTGTTTTGTCTCTTTGCAAACCAACCAGGTACATGAATATACAGTAACTTTACATACTACTGAGTGTACTCTTTGCTGACCGGATTCTTTGTTCCAGAAGTGTTCTGGGAGTTGAATATGCATATAAATTGTAAAGGGACTCTGAGCATATGATAGCATGTTGAAGTGAAATGATGTATATGTAAAGACTGCAGGTTTGGACATTATATAATAGGCAGTTTGTTAGTTTTAAGTAAATTTTAGACAGTAAAAAAAAAAACAATAATGTTGTGAAGTGGTGTGAGAATATGCGTAGGCATGTGACAATTGCGTGAGTGCGAGAATATGTAATTATTCTACGGGATAATAATAAAAAATTCAATAACTATCGTTAAAATAAAAATGTTGACATGACACTTGATACCAGAATACGCCCAATAAAAAGACCTATCGAGTGGCAGTTTATAAAGAAAGAACTGAATATGTGAGTTTTTTTAATAAAGAAAGTTTTAAGACCCTGTAGAAAAGTAATAAAATTAGACTGTTTTTTTTTTGCAAGCTGCAATTTGCTCTCGGACAGTATATTACAAGAATAATTTATCTTAGCTTCAGACGCAGAGGAAAGTTATGTAATTAGCCAATCAGCGTTTGAGAAATAGGCCAAAATTTCATTTGATTTCTTATTTCGTGTCAATCAGGACAGTCTCTAAACTTGAAAACGTGCAAACGTACCGCTCTAAGTATAGACGTTAGGTCTATTAAGGCGTACGATCACAAGTCACAAAGTTCGCGAGTTGATTTTTAAGTAGTGCTATCCGGAAAAGTACAAGATTGTCCGTATAGGGATTAAAAGACACTTAAAGTTTGCTGGATCTATTGTGTAAGCTCAATACACAAAATAAATTACTGTTAAAATTAATTAACTACAATTTATAGAATTGTGCAACCCGAGAAAGACCCTGAACGCCGGACACCAGGAGGAGCAACACATACCTATCCCGAGGGAACGACACACACCTCTATTCCAGACGGGATCATCAACAACATCTCAACCTACAGTCACCACAAAGGGAAGTGATTTTTTTTTGTTATAAGCTTTAAATAAACTCATAAACTAAAAGACAAAAAACTCATAAAAAATTTGTGTATTAGATTATTAGAGAAAATTATTTTAAATTTGTAAAAAGGTCAACAGAGACAAAATAATTAGTTTGTTTTTTCGTAAACAGTATTAAATCAACATAGTGCAATTTAAATTGTCATTAATAAATCCGATAGTATTCCAATATTCGATTTAACCGACTACTTATTCTATGCGACACCTGTACACCGCAATACAAATAAATAAGTTCCGATACTTACCAATTGAATGTCTAAATTATATTCTTTTATGTTTACAAATGGAAATATTTTCATATACCAGAAATTATTCGACGTAGCTGTAATTAAAACTCCCCTGTCCTCATGATTACTCTCTAAGCGTTTAGTATCTTCTGACAGTATAAATAGACACGAAGGTACACGGATAATGCAGAAAGAAGCAGAAAGGGTTAATACTTTGTGTCAGTAAATCTAAAAGTTAATAATAATTTAGTTACAAAAACAGCTGAGAAAACTATACAAAACTATCGGAATTGTTTAATTGGTAACTTCTAAAGCTGGAGTCAGTTTTTTTTTAATCGAACAGTATATAAACACATTTTCTAATAGGTTGAACGTGAGCCCAAATGACCATGAATGTATTAAATTATACGTTGTGATTATAAGTCCAGTTTATAAACAAACTTGAAGGCGTCCAGAAGAATTATTGTAATTTTCATTACAATTATTTTTGTAAATGAAACACCGCTGCTGCAAGCAAGTCGGTACCAATTTCGGGTCCACCTTTGCACGATGGTTGGGAAGTGTGGGGGGGGAGGAGTAAACACCTCGTTAAAAAGGGTTCAGGTTGTCCGGCTGATAGAGGTCAAACAGGCCATACCGTATAAGAGTTCTCACTCAGGATTGCAAAACTGTTGCCTTCCAGGTTGACACTGGATCGCTAAAGGCTAGGCAAAGAAAATCCAGAAGGCAAATTACTCCGGTTGGAGGAAGTATTTATCATTCGGTAATGGACTGAGTTTTAGTACGTAAAAAAAACTTCTCTTTAAAAATCGCGATTTAAAGCCTCGGAACGTGAAAAATCAAATTTAAGACGGCACAAGCTATGAAAAAGGATCATGAATATGTCCACATAAAGTGTATAGCCTATGAAAGAGAAAAAAAATATTCAAAAATAAAATGAAGTGAGGAACGTAGTCATCATGACCTTAAACGAAACAAACAAGACGAAATAGAGGAAATACACGAACAAAACTCATGAACAAAACTCATATACCGTATGTTCGGAGTAGCGAAAGAAAGAGGGCGTACTAGAAGAATGTCTGTTGTGGAGCATATGAAAAACGTATTACCAGTTTTATACTATATATAAACGAACGTAACAATAAAGCTTACATGAATTTTACTTCCATGTTCCATAAGGAAATGGAAGTATGGTGATGGCGAAAAAAATCGTGTTCGAGATAATTGCAGATTCTGATTGTACTACCATCAAAACATGAAAAAAAGTAATTTTTCTAAAAGTGTCTGTGTGTCTATCTGTCTATGTGTCTATAGTTTTTTTCTATGGCAAACGATAACAGTCGCAAATTCAAACAGAATCAAATAATGTTTCGCATACAGCCCTGAATTGTAGAGTTCTCAAGATCTATTGTTTTTGGTGAAGATCGGTTAAGGGAAAGGGGTAGTTTACCTGCAACCTTTTATGTTTTAACCAGGGTAATTTTTTTTTATATGACGAACGATAACTGCCGTAAATTCAAACAGAATCAAATACTGTTTTGCATACCTTCCTGAATTATAGAGTGATCAAGGTTTGTTGATTTTGGTGAAGATCGGTTAAGAGAAAAGGGTAGTTTACCTGCAACATTTTATATTTTAAAAGGGTAATTTTACTTCCGTATTCCTTAAGGAATGGAAGTATGGTGATGGCAAAAAAAATCGTGTTCGAGATTATTGCAGATTCCGATTCTACTACACTCAAAACATGAAAAAAGTCGTTTTCCGAAAAGTGTCTGTGTGTCTGTCTGTGTGTCTGTGTGTCTGTGTGTCTGTAGATTTTTTTTCTATGGCAAACGATAACTGCCGCAAATTCAAACAGAATCAAATAATTTTTGCATACAGCCCTGATTTGCAGAGTACTCGCGACCTATTGTTTTTGGTAAAGATCGGTTGAGGGAAAGGGGTAGTTTACCAGCAACGGTTTTTTTTTAGCAAGGGTAATTTTGTTTGTTTGGCAAACGATAACAGCCGCAAATTCAAACAGAATCAAATAATATTTCGCATACAGCCCTGAATTGTAGAGTTCTCAAGATCTGTTGATTTTGGTGAAGATCGGTTAAGGGAAAGGGGTAGTTTACCAGTAACGTTTTATGTTTTAACAAGGGTATTTCCTATGGCAAACGATAACAGCCGCAAATTCAAACAGAATCAAAAGATTATTTGCATACAGCCCTAGATTGTAGAGTTCTCAAGACCTATTGTTTTTGGTGAAGATCGGTTGAGGGAAAGGGGTAGTTTACCTGCAACGTTTTTTTAACAAGGGTATTTTCTATGGCAAACGATAACAGCCGCAAATTCAAACAGAATCAAATAATGTTTTGCATACAGCCCTGATTTGTAGAGGTCGCAATGACTTTCGATTTTGGTGAAGATCGGTTAAGGGAAAGGGGTAGTTTACCTGCAACCTTTTACGTTTTAACAAGAGTAAAGTACTTGAAAATTTATTTAAACTTTTTGAAACGATGGTAATTGTTAAAAATAAAATAATTTTGTTGCCAGGCAATAAAATTATAATTTTTTCATTTTAATGTAATATAATATTTTTCATTTAATACAGCAATAAAAAGGCTGGTAAGACACAGCCTGGCTGTTTGGCTGAAAATGATTTTAAATATAAATCTTAGAATATGGAAGTCATGTATGGTTCTCCATACCGATATTTATTTTTATGACGAATGATAACTGCCGCATATTCAAAGAGAATCAAATATTGTTTTGCATACATCCCTAAAGTTTTAAGTACTCAAGGTCTGTAGATTTGGGTGAAGATTGGTTAAGGGAAAGGGGTAGTTTACCTGCAACGTTTTATGTTTTAACAAGGATAATTGTTTCTATGACGAACGATAACTGCCACACATTCAAACAGAATCAAAAAATGTTTTGCAAGCATCCCTGAATTGTAGAGGACTCAAGACCTATTGCTTTTGGTGAAGGGAAAGGGGTAGTTTACCTGCAACATTTTATGTTGTAACAAGAGAAATTTTTTCATGACGAACGATAACTGCCGTAAATTCAAACAGAATCAAATAATATTTTGCATACATCCCTGAATTGTAGAGTACTCAAGACCTATTGATTTTGGTGAAGGGAAAGGGGTAGTTTACCTGCAACATTTTATGTTGTAACAAGAGAAATTTTTTCATGACGAACGATAACTGCCGTAAATTCAAACAGAATCAAATAATTTTTTACATATGTGCCTGAGTTGTAGAAGATCAAGGCCTTTTGATTTTGGTGAAGATCGATTACGGGGAAAGGGTAGGTACATTTTTTGTTGTAACAAGAGTAAAGTACTTAATTTTGATAAATAAAGTATCCTAATAAGAAGATCTTAATAATCCACTGTAGAAACGTAGATGATATATCTATAAATGAAGAGGCTAGTAAAACGGGGTGGGGGTAATTTTCTATAAATGAAAATTATAGTTGAAGGGGGAGGGGATAATTTTTATATGTGTACTACGTTATCGGCAACAAAATAGTAGTTTGTTGTTAAAATTCCTTCCCGGGCTGTTTGGCCGTAGTCCAATGTTTTCTGCAAAACCAGACATTTCTGCAGTGCCGTCGACTGCCATCATCAGTGAAAATCGAGTGCGATAACGTGTGGTGGTATACGTTAATGACCACAGTATTGTGGTTAAGGCTGAAGCAATAAGTGGAAAGAAGTAGTTTCTATGGAAACATTTCATTTCGTAAATGATTTTAAATATAAATCTTAGAACATGGAAGTCATGTATGGTTCTCCATACCGATATTTTCTATGATGAACGATAACTGCCGCACAATCAAACAGAAACAAATAATTTTTTGCATACATCCCTGAATTGTAGAGAACTCCAAGACCTATTGATTTTGGTGAGGATCGGTTAAGGGAAAGGGGTAGTTTACCTGCAACGTTTTATGTTTTCACAAGGGTCATTTTTTCTATGACGAACGATAACTGCCGTAAATTCATACAGAATCAAATAATTTTTTTTATGCCCCACTGAATTATAGAGAACTCAAGGTTTTTTGATTTTGGTGAAGATCGGTTAAGAGGAAAGGGTAGTTTACCTGAAACATTTTATGTTTTAAAAGGGTAATTTTATTTTTATGACGAATGATAACTGCCGCATATTAAAAAATAATCAAATAATATTTTGCATACATTCCTGAACTTTTACGTACTCAAGGTCTGTTGATTTTGGTAAAGATCGGTTAAGGTAAAGGGGTAGTTTACCTGCAACATTTTATGTTTAACAATGGTAATGATTTCTATGACTAACGATAACTGCCGCACATTCAAACAGAATCAAATATTTTTTTGCATTCATTCCTGAATTATAAAAGACTGAAGGCCTGTTGATTTTCGTGAATTACGGTTAAGGGAAGTGGGTAGTTAACCTGCAACGTTTTATGTTTTAACAAGGGTAATTTGTTCTATGACGAATGATAACTGCCGCACATTCAAAACAGAATCAAATATTTTGTTGCATACATTCCTGAATTGTTAAGTACTCAAGATCTGTTCATTTTGGTGAAGATCGGTCAATTGAAAGGGATAGTTTACCAGCAACACTTTATGTTTTAACAACGGTAATTTTTTCTATGACGAACGATAACTGCCGCACATTCAAACAAAATCAAATATTTTTTTGTGTACGTTCCTGAATTGTAGAAAACTCAAGGCCTATTGATTTTGGTGAAGATCGGTTACGGGGAAAGGGTAGTTTACCGGAAACATTTTATGTTTTAGCAAGAGTAAAGTACTTAATTTTGATAAATAAAGTATCCTGATAAGAAGATCATAATAATCCACTGTAGAAATGTCGATGGAATATCTATAAATGAAGAGGCTAGTTGAAGGCGGTGGTGTAATTTTCTGTAACTGAAAATGTTAATTGAAGTGGGAGGGGATAATTTTTATTTATATGACACGTGCACTACGTTATCCTCAACAAATAAGTAGTTTGTTGTTAAAATTCCTTCCCGGGCTGTTTGACCGTGGTCCAATGTTTTGTACAAAACCAGATGTTTCGGCAGTGCTATCGACTGCCATCATCAGTGAAAATCGAGTGCGCTAACCTGAGGTGGTATACGTTAGTGACCACAGCACTGTGGTTAAGGCTGAAGAAAGAAGTAGTTTCCATCGAAATATTTCATTTCGAAAATGGTTTTAAATATAAATCTTAGAACATGGAAGTCATGTATGGTTCTCCATACCAATATTTTAGGTTAAACGTATCGAGTTGTTTTATTGAACGAAGCAAATATTGATACAGTACCATAAAACTGGTCGATTTCTACAGAAAATTGCAAGGTATATTAAACGAAATAGGATCAAATTGAGAAACGATTTTCGTAGGAGATATAAATGCTAGACTGGTAAAAGAAGTAAAATAAGAGGTATAGACTTGACCACAGATTTTGAACAGTGACTTTGAGGTGCGCAGTGGCCAAACACTTTGTTGAGAGGCTAAAAGTTTTCATTCAGTTCGCACATGCGGAGATCAGTCTTGTATAGTGTTTCATAGGGTGTAGATCGTTTGCAACAAGGCTGGAGAAAACATTACAATCATGCAAGTGTATTTGTGAAGCGACAGTATGAGATAGAGAGAGATAATGCTTGAGTCAGACAGTAAATTGTTGCCGCCCTCTCTCCTCCCGTCCCGTATGCCATATTATAAGTAGAGGTAAGTCTTTCGCTGGCTCCACACATTCATCGCTCAAGATAATATACCTAAAGTGGCTTTAAACGCCAATTTGAATAACGATAAGAAACATGCAATTAAAGAGGTCAATAAAACATAAAAAAAATAAAATCAAATACGTAAATAAAAGAATAAATTAGACAAAAGTGCAGTGAAATTGAAAAGTAGGTTTGCATAGACGTCGAAAATACATGGGAAAATGGAGATGCAGTTCGCAAAGGCAACAGAGTAATGGTAACAAATCAGGACATAACAACAACGCAGCAGGAAGACGATTAAAGAAATGTACGATTGAAAACAAGAAACAAATTTATAAAAGAACAAAATTTCATCAACATTGAGGGATAAGATACAAAGTTATTTTTGGAAAAAATAACAGTCGCAGTCACTTTCAAAATAGAAAACATGTGGATCGGGAGGTAGCCTTGTAGCACTTAAAACAACGGAGCACATAAATTATTTACAGTGATAACAGATAAGATGAAAAGGTGTCCTAATGGGGAGTCCCACCAGGTGGGTGGAAATTAGTATCAATCTTATCAAATTTCAAAAACGAAAATCAACAAAATTAAAAAAATTATAGAAGAATCAGAGAGTTGGCGATGTTTAAGAATGAGAAGACTTAATAAAAGATAAATCAAGAAAGCTGAGGAACAGAGTAGATTTACAAATGGAAGAGCCTGCACGGCTAACGTCTTTTTGCTTGAAACAGATAATGGAAAAGTAATCGGCGATTGAGAAAAAACTTCATTTACTGTTATTTAGCCACGTTATCAAGTTATTTAGTCAAGGTTTCGTCGAGTTATTTAGCCAAATCATTTACTGTTTATAGATTTGGCTAAAGCTTATGACACCGTACCTATAGTAAGCTGTGGCAAACTGTACATGAGTCGTATAATAATTACTCGTATACTATTATAATGGATTTTAGAAATTTAATAAGAACTCTGTGTCAAAGATTCAAATAGAAAACATGTCAAAATGATCTGTATTCAGTAATGAATTAAGGAATACAGGGAGAACATGGAACCTTCTACCCTATTTGAAATGTACATACGAAAGGCAATACAAATGTCTAAAAGAATGTAAAGTAATGTAAGTGAACTTAAATTTAAACACTTTACAGTTTGGAAATTACTAGTAATGGTACAGGAGAGAGAATACTTAGAGCACATGACTAGAAAGCTAGAGATTAGTGTATAATATATACCAAAGCTGTATCCCATAGCAAAACAAAATACTGGTCCATATTGTAGCATGACAGATAATCCATTAAAAATTAATTCCATTAAGATCATAAAAACAATTAAATTACAATATAACTCAAAGAATTTCAAATGAAAATAAATTAAACTTCAAAGAAAAACACCACAATAAAAGGAAAAAAGTAATTACATAATAAAAATGCAACATTAAAACTCAAGAAAATAAATTAAAAGAAACTTATATAAAAAATCAGGAGATTACCCAGGAGATTAGGAGCATGTAATAAAGGAGATACCCCGAACCCAAGAAGGAAGAAGGAGATTAGGAGCATGTAACCAAGAAGATACTCCAAACCCAAGAAAGAAGAGTAAATTTAGGAGCAGGTAATAAAGAAGATACCCCGAACCCAAGAATGAAGAGGGAGATTAGGAGCATGTAATAAAGAAGATACTCCAAACCCAAGAAAGAAGAGTAAGTTTAGGAGCAGGTGATAAAGAAGATACCCCGAAACCAAGAAGGAAGAGTAAGTTTAGAAGCAGATGATAAAGAAGATACCCCGAACCAACCAACGGACAAGATAAAACTAAGTACCTTGGTTTACCCAAGAAGGAAGAAGAGAAGAAAAGAAGATATAGGATGGAAGAACCAAAATAAATACCTATTAATAAACCTATTATTAACGATAATGAACCCCAAACCAAATATTAATACCACCAAAGAAAGTATAACACCCCAAAACCTCATAAAAATTGTAACTTAATTATAGACAAAAGTATTTGTAGTGTGATAAGAAGTGCACCAACTAAAGTTATTATATAGTAAAATAAACAAATCTTCACAGTCCATTATGACTAAAGTTTTGGTCTGAGAATATAATAAAACTCAAATATAAGTCAGAACCAACAGTGAATGTGTACAGTGGAAGTGATTTTAAATATAATAAACTTCAAGTTAATGTGTAACTATTACTTAAACAAGGTGCTATTAAATAACTTTTATATTTTATAATTAACAAGTGATGAAATATTGACATGAAAAGTATTTCTAATGTTTCATAACTGAGGTCACTTTTTTATCTCAAAACATTCATAGTAATGCCAATAATAAAGAAAGTATGTGGGGGAATAAATACAGTAACTGTGGATTAATTTGGGGATACAGTATAAACAGAAAAGACTGTGATTTACTTAAGTTTGATAAAAACTAATAAATGTGAAATGGCTAATTATGTTTAGAGCCTAGGAACTCCACTATTTAAAGAGTTCTAATAGAATAAGATTAATATTTAGTGTAAGATGTTTTAGTTACATAACAGTATGCATACAGATTAAAATGTTTATGTATGGATGCTGCATCAGTTTATAAAATGTTTAAAATGTATGTTAAAAATAGTTCCAACAAACATGTCTAACTTTGAAGACTGCTAGTTAATATTAAATATTATTTTTTGTATTAGTAGCATGAATTATATGCTACAGGTATCAATAGTTGTGTAAGCAATTTTATTTAATGTGATGTTAACTTTAAAAAGTCAGAGGAGGTGCAAAAATAACTTTATTTGAAAAAACCATATATGTAAAATACTAACTTCTAGGCCAAATAATGAATTCCCAAAAAATTAATATAAACTAGTTAATTAACCAATGAACCATGTAAACTAATAAGATTTATGTAAGGTGGATCGATAACCAACTACTATAAATGATCCTATACTTTAAAAGAGTAATATAGAAGGATGTCTTAAATTATAAAAATTTTCGAAATGTAATAACTAAATATTTTAAAAGGAGGAATAGTAAATTCATGAATTATCACTAAAAGACAGTTCAAATGTTAAATTAATAAGGAATTAAGGAAAGTGAAAGATTTGTGACCATCTGAAATTTATTATACTTATATAAATATCACTATAGTATTGACGACTCGGAACACTAAGTTTTTTATAAGTAAAAACGTGAAGTTTTACCTTACAGCCTAAACCGGCTTTCACCTATAGAAGGCTTTATCGGAGCCTCTGATGAAGCCTTCTATAGGTGAAAGCCGGTTTAGGCTGTAAGGTAAAACTTCACGTTTTTACTTATAAAAAACTTAGTGTTCCGAGTCGTCAATACTATAGTGATATTTAGTTAAGTAACGGACACGTCATGGACAACGAAATCCAAGAATATAATTATATTTATAACACCTAAAATGGCAGTAATTGTGTACAAGAACAGGAAACAGATTTGTGGGCCTAGATTTCCAAAAAGACAGAAATATGGCAATTTTAACAAAAATCTCAATAAATATGGACTATGACATATCAAATTAAACAGAATGAGATAAATAAACCGATTATGTGGTTAATAGTTCATGAAAGCAATCAATAAACTAAAAATATTCTATATATAATGTATATTATAATTACATGAATAGGAAGTGATAATTATTTAAACAATACTTTTCCAATATTAACTTGGCAAGATATTTCCTAAGACGAAGGAAGTAAAACAGTTCTTAATTAACATTCAACGTGAACGGTTGATGCTCGATCGCGTTAAAAAACCGTATAACGAATTGTAATGGCGTACAAAGTCGAAAATCAGTGAAAA
This sequence comes from Magicicada septendecula, assembly GCA_034769895.1. NCBI lineage: Eukaryota > Metazoa > Arthropoda > Insecta > Hemiptera > Cicadidae > Magicicada > Magicicada septendecula. Next base: position 242,724,745 of record CM068371.1, read on the forward strand.
CGAGAGTTACCTAAATTGACAATTTTTAACTTAAAATCAGTGAATTACACTACCACAACAGTGAAAACAAACGATACGCAACACAATACCAGTGAATTAAACCAGTCAAACAACCTAACATTAATAATTCACATCGTAACAACTTCTCGATTCTTGGCCATAACCAGAAAACATTGAACACATCTAACATAAGACAATTAACACCAGTGAACACTGAACACGTATCCAGGATACCAGAACAACACAATAGACAATATACACTATTACGGAGACCAATAAAACAGTTGTGAAGGTAATTTTATTATCAGAATTTCCAACCATCAGTTCACAGTAATATGCTACAACGAGACGTGCCGCCATTTTGAACTTCCCATGATGCAAAGTATCCGCCAGCAACGAATTCGTCCAGTAACCAATGGGTATAAATTGTGTATTATAAACTTTATATATTATTAACAAATTGTCATTTATTACTTCTTAAGACATATTTTTGTACATGTTATACTTTCTAGGCTTACCCTTCTCTGACTATATAATTATAATCGTTACAAGAACCTTTCTGATATTTATATAAAAATAACCTGTAATTGTAATATCGACCAAGCCCTGTGAAAGAGTCGAACATTTGCTCACCATCGATTTTAAATCGATCTTTTATAAATATTATCAATAAATTAAATTCATTCAAATATCAGTATTTAAAATTATTTCACATATTAGAATAAGAGTTTTAGTTAATTAAAGGACTTACTGGGAGAAGACAAAAATTAACGGAAAGTGATATACTGGAGCAGAGCTGAAAATCGCAAATCGATTATTGTAAGAAGACAATCTGATTAACTCCAGATTCATTTCAAGTCAACCAGAAGTACAGATATTAGCCAAATCAACTCACTTTTCGTGATAATTTTCACGAAACAACAAAACAAGGATTATTTACAAATTATTAGACATAATCAAACAAACATACAATTTTTTTTTGAACAAAATTTTTTTGTTTTCTTTGTACAATACGAAGAAATAATTATTTGTAACAGCGTCTGGTTACAATATGTATCGGTAAGCCTGTAAGTCAGCAGAAAAAACAGAGATATAATTTCAGATATTGAGGAATACAATAGCTCAGAGTTCTGCCGAAGGAAAAAAGGAAAACGAAATTTAGAGTATAATAAAACAAGGAAAAACAACTACGAAATGACTTGACGAAATTCACTGAAGAAAAAATATATGCAAGAAAAGGAAGGCTAATACCTATTATGCATTATTAAAGAGTAGTATTATGCAGTACTGCATAAATAAATGAACAATACGCAGTATGGGGCAGAAGTATAACGTATAAGAAAACAGGTGAAATGGACGCGCTAAGGAGATCTGCGAAAATATTAAGGTTGGTTCGGGTGACGAATAATAGAGAAAGACAAAAAATACAAGGTAGAACGACAATTGGTGGGGTACGGTCAAATGAGGAAGGGTGATTACAAAGAGAAATTTTGGAGTGGATTACGTACGCTGGGTCGAAGAGGAAGAGGTAGACTATGGAGAACATGAAGAAGTAATAAATTATGAAGAGTAGTGAGTGAGAAAAGCGTAACCCATGAATTACTAAACCGAGTCGTATGGAGAAAGAATATGGAAATCGGAAGGTGTCTTGCATACTTGAGCACGACAAAAACATCTCTTCTTTTTTGTGATGAGATAGCCTGTGTGCTGTCAGTTACTTTGCGATATACACAGACCTCGACTTTTCTATTCATTAACTGCTTTAAATAGTACTATACCAACACTTACTTTAACCAAAAATTTAAAACAGTTTTAGTTTTACAAATAGTTTAATTACATGTAGTTATATAATGTATTTTAACTTTGCTATTTTCAATTTCCATTACTATATTAATAAATAGGCCTGCGCTACACTATTATTTAAATATTTACTGTCTATACACTACACGACAACAACCGAACGATCTCATTGTTTGAAAAAAACTGGATGAAATCCAGTTCCAAATAGTATTTTTTCAAATAGCTGGAACGTCGTTGATACCAACAATTATTTCGGTTGAATAACTATGTTTACTGGGCAAATTGTGTTTATACAGACGTTGGTAACTCAACAGTGCCTGATAGATATTAGCCTATATTTCTTCTTCTTCTTTGTTTGGTAATTTGTTTATACATTAAACATAACATTTTTTAATAATTATAATATAATTATAAGTTGTTGAGATTTGTGATAACAATATTCATTAACGTTTCATCTGTTCCATTGTTAATATTAAGTAACAGTTATTTTTATTCAGTTTATTTCTTTTAAGCTTATACAGACTTATAATATGTATACATTTATATACATACTATGTATAAACTTATATACATTATTTTTATGTACACATTTTCTATCTTTTGTTTACTTGTTTTATTTTAAAATCCATCTTGTATATTTTTAGTATGTATCTATTAGTAGATATTTGTCATTTAGGTGAACAACCTATTAATAATAATTATTCGAATGTTTTGGAACGAGACGGTTTTTCGGAGTTCGGACAATAAGTAACAATTAACACAACCGTAATTCATATGTAACGTATAATGGTAATGAATATGCTTCCTATAATAATTAAATTAGAATAAAAATGCATGCCAGAGGTAGAAAACCGGTAGGTATTTGTCACTTAATAAAGTAAACTTAGTAAAGTAATTTTAGTACGTAGGCTTTCACGGCCGGTGTCACTATAATTACTTAAAACTTCCGGGCTGAAGGGCAGTGATCGAGTGCTTGATGTTGTGTAGCTAGACGTTTCGGCCACACCACCGGTGGCCATCTTCAGTAGCAAAAATGTTCGTAATAGGTGGTATGCCGAACAAGTCGCCCAATGAACTGGGAACAAGCAACCGGTGGTGTGGCCGAAACGTCTAGCTACACAACATCAAGCATTCGACCACGGCCTTTCAGCCCGGAAGTTTTAAGTAATTTTATTAAAGTAAGTTTAATAAAGTAAGCCGAATTTTCGAATAATTTGTTAATAATACAACAACAGAAAATGTAAAGTGCAAAATACAATTATTTCTGAGTAGCCTACTAAGATTAAAAAAAAAGAAACCAACCTATTAACAAATGAAAACAAGATTTGTTATTCGATAGGCGGCTAATAGCCTATTTATGTTATTATGTATTCAATAAAATCTCGAAAACTTCACTGGAACGAATTTTGTGAGGAATACAAAAAAGGGAGACATTTAGGCTATAGGCTAACACCCCGCCTTACTTTGAGTTGTTTGCTTTTTCAGTGGTCTGCACAAAAACCGAGTATTAGTAAAAAATATCGGTATGGAGAATCATACATGACTTCCATGTTCTAAGATTTATATTTAAAATCATTTACGAAATGAAATTTTTCCATAGAAACTACTTCTTTCCACTTATTGCTTCAGCCTTAACCACAGTACTGTGGTCACTAACGTATACCACCACACGTTATCGCACTCGATTTTCACTGATGTTGGCAGTCGACGGCACTGCCGAAACGTTTGGTTTTGCAGAAAACATTGGACTACGGCCAAACAGCCCGGGAAGGAATTTTAACAACAAACTACTACTTTGTTGCCGATAACGTAGTACACATATAAAAATTATCCCCTCCCCCTTCAACTATAATTTTAATTTATAGAAAATTACCCCCACCCCGTTCAACTAGCCTCTTCATTTATAGATATTTCATCTACGTTTCTACAGTGGATTATTAAGATCTTCTTATCAGGATACTTTATTTATCAAAATTAAGTACTTTACTCTGGTTACAACAAAAAATTTTTCAGGTAAACTGCCCTTTCCCCGTAACCGATCTTCACCAAAATCAATAGGCCTCGAGTCTTCTACAACTCAGGCACATATGTAAAAAATTATTTGATTCTGTTTGAATTTACGGCAGTTATCGTTCGTCATGAAAAAATTTCTTTTGTTACAACATAAAATGTTGCAGGTAAACTACCCCTTTCCCTTAACTGATCTTCACAAAAATCTACAGACTTTGATTTCTCCACAGTGTAGGAAAGTATACAAAAACGTATTTGATTATATTTGAATATACGGCAGTTATCGTTCGTCATGAAAAAATTTCTTTTGTTACAACATAAAACGTTGCAGGTAAACTACCCCTTTCTCTTAATCGATCTTCACCAAAATCAATAAACCTTTAGTCCTCTACATTTCATGGCTGTATGCAAAACATTATTTGATTCTGTTTGAAGTTGCGACTGTTATCGTTTGCCATAGAAAAAAATTACCCTTGTTAAAACATAAAATGTTGCAGGTAAACTACCCCTTTCCCATAACCGATCTTCACCAAAATCAACAGGCCTAGAGTACTTAAAACTTCAGTAATGTATGAAAAAAAATATTTGATTCTCTTTGAATATGCGGCAGTTATCATTCGTCATGAAAATAAAATTACCCTTTTAAAACACAAAATGTTGCTGGTAAACTACCCTTTTCTCTTAACCGATCTTCACCAAAATCAACCGACATTGAGTTCTCTGTAGCTCAGGGACATATGTAAAAAATTATTTGATTCTGTTTGAGTTTACGGCAGTTATCGTTCTTCATAGAAAACGTTCTCTTGTTACAACATAAAAAGTTGCAGGTAAATTACCCCTTCCCTTTAACCGATCTTCAACAAAACGTATCTACAATTGTAGATATTGTACAATTGTAGTTATCTACAATTGAGGAACGTATGGAAAACAATATTTGATTCTGTTTGAATGTGCGGCAGTTATCGTTCGTAATAGAAAAAATTACCGTTGTTAAAACATAAAATGTTGCAGGTAAACTACCCCTTTCCCTTAACCGATCTTCACCAAAATCAACAAACATTGAGGTCGCTATAGCTAAGGAAGATATGGAAAACATTATTTCATTCTGATTTAATTTCCGGCAGTTATCATTCGTCATAGAAAAAATTACCCATGTTAAAACATAAAACGTTGCCAGTAAACTACCCCTTTCCCTTAACCGATCTTCACCAAAATCAACAGGCCTTCAGTCTTTTATTATTGAGGAACGTATACAAAACAATATTTGATTCTGTTTGAATGTGCGGCAGTTATCGTTCGTCTTAGAAAAAATTACCGTTGTTAAAACATAAAATGTTGCTGGTAAACTACCCCTTTCCCTTAGCCGATCTTCACCAAAATCAACAGACATTGAGCTATCTATAGCTCATGAAGGTATGGAAAACATTATTTTATTCTGATTGAATATACGGCAGTTATCATTCGTCATAGAAAATATCGGTCTGGAGAACCATACATGACTTCCATGTTCTAAGATTTATATTTAAAATCATTTTCGAAATGAAATATTTCGATAGAAACTATTTCTTCCTACTTACTGCTTCAGCCTTAACCACAGTACTGTGGTCACTAATGTATACCACCTCACATTATCGCACTCGATTTTCACGGATGATGGAAGTCGATGGCACTGTCGGAACGTCTGGTTTTGCAGAAAACTTTGGTCTACGGCCAAACAGGACGGGAAGGAATTTTAACAAAAAACTACTTCTTTGTTGCCGATAACGTAGTACATATAAAAAAAATTATACCCTCCCTCTTCAACTATAATTTTCATTTATAGAAAATTACCCCCACCCCGTTCAACTAGCCTCTTCATTTATAGATATTTCATCTACGTTTCAACAGTGGATTATTAAGATCTTCTTATCAGGATAATTTATTTATCAAAATTAAGTACTTTACTCTTGTTACAACAAAAAATGTTTCTGGTAAACTACCCTTTCCCCCTAACCGATCTTCACCAAAATCAACAGGCCTTGAGTCCTGTACAACTCAGCTACATATGTAAAAAAATTATTTGATTCTGTTTGAATTTACGGTAGTTATCGTTCGTCATGAAAAAATGTCTCTTGTTACAACATAAAAAGTTGCAGGTAACTACCCCTTTCCCTTAACCGATCTTCACCAAAATCAACAGGCCTTGAGTTCTCTACAATGTAGGGAAGTATCCAAAACATTATTTGAGTATGTTTGAATTTACGGCAGTTATCGTTCGTCATAGAAAAAATTACCCTTGTTATCACATAAAACGTTGCAGGTTAACTACACCTTTCTCTTAACTGATCACCAAAATCAATAGGTCTTGATTCCTCTACAATTCAGGGATGCATGCAAAACATTATTTGATTCTGTTTGAATGTGCGGCAGTTATCGTTCGTCATAGAAACAATTACTCTTGTTAAAACATTAAAAGTGGCTGTTAAAATACCCACTCTACAACTCAGGCACATATGTACAAATTTATTTGATTCTGTTTGAATTTACGGTAGTTATCGTTCTTCATTTAAAACGTTCTCATGTTACAACATAAAATGATGCTGGTAAACTACCCCTTTCCCTTAACCGATCTTCAACAACATCAACAGACCTTGAGTTATCTATAATTGACGAAGGTATGCACAAAATTATTTGATTCTGTTTAAATGTGCGGCAGTTATCATTCGTCATAGAAACAATTACCGTTGTTAATACATAAAATGTTGCCGGTAAACTACCCCTTTCCCTTAACCGATCTTCACCAAGATGAACAAACGTTGAGCTCTCTATAACTCAGGAAGGTATGCAAAATATTATTTGATTCTGATTGAATTTCGGTATTTATCATTCGTCATAGAAAAAATTACCCATGTTAAAACATAAAACTTTGCCGGTAAACTACCCCTTTCCCTTAACCGATCTTCACCAAAACCAATAGACCTTGAGACCTGTACAACTGAGGGACATATGTAAAAAATTATTTAATTCTGTTTGAAATTAAGGGAGTTATCGTTCTTCATGAAAAAATTTCTCTTGTTACAACATAAAATGTTGCAGGTAAATTACCCCTTTCCATAACCGATCTTCACCAAAATCAATAGGCCTTGAGTTCTCTACAATTTAGGGACGTATGCAAAAAATTATTTGATTCTGTTTGTATTTGCGGCTGTTATCGTTTGCCATAGAAAAAAAATCCACACACACACACACACACACACACACACACACACACACACACACACACACACACACACACACACACACACACACACACACACACACACACACACACACACACACACACACACACACACACACACACACACACACACACACACACACACACACACACACACACACACGCGCGCGCGCGCGCGCGCGCGCGCACGCACGCACACACGCACACACACACACACAATTATTTGATTCTGTTTGAATTTACGGCAGTTATCGTTCGTCATAGAAAAAATTACCCTTGTTAAAACATAAAAGGTTTTGTACAAAACATTGGATCAAGCCCAAACAGCCCAGGAAGGAATTTTAACAACAAACTACTTCTTTGTTGCCGATAACGTAGTACACATGACATAAATAAAAATTATCGCCTCCCCCTTCAACTACAATTTTCATTTATAGAAAATTACCCCACCCCGGCCAAACGCAAGCGAAAAATAGTTGCCAGCCCGACACACGACTGGGGGTTGCGCGGCCCGCGCGAAGCGCGGTTTGTGAGTAGTGCAGTGTCACGAGTCTCAGAAAGGACTCCTGCCACTGGGTCTGTTTGAGTTCATTTTATACTTTTTATCTACTTATGGGAGGTCTGAAGCGACCTGCGATTGGTGGATTATACCACCGGGACTAACAAACTGTAACCCCTCTTTAAATATTTTGTACTTATAATTTTTTTTTTTTTTATTAAAGAGGGGCCACTAGATATTTAAAACTAGGTTGAAGGCCTAGAAGAAGCATAAAATGCGCTGGGTCCAGTGAGACGGGACTTGCAATTAAAACTCGCTGTTAAACAACAATAACAACTTTTATTCTTTGTGAATTCATCTTGGCTTATACACATATAATAAAATATTGCATAATATCAAAAATATAATTAATCCTAAAACTTGTTTAAATCCCATTTTTGTAACGCTAGACATAAAGAACACAGAACTGAACATAAATACACATATACATCTATATTAACCTCAGTTTAAATTAATCATAATAATTCATCAAATCCCTTTTAGTATCACACATATGGTAAATCTCGACATCACAAAAATGTGTGTGTATATATATATTTCAAACACTTTCTGCTACAGTCCGTTTCTTGATGTATATAATACTATAATATTTATGACTAAATTTACCTCATGATATACTTTTTTCCTTTAGGAACATGTTTCGGGAGATCTTGTTCTCCCATCTTCAGCCTTCGCCATCTTGTTTCTGGTAAAGTATTTGTGTGTTGGCTTCTGGATGTTATTGAGGTAGTTTGTTGGTCTTTGGTCCTTTAAAGTTGCATTATTGTGTGTGGTTGTGGTATCTGTTTTTGTATTTTGTGTATTTTCGATGTTGAGTGCTTTGAATATTGTGTCATGTTTTGTATTGATTTGTATTTGTTCTGGTATTAATTTGTTTTGTGTTTTCTGTTTGTAAATCTGTAAATTTTCCCAAATGTTCATTATGGTGCCTTTGTGTGGTATATGTTTTATTAGTGTTACATTGGTTATGTCTGGGAATTCATGTCCTGTGTTTATTGCATGTGTGGCTAAATTGGATTTATACATATTTGGTTTTTTGTATGCATTTAGGTGTTCAAAATAACGTTTTTTCAGCTGTTTTTTTGTTTGTCCTATATAACATTTATTGCAATCTTGGCATTCAATTTTGTATATACCGTTGGTTGTTGTATTATCTTTGTTGTGTGAGCTATTTAGATTTTGTAATTTATTTTTATTAGTTTTGTATGCTATTTTTATATCTGTGTTTTTAAATAGTTTTGTCATTTTATTATTTATATATGTGAATGTGGCCCATTTTTTGTTGTTGTTATTATTTATGTGTTGTTCAGTTTGATTAATTCTTAATTGTTCAGTTTTTATTTTGTATTTGATTTTATTTTCTATTTTGATCATAGTATTTTTATTGTATCCATTTGCATAACCAATTTGGTATATTATATTTCTTTCTTTGTCAGTTTCTTGTTTGTTTAGGGGTATTTTGTACATTCTGTTAAATAACGAATAAAATGCTGCCATTTTAACATTTTTATTAATGTTAATATAATTATTTCCAAATAGGGAAATTCTATTTGGGTGAAGGTTAAAAATGTACTGTCGAGGCTTGTTGCATGTCATGGTTATTTTTGAATACCATGTAATATATTTTAGATTTTTTACAGATTTTATATATTTCTAATAGAATACTTTCACAGCCTGGATATTATGAAATCTCTCATTGTAAGAAAAACAAATTTTATAGAATCAATAAATTTGTTATTTGCGGAATTTTAAATATTAAATTTTGAATATTTTGAAATTTTAAATTTTGAATACCATGTAATATATTTTAAACATTTTACATATTTTATATATTTCTAATAGAATACTTTCACTGCCTGGATACTATGAAATCTCTCATTGTAAGAAAAACAAATTTTATAGAATCAATAAATTTGTTATTTGCGGAATTTTAAAACTGAGGTCACCTCATTGGTCCAATTACCTAATGGTTTCCCGGAATGTGGCCATTCTTCCACTAGGAGGCCTCTCCTAGTTCAAGTGAGCAAGTGAGCCGGTCATCCAGGTAAGTTGTAATTTTTTATAATTTTTTAAGGAAGTCAAACTTGTAAAATGTGTTAAATTCGGAAAGTTGAAAATTTTGTTGTGATGTCATTGGTGATGAGCGGCTCACAAATGGTAGCAGAGCGTGGTTGGACGTAGGCCTGGCCACCTCTGAACCGAAATTTGGAAATGGATGCGGTGATCTCAATATCTTAGTTGGACATGTTCTGTCAGGTGTGATGTGTTCACTATTGTTGTAAATCTTGGTCTTTGGGTGCGGTTGCCGGGCCGGGACACCTGGGAAGGGTGTGCACAGCTTGGTGATTCCTGATTGTATCTTGGGGTGTTGTTAGGTGTTTATCTGTTTGTTTGTGTTCTTGTTTCGTCTTTGTCTTTGTTGTCTTCTAGCACATGATCTTGAGGTATCTTTGGGGTGTTATTTTGGATTGAGTATGGTTTGTTAGACGAGACGGTGAAAAGTAAACCCCCCCTTGCTAGTTACGCTGTATTCGGAAAGGTAAGAGAAGGGATGGATGTTCGCGTGCCCTCTGCGCGGTCTTCTCTGCCTTGTGAATCGGGTCCGCCCATCCTAGTGTGGGGAGCTGGGCCAGTCATGTGTCAAGGATTGATGATGCCTTGTTTGCTGAACATGGCTGGTCGGTCCACGAGGTGGACGGTTCTCGAAGGGTACTCGCATATCAAGGTTGTAGCACCTTGTTAGCCTTCGGGCGTGAATATGTGAGGACCAAGGAGAGTAAAGTGGTGGTCACCGGAGAGGGTGACGTGTTGGGGCGGTCCCGAGAGTTTGGCATGGAGGAGAGGACTCGCGTGGGGGATGGTCGCAGTGTGGTGAGATTTTCAGTCCTGGGAAAGGGGGGAATAAGGTCAATGGTCCTCGGGTTTGGTTTTCGGGGGGCTTCTCTGGAGGAATTGTGTTTTAAGGTTTTACTTTTTAGCGTTTTATTGTTTTAGGTGGGGTTAATTGGGGTTTTAAAAGTTTTATCGGTATTTTAGCTCCTCTCCTTTCCTTTCTTCTTTCTATTGCTTTAGGTCGCGACCGCTCACACTCCCCGTATCTTCTACACTTACACATACCCAGCTACACACCCACACACACCTTGTCCTTCCTTCTGGTGTCCTTTCGTTTTCAACTTTCGCCGGATTTTATCTTTTTATTGGTTTTTAGTTAGTCCCCGCTTTTCCTCCAGGGGTGGCAGTCCCGGTGTCGTCCAACCCGTTGGACTCCTTTTGTTGTGGGGGTGTGCCGTAACTATTTACGGCAACTTACGAATTTGTCATAATCGAAGTTACGGCAACTTACGAATTTGTTTGTTGCTCTCGCTACGAATGTGGACACTCACGCTATCTATGAGGGACTTCGGACAACTTGACTTTTCGTTCCCGCAGCTTGGAGCGGTGTTTGTCGTTGAGTAGATAGAAGCTGGTTTGACTCGGGTGGTGGGTGATCAGCTGTGTGCATGCATGCCAGCTGTTTTGTCTTATAGGTCAGCGTTTGGAAAAGTTTGTGGTTTTTTTTTTAAATGCCGGGGTTTTATTAAATTAATTATGGAGGGCTAAGTAAAAGGTGTGCCAAGGGGTCTGTTGGCCTGGCAGCCGTGATCCTGTGGAGACCAAGATGTACTGCGTGAGTAGATTGAGGAACGCGACCTTAGCTTGTGCTATTGCAAAATTGAACAGGTATGCAAAAATGAAAATTACTAAATTTTTCCTAGGAGGTGCTTTCGCACTACGTGTCTTTCGGGTCAAGTGTGGGCCTGGCTAGTTCTTAACAAAAAAAAAGAAAAACAGTGGTTTTAATTCTGGATGTGTTTTTTTGTACTTCACTCAATACCTGCAACATTCAGGTTACTGTAGTCATTGCAAATTCTTTCCTGAACGCAAGTTTTTTTTTTTAAAAAGAAAAGTCTGTTGAACTTGACTAGCTTCTGATATTTCTGTTAAATGTGGATGTCAGCTTATCACGCTGCTAGTAGTGACTGTAATTCCTGATGTGCAAAATTTTTTCTACAAAAAAAAAACAAAAAAAAACTTAAGAAAATGTGTTAGGAGTTGGCCGGTGTGCCTAGGGGCCTAGTGAAGCGAAATCTAGCAGAGTTCCTTAATCTCTCTCAGTATTATTCAGTGTTGTTCATATAAATGTCTTGTGTTTGAATTGTGAAAAGCATGTAATGTCCAGTATACATTTTGTCTATAATCTGTGTTGAACTTATATTGTGTCTGCCTTTTATTGGAACGTATAAATTTGTTTATGAAAAGAGCTGCAGATCACATACATTGTAATAATACATTGTCATGTACCAGAACTGTAATTCAGAAGTATTCATCATGTTAATAGAAATGACTGAACTTTTGTACAAGATGAAATTTCCACTTTGGGGATGTAGTATTTATGTTAACTCTCTATCAATGTACAGTCACTGTTAAAATTCTTTTGTATATGTATATACTCATAGTTCTATGCACAAAACATGTTTACATTTTTTAGAGATATGTATACCTGATTATTTGATAGTTTTTTTTTAATAATGGTGCACTCTGAAATCTGCAAGCCATTGTGCTACACAAGTTTATACAAGTTTAAGGAAAATTGAGCACATGCACTTGTGAATTCCACACAAATTATATAATTACCTACCTTATGTTTACATTATACCTTACTAATTATATGATTCTCCTTTCTAGCTTTTGATTTAGATTTCAGAGGGCGCATGTTGTTGTGTATGATAATTGTTTAAATTGTTGTGGCTGTAATAATTGCTGTAGGATAAAATTGTTCATATTATTAAAAGTGTTTATAGTACAACCAGAGGGGGACTGAAAAAGAAAAAAAAAGACTTATTGTTATTAAATGTATTATATTTCGAAGACCTCTGGATTTGCTCTTTGCATTTATTAATGTTAATATAATTATTTCCAAATAGGGAAATTCTATTTGGGTGAAGGTTAAAAATGTACTGTCGAGGCTTGTTGCATGTCATGGTTATTTTTGAATACCATGTAATATATTTTAGATTTTTTACAGATTTTATATATTTCTAATAGAATACTTTCACAGCCTGGATATTATGAAATCTCTCATTGTAAGAAAAACAAATTTTATAGAATCAATAAATTTGTTATTTGCGGAATTTTAAATATTAAATTTTGAATATTTTGAAATTTTAAATTTTGAATACCATGTAATATATTTTAAACATTTTACATATTTTATATATTTCTAATAGAATACTTTCACTGCCTGGATACTATGAAATCTCTCATTGTAAGAAAAACAAATTTTATAGAATCAATAAATTTGTTATTTGCGGAATTTTAAAACTGAGGTCACCTCATTGGTCCAATTACCTAATGGTTTCCCGGAATGTGGCCATTCTTCCACTAGGAGGCCTCTCCTAGTTCAAGTGAGCAAGTGAGCCGGTCATCCAGGTAAGTTGTAATTTTTTATAATTTTTTAAGGAAGTCAAACTTGTAAAATGTGTTAAATTCGGAAAGTTGAAAATTTTGTTGTGATGTCATTGGTGATGAGCGGCTCACAAATGGTAGCAGAGCGTGGTTGGACGTAGGCCTGGCCACCTCTGAACCGAAATTTGGAAATGGATGCGGTGATCTCAATATCTTAGTTGGACATGTTCTGTCAGGTGTGATGTGTTCACTATTGTTGTAAATCTTGGTCTTTGGGTGCGGTTGCCGGGCCGGGACACCTGGGAAGGGTGTGCACAGCTTGGTGATTCCTGATTGTATCTTGGGGTGTTGTTAGGTGTTTATCTGTTTGTTTGTGTTCTTGTTTCGTCTTTGTCTTTGTTGTCTTCTAGCACATGATCTTGAGGTATCTTTGGGGTGTTATTTTGGATTGAGTATGGTTTGTTAGACGAGACGGTGAAAAGTAAACCCCCCCTTGCTAGTTACGCTGTATTCGGAAAGGTAAGAGAAGGGATGGATGTTCGCGTGCCCTCTGCGCGGTCTTCTCTGCCTTGTGAATCGGGTCCGCCCATCCTAGTGTGGGGAGCTGGGCCAGTCATGTGTCAAGGATTGATGATGCCTTGTTTGCTGAACATGGCTGGTCGGTCCACGAGGTGGACGGTTCTCGAAGGGTACTCGCATATCAAGGTTGTAGCACCTTGTTAGCCTTCGGGCGTGAATATGTGAGGACCAAGGAGAGTAAAGTGGTGGTCACCGGAGAGGGTGACGTGTTGGGGCGGTCCCGAGAGTTTGGCATGGAGGAGAGGACTCGCGTGGGGGATGGTCGCAGTGTGGTGAGATTTTCAGTCCTGGGAAAGGGGGGAATAAGGTCAATGGTCCTCGGGTTTGGTTTTCGGGGGGCTTCTCTGGAGGAATTGTGTTTTAAGGTTTTACTTTTTAGCGTTTTATTGTTTTAGGTGGGGTTAATTGGGGTTTTAAAAGTTTTATCGGTATTTTAGCTCCTCTCCTTTCCTTTCTTCTTTCTATTGCTTTAGGTCGCGACCGCTCACACTCTCCGTATCTTCTACACTTACACATACCCAGCTACACACCCACACACACCTTGTCCTTCCTTCTGGTGTCCTTTCGTTTTCAACTTTCGCCGGATTTTATCTTTTTATTGGTTTTTAGTTAGTCCCCGCTTTTCCTCCAGGGGTGGCAGTCCCGGTGTCGTCCAACCCGTTGGACTCCTTTTGTTGTGGGGGTGTGCCGTAACTATTTACGGCAACTTACGAATTTGTCATAATCGAAGTTACGGCAACTTACGAATTTGTTTGTTGCTCTCGCTACGAATGTGGACACTCACGCTATCTATGAGGGACTTCGGACAACTTGACTTTTCGTTCCCGCAGCTTGGAGCGGTGTTTGTCGTTGAGTAGATAGAAGCTGGTTTGACTCGGGTGGTGGGTGATCAGCTGTGTGCATGCATGCCAGCTGTTTTGTCTTATAGGTCAGCGTTTGGAAAAGTTTGTGGTTTTTTTTTTAAATGCCGGGGTTTTATTAAATTAATTATGGAGGGCTAAGTAAAAGGTGTGCCAAGGGGTCTGTTGGCCTGGCAGCCGTGATCCTGTGGAGACCAAGATGTACTGCGTGAGTAGATTGAGGAACGCGACCTTAGCTTGTGCTATTGCAAAATTGAACAGGTATGCAAAAATGAAAATTACTAAATTTTTCCTAGGAGGTGCTTTCGCACTACGTGTCTTTCGGGTCAAGTGTGGGCCTGGCTAGTTCTTAACAAAAAAAAAGAAAAACAGTGGTTTTAATTCTGGATGTGTTTTTTTGTACTTCACTCAATACCTGCAACATTCAGGTTACTGTAGTCATTGCAAATTCTTTCCTGAACGCAAGTTTTTTTTTTTAAAAAGAAAAGTCTGTTGAACTTGACTAGCTTCTGATATTTCTGTTAAATGTGGATGTCAGCTTATCACGCTGCTAGTAGTGACTGTAATTCCTGATGTGCAAAATTTTTTCTACAAAAAAAAAACAAAAAAAAACTTAAGAAAATGTGTTAGGAGTTGGCCGGTGTGCCTAGGGGCCTAGTGAAGCGAAATCTAGCAGAGTTCCTTAATCTCTCTCAGTATTATTCAGTGTTGTTCATATAAATGTCTTGTGTTTGAATTGTGAAAAGCATGTAATGTCCAGTATACATTTTGTCTATAATCTGTGTTGAACTTATATTGTGTCTGCCTTTTATTGGAACGTATAAATTTGTTTATGAAAAGAGCTGCAGATCACATACATTGTAATAATACATTGTCATGTACCAGAACTGTAATTCAGAAGTATTCATCATGTTAATAGAAATGACTGAACTTTTGTACAAGATGAAATTTCCACTTTGGGGATGTAGTATTTATGTTAACTCTCTATCAATGTACAGTCACTGTTAAAATTCTTTTGTATATGTATATACTCATAGTTCTATGCACAAAACATGTTTACATTTTTTAGAGATATGTATACCTGATTATTTGATAGTTTTTTTTTAATAATGGTGCACTCTGAAATCTGCAAGCCATTGTGCTACACAAGTTTATACAAGTTTAAGGAAAATTGAGCACATGCACTTGTGAATTCCACACAAATTATATAATTACCTACCTTATGTTTACATTATACCTTACTAATTATATGATTCTCCTTTCTAGCTTTTGATTTAGATTTCAGAGGGCGCATGTTGTTGTGTATGATAATTGTTTAAATTGTTGTGGCTGTAATAATTGCTGTAGGATAAAATTGTTCATATTATTAAAAGTGTTTATAGTACAACCAGAGGGGGACTGAAAAAGAAAAAAAAAGACTTATTGTTATTAAATGTATTATATTTCGAAGACCTCTGGATTTGCTCTTTGCATTTATTAATGTTAATATAATTATTTCCAAATAGGGAAATTCTATTTGGGTGAAGGTTAAAAATGTACTGTCGAGGCTTGTTGCATGTCATGGTTATTTTTGAATACCATGTAATATATTTTAGATTTTTTACAGATTTTATATATTTCTAATAGAATACTTTCACAGCCTGGATATTATGAAATCTCTCATTGTAAGAAAAACAAATTTTATAGAATCAATAAATTTGTTATTTGCGGAATTTTAAATATTAAATTTTGAATATTTTGAAATTTTAAATTTTGAATACCATGTAATATATTTTAAACATTTTACATATTTTATATATTTCTAATAGAATACTTTCACTGCCTGGATACTATGAAATCTCTCATTGTAAGAAAAACAAATTTTATAGAATCAATAAATTTGTTATTTGCGGAATTTTAAAACTGAGGTCACCTCATTGGTCCAATTACCTAATGGTTTCCCGGAATGTGGCCATTCTTCCACTAGGAGGCCTCTCCTAGTTCAAGTGAGCAAGTGAGCCGGTCATCCAGGTAAGTTGTAATTTTTTATAATTTTTTAAGGAAGTCAAACTTGTAAAATGTGTTAAATTCGGAAAGTTGAAAATTTTGTTGTGATGTCATTGGTGATGAGCGGCTCAACGTGTAAACCATAATATAAAGAATTGATAATTTAAAGTCACGAGTAATAGGTGTAATAATTTCAGTATACGAGGAAAACCTCGATTGTTTGTTTTGTCTAACTGTAAGACTGTAGTATTAAGTAAAAGAGGGAACTATATTATGGCGGAGTATTCGCTCCGCGTCTTTGCAACTTTCATGTTGTAACAACTAGGGATTAACGATGCGGCTTTCTAACTGTAAACAGCTCTACGCTGGGGCTCTATACAAAATGTTATTTTGTGTGTATTTTAATTTAAGTGTTAACTTCCACTAAAAGTGTGGACAGCTAGACATAAGTAACGAATATGTAGTGAGTAAATTTTTGTGAAACAAACATGTAAGAAAAAGGAAAAACGTGTATAAGAGGTGACATCTCCTGTAATTTAAATAACCAGTCAAATATTGTTCAAGTTAAAAGAAATTCCAACATAATGTACAAACAATACGTAAACTCCAGCACGACGGTGCAATTAAACAGGTGATGTGAATAACGGTGAAAAGTGACGACTTCGAACTATACTGCCTTTACTCTATCGCCGAGAATCCTGACGACCTCACGTTAGCTGGCACCATCACATCTATTTCATCGTTACTGGACAGACTACCCCTAGGACAATCCTCGACTACAAGAGTACGGAAGAATCACTTGTCAAGACACGGACAGTCAACCATAATATAAGAGGTGACGCGGGAGCTCGTCTTCCGTGAGTTATACATATTTTAGAATATAAGTAATTAAAGATAAAAAAGACTTTCAAAAGACAATCAATAAGCTCTAAGATTTAAACTGGTGTAACCACCAATTCTTGTAATCATACGTTGTAACTTAACTTTCTTTATGTAACTTCAAAAGTTGCTCAACTAAATAAAACCATTCTTCAAATGGTACTTAAGGAATAATGTAATCATATTATCAAGTATGGTAAATTTGAAAATTCTTAACAAGAAAAAGAAAGACTCGGATCCGAGGTAAACTCATTATCTAAATGATCATTTTATTTTAGATAGAAAAGCCCCTTACAATCTCAGAGTAAATAATATCTTTATTTGTAATGTGTTACGTATACTATGTGAATAAAAGGGATGTCATCTTTGTTACATACTAAAGTGAGTGCATAAATCAGTTAAACCCCTCCCTTGTTTCCTATAATTAGAATAATTGTAATTTTGTTAGTCTTGTGTTTTGAGTTTCAGTTTGTTACAACGTAGGCAGCCTGTATAATTGGCTAGCGTCAATTATCACAGGTTCCCTGGATTATGACGTAGCCGACACGTCATAGTCTAACAGTGTTAATCCAGACTAAAATATCTAAATATGGATACCATACTCTGTTTATAAAATGTTTATTATATGTTATTCGTAGTAATTAAAACTAAAATGTCTGACTTTGAAGACCATATTGTTAATTTTAAATATTGTTTAAGTATGATGAGTAGGAATACCATACTACATGTTATATTAGTTAATTAAGAAGATTTTAATTAATATTGTATTAAATTAAGAAAGTCAGAAAGGGTATAGAGACAGTATTATTCAAAAACATTATATGTAAAACCAGAAAAATCTAGGCTAAATAGGAAATTCCAACGACATTATAATTGATTAATTAAGTTAAATAAACCAAGTAAACTGATGGAATTGATATAAGGTGAATTAGTCACCAAATACTATGACTAAAACTAGACTTTAAAAGGATAGTATAAAAAGATATATAAAATTATTAAAAAATTTGCAGATATAATAACTAAAATTTCAGAGTGGGGAGTTATAAATTCATGAATTATATTTAAAAGAATAATCAATGGATAAAATTGTGAGAAATTAAGGAAAGATAAACATTTATGCCAATCTGAGATTTATTATAATCATAATTATAACATATAAAATGGCTAATATTTGGAGAAGAACAGGAAATAAAATGTTGAGCTTACTTTTCCAAAATGAAAGAAATATAGCAATTTTAATAAAAAACTTTGTAAAGATAGATTATTGGGTATCAAATTAAGCAGAAGGAATAAAAGAAACCGATTATATATTTACTATTTCATGAAACTAATTAATAACCAAAATATATTCTGTGATATAATGTACTTTTTTACATGTATCGGAAGCGGTTAAAACTTGAAATAATACTTTTCCAATATTAAATTGGCTAAGATATTTCAGAAAACGAAGGAAGTAAAGAGTTCTTATTTAACATTCGTAGTGTACGGTTGATATGCTCTCGCTAAAGAACCACTTATAACGAAACCATTAATGGCGTATGGAAGTTGAGCCTAGCCTACAGTAAAAAATCGAGAGTTGCGGAAAAATTTACCTTAAACCTAAATTCAGTAAACACAACAACTACAAACTTTGAAATCAATTAATACTGAACCGAATATAAGTGATATAAGGAGCTAAAACGCTAAAACAATAATTATTCATAACCAAACGAACTTTACAATTTTCGACACACACATTGACAGAAGTGAATAAACATAATCCAAAACATTTAATCGAAGTGAACACCGAACACTTAACCAGGACAACACTAATAACACCAGAAGGAATTCTCCATACTGCAGAGAAGAGGAAACGTGAACGTGGCAGCTTTTATTGAAAGAAAATTCCGGCGACACCATTCCTGTTTAACATCAGCAGCTAAGCAGCGGCCATCTTTGACGTCCCACAATCCAATGCGAGTTTTACCAACCGAACCTCTAGACATCACTGGTTCGAAATTTATCATATATAAACATTATATTGTTAGATGACGAGTATCCGTCTATAGTTTATAGTTTAATTATTATTATTAAGTAGTAGTCTCAGGGTTGTTTTTACTCAAAATGGGTCTTGCACTCGGCTAATTGTTATTATTCAATATCGTATTTTATTATTATTTATCTGTTTAGTGACTTATTCCCCTCAATTCAACCTATTGTTGAATTCAGGATTGAATAAGCCGATTACTTACACTCTTTTCGTCGTATTAGCTGTCTGTTTAAATGGTTTAATTATACGTATTATATTCACTGCTTAGAATTATTCCAATCGAAGCTCCGTCGACTCTTCGTTGATCAGCGGTGGTGAGAAGATCAGCAGTTTGTGCCGAGTTTTGGAATACTCGGCCCTTTTCCCAGTTAATTATGTGACGGTTATTGCGGGGGTTTGTGAATTAATTATTTGAGCGAAGTATAAGCCGTTATCTGCATGCTTTGTTGCCGATCCGCGCACTATCTGGCGGGAGTGATACGTAATATTTTTCTTTGTGACTGCGGTGTTCAGTATTCGCCAGGCAGCCGAACACGAAACAGCAACCAATTTCTCCCGGCGGCCACCAGTTTGATTTTGTTGTCTGCTAATATCTATCATGACTAGATAATTGACTACGTGACTCTTCGGTAAGTCTGTTCAAGGTAACTTATTTATTATTTAAGAAAAGAATTGTTATTTAGCTTAAAGTAATGCCGATGCAATGCGATATAAATACGAAAGTCACCACGTGGCGAGCGCGAGTTAAATTCTGTGTATGCATGTCTTGAAAGTTAACACTGGCTGAGCTAAAGCATTTATAAAGTAATTATGGCTGCGTATTTTTCCTAATTATATCATAATAATTTCATTATAATCAAAGGGGGGCGTAAGAGAATGTTTTATTAACTAAATGTAGAGGTATATGAAACTGTATAAGTATTATGAACCTGTTTAAGTTTGCAACTCATCTCGAAATTGTAATAAGGGTTTATTTAGTTGACGAACTGTCTATAAATACTAGTCATTTAATTCTAAATTTTTTTACTGAAGGTAATTTCTGGGCTTTCTTAAAATTTCAAAATTTTCTTTTTATCTGAGCATGTGGTAGTGTGTGATTATGCTGGAGTCATGAATATTAGGGGGATCGTGAATTGGGTAACATTTGAGTAATTGTCAATATATATAATTGTTCAGGGTTCCCGACCTAAGACGATTCTCGATCCACTTCAGCGGGTGGCCGAACTTCTGCCACCAATGGTATTGAACGAGTGATTCTCCGTCTGTGCCGTCGGGAGGAAGAAATGGACAATACAACAGGTTTTGTGCCGGATTTTACCAGGTGACATTTAGCCCATTTATATATATTTTGGCCTCTAAAATGTAGAACATCTTATTCTCTTCCTGGAACATCTCCAGTTAAAGTTGTTGGGACACAAGTCCAGCGAGACAATTAGTGCTTGTAAATTTTGTCAGTGTATTTTACTAAGGCTTATGCCCCCTGAGTAAGTGTGAGCCCGGACGGGGTCATGCGCTACCGAATTTTGCTGAGAAATTTTCTTTAAGGGTAAAAGTGTGTGTGACTTAAGTTTACTGATTTGTAGGGGGTGAATTATGCTTACATTGATTAAGGGTATTCATAGCTATATGGGTTTAGTTTTTTTTGTAGATTTAAAGGTTTGGGGAGGTGCTGTAACCTGTGGACGTCACCCGTAGGTGCCGTTAGTAACAGGTCCATAGCATGTTTTAGGTTGCTGGATCTGGGGTGGTGCGCATGGCCTCGCCTGTGGCCAAGCCAATTCTGTAGGAACATCTCAAATGTGTTTTATTAGGGGCTGATGTTATAAGGTTTTTTTTTAATTAAAATTGTCATTATATATATTTTATAAAAATGATCTTAACTCAGTAATAATTCAATATAAGTGAAATTTCATTCAGTTCTTTTACTGCCATAGCCAGTGTACTACTAGTTCAGTTGTCAATATGAGCACACTATTGGTTCAATCATAAATCGTATTATATATATTTTATAAAAATTATCTTAACTCAGTAATAATTCAATATAAGTGAAATTTCATTCAGTTCTTTTACTGCCATAGCCAGTGTACTACTAGTTCAGTTGTCAATATGAGCACACTATTGGTTCAATCATAAACCGTATTATATATATTTTATAAAAATTATCTTAACTCAGTAATAATTCAATATGAGTAAAATTTCATTCAGTTCTTTTACTGCCAGAGCCAGTGTACTACTAGTGCAGTTGTTAATATGAGTACACTATTGATTCTTACTTCTAATCATAAATTCTGTTATACATTCGTACGGCCGTGCAGCCATGATGACCTGGCCATGGCGCAGTCCTATCTGGGGGAACCTTTCTAAAATTTTGAATTCTTGTGATAATTTCATTGGTTGCAAGCAGTCATAACTGGACTGGTTAATGGTTTGGTGTATGAAAGTTTTTTATGGAGGCTGGGCACTTTACCCTTTTACAGTAGTTTGGGATGGGGATCTAGGTCACTGATACTGAAGATGGTATTCTTCGGTGGCATGGTTAAATGTCTATGAGCTGCCTGCCAGGTGAACATGTGTGTAGTATATATATATGTGTGTATATCGATATGTGTGCGCTATGTGTATTTATGTAACTATTTATTTATGTGTATTGATGTATTTATATTGATCGATGTTATATATTATTTATACTTGGGAGATACTATTATGCTGATGTTTTACATGCATTATATTTTGATGAGATGTTACGTGCATATTTTCAGAGGAGTGTAATGACAGGGAGTGATACTTGCATGTTATTTGAAATAGTGAATAAAATTGTTATTGTTGCTAAACAACGAGTTTAATTGCAAGTCCCGTCATACTGGACCCAGCGCAGTTTTGGCTTCCCTAGGCTCTGGCCTAGTTTTAAATAACTAGTGGCCCCTCTTTCAAAAAAAAATAAAATAAATAAAATAAAATTAAAAAAAAAAAGGTTTTTTTTTAATAAAGTCTAAAAGTTGAAAGAGGGGTTACAAGTTTTCTTCCTATATACTAACATACACATACATAGACATGACATTCATGGTAACTCATACTTTATAATATTATTAATATATAGTTCAGTACGGTTGTAAACAAAATATACAATCACTCAATTTGAATGATTCGCACCTTCAGCATGGTACCAACCGCCTCGTTCTTCTCCTCTAAGCTGTATTTACTGATACAATAAAGGTCAACTCTTTCAATGGTAAAAATAATAATGGTTATTTATTCAATTCTAACACAATGAAATTTAATACAATAATACGTTTTGCTCTTCTTTCTGGTTAACAATTAATATTTTAAAAGTGAACATGGACTCTACAACAATTGATAAGCTCAAGTTGGCATGACTGCCTCTGGTTAGTTACAAAATGTGTGTTGACAAACATACAGGTTATGTCGTATTAGTCGACTTGAAATGTCATTAATAATTATAATAATAAAAGTAGTAGGTTCTTTTAGACTGCAAAATACACTTATTCGAGATAGTTGCTACGGCTAGAACAAACATATAAGATAAGAATTCATTGATTATCAATTAAAAAAAACAAAATATGAACGACTGTTCATGGTTAGACATATGCTTTAAATATGGTTAATGCAACCTTGTTTGGTTAAAAGTGGTTAAATAGTTATTATTAATTGATAATAATGGTTATGATCCAGTGTCAGGGACTAAGATCATCTTTAAAATTGGATATTCCTAGTTCAGGTAACGATAATTCATTTATTGTAGTTATCACTCTCTGGCGTAACTCTTACTTAAGTTTAGCAACAAAATATTCCATACTCCTATCTGCTAATAGCATAAGAGCACATACACTCTTCATTGATAGTACAATGTCTTTACTTATTCTAAATATTTATAGTATACAAATAGTTGAAATTGTCGTTACTTAAATCGTTCAACTTCGAAATTGTTTACTTGTATTCATCAGATCCCTTCTTTTAAGAATAGGGAATTTAATTGTTTATTATAGGTTAATTTGAATCGCTATTAGCGTTCAGTTATCTTTCTTATCATCTAATCATAACATTATAGCTGTGGGTATGAATACTTGCGTATCTTGTCGTTCGAAGGGTTACACTTTTTCTTATTAACACTTTTTAATTAATTAAAATTTCTTTTTTATTAATTAATTAATTAAATTTTATCACTGCACTGCACCCACTCCTATGCGCATTAACTCCGAATAAAGTACACTTAGAAATATACTGCACTGATTCTTCAATGTATGTAACCTATATATCGGTTTGAGGTTAACGTTGTTTATGCCTGGTTGCTGTCAAAAGCACGTTTTTCTGGAGCGACGACGAGCATGCAGCTCGCTTCGTTGATGTTGAAAGACTGTCTCTGGTTCCTCTGTCGGAATGATGAATTTCGGATTTTTTATAAGCTCTGATTGGTCAGTTTATTTTAATTCGTTTATTTACGGTAGGCTTCGTCAAAACAGACGCTTCCAACGGCGTCAGTCTTTGGGACCAAGATTAAGAAATCGTGGCTTACATACCCACGCGAAAGGGCACAGCATAATACAATTATTCTTAAAAGTCCAATATCTTCCTTATAATTGTACTGATGACATTGTGATTACCCTCATTGTTCATCATTTTTAAAGACGATTAATTTGAACCCCCTCATCATATATTTCTGACTAGGGATAGCTGACTTCGCACTTAGTATTTATACTTAGTGTCCATTAAGCCATTAATTATTAATATTATATTGTTTTTATTCCATTTTCTATGGTAATATCTCGTTCTTAAACTACTGTACAATTTTCACTTAAAACTATGCCTTAATATTAACACTATGTCCGTTTTCATAGATTCGAACTTAAACCTATTGTTATACATTTTTGTCTTTCTTATTCCCTAGCAATAATAATATTTAATGGAATTCTAACATTGTATAATTAAACATCGATGGGTTAAGTCACTACTGTCAGTGTTCTTTTTCCCTACATTATTGGTTTAGTGCCTTAATTATCATTTATTAATTAGGCTTGTCATGCCTATATGGAGTTACCTTGTTGTATGTTTGGTATCCTACACATATTATTCGCATTATTCTCTAATTGATAATTAAAATAGTCACAATGATCTTATTGTTATTGTGATGCAGTTCACTCTGCATTTGATTCTGTTATTATCTAGGTTTGGTGGCTGTAAACTTTACTTGCAGCTGACTGTTACAATGGTTTAGTTGTAATTACATTTATATAGATTATTTAGATTGTTATTTTGGTTGCATTTGCTCATCTGAACAGTATTCTGTCTGACATCAGGTCATTAGTTGAGTTACTATCTTTGTATAATGTGTTTATAACATGATTTTGGTTGCATAATGTCTCTTTGCCATTACAAGCATATTGTCATATTTGTATTACATAAATATAGCTTTTATATTCAGTTATACTATTAGCTACCGTGTACAAAACATTCCTTATATGCTCTGTTTACTTCCTAGCTCATTACATTTTGGTTTAATCTGGTTTTGACTTAGTTTTCATCAAGTTTTACTGAAAACTGGATGCCCAGATTAGGTTATGTTATAGGTTCAGTAAGCAGTAAGGTGTTGTTGATGGCTGTGTATTTCTACATTAGTCTATTCGACTGGTTTTCATTCCATGTCTGTTCATTGGTTATTGGTTATTAATATTTCACATTCAGTTTACTCCTGTATTGTCTTATTTGTTGTTAATTAGTGGGTTTGTATTAACATCATTCCCACTGTACAATTGGTCATTCATTATTTTGGGAGCTATTCTTCTGTTTATTCTATAACTACACATCATTTAGCTATCACAAACTTATCTTGTCCTTATTCAGTTTGCTTGTGACTCTTTATTTACAATATTTAGTCCTTATTTATAATAATGTGTTTCACATAGACAATGAATGTATTCATTAAATGAGTTGTGGTCAGTGTTGACTTTACCATACAGCTTAGGGATTTATATCATGTAATTAATTAACATTTCTTCTTAATACAATTATTCTTTCAAAGGTTTATGTTAGTTTGTTATACTTCAATTTCCTTCCCTTGTTCTTGTGTTTGGTCTGGATATCTTCCTTCTTCTTTCTTCACTGATCTCCTTCTCACTATTGTTCATTTTTATACATGATGTGGTTTTCACTTGTCTTCTTCACATTGTTTCTTCCTTCTTCTTTCTTGAAGTTGTCATTGTTGTATTCTTCTCCCTGATTCTTCTTTCTTCTTGTGTCCTTCTCACTGATTTTTCTTTCTTCTTTTGTTGTCTTGTGTCCTTCTCACTGATTTTTCTTTCTTCTTTTGTTGTCTTGTGTTCTTCTCACTGATTTTTCTTTCTTCTTTTGTTGTCTTGTGTCCTTCTCACTGATCTATTGGGTAAAGTATGTCAGTCGACTCGTCTTTATTCTTCTTTTCTTCTTTATTGGTGCATTTACTAGTGATTTCCTTTCAATGATGCTTCACTTATTTAAACTTATGGTACTTTCTTCTTCTGTATACATGGTGGTATCCTAGACCTTTTAATGTATTTTTACTAGTGGTGGCCTTTAAATTAATTTTCAGTACGTAGGTGGATGTGGTGTTATATGTACTGTTACATATTGCCTCCTTATTAGAATTGATCATTTCTGATATCTTTGTTTTATGATTGAAGAAATTATCAATTTTTTATTTCACTCTTAAGTCACATATAATGTTTTCATATTTTGTATTTACTCTTACACTTGTCTTCAGTTCACTATATTTTCTACATCTCCTTCTTCTTCATAATCTTGGAATCTTGTTTAATTATATTCTTGGCTTGTCGTGTTTTTTTCCCTTAAATATTTAATTTCCCTAAAATTTTTTCCCTAACTTAGTAGCTGGAATCGATTCGGGTGGGCTCTATGGCTTACCTAACTCCGTCGTTCATAACTACACTCTTTCTGAGATCAGGGGTACCTCATCCCTGCCCAGTTAAATGATTGCTGGAACTTTTCTACAGTCAATTCATCAAATAATAATACTCATAAGCAGTCTCTTTCAACTAATAATAATAAACACTCTTGGGGTTATTCATTTTCTTGCCTTTTATATTTTATTATACATCCTCTTCTGGATTCCTTCTTCACTTCTGCATATCTTCATTAGTTAAGGTTGTTGACAAATAGCATGTGTAAATATTCTTCATTTTTTCTTCTCTCCTTATCGTGACAAAGTTGTTCTCCACATTGATTGGTTCTTTCTTCTTTTTCTTGGTCAATTCTCCTTCTCACTATCTTCTCTACATAATATTCTCATTAATGGTCTTCTTTTCTCCTTTAGCAAATGTCATATTTTTTAACATTTTATTTTGGATAGTACACAATTTTTCTCAAAGTGATAGTAAACATTGTTTAAAATATCTTAAGTGTGTTCACTAGTTGCTTGTTTTGGTTATGGTTTAGTTATTAGATACTAGTCTTTCTTTTTCTCGTTTTACGTACAATATTCATTTGACAAACATTTTTCATTCAATATTTAATATAATATTTGATTAATAAAATTTCTTCTTTTATATACAATATTCACTTAATAAACATTCTTCTCTTTCTTCTTTCCATAAGAATATCCTTCTCTCTTGTTGTTGGTTTATTGGGTATACGATATTTGATAATTACAATACAATGTGATAATATAATAATAACATATTAATAGATAGTATCTGATTTTATAGACACTCTTGGGGTTACATTGTTCATTTAATAAACATTTTTCTCTCTCTCTTCTTTCCATAATAATATCCTTCTTTCATGTTACTCTCTTTGGCGTTCTTCTTCTCTACTCCTTCAAGTGATGGTGGTTTTCACTTATTCTGGATGATTTTAATTCTTGTTTATGGAGTATACAATATTTGATAATTACAATATAATGTGATAATATAATAACAACATATTAATGGATAATATCTGATTTTATAGACATTCTTGGGGTTACATTGTTCATTTAATAAACATTTTTCTCTCTCTCTTCTTTCCATAATAATATCCTTCTTTCATGTTACTCTCTTTGGCGTTCTTCTTCTCTACTCCTTCAAGTGATGGTGGTTTTCACTTATTCTGGATGATTTTAATTCTTGTTTATGGAGTATACAATATTTGATAATTACAATATAATGTGATAATATAATAACAACATATTAATGGATAATATCTGATTTTATAGACACTCTTGGGGTTACATTGTTCATTTAATAAACATTTTTCTCTCTCTCTTCTTTCCATAATAATATCCTTCTTTCATGTTACTCTCTTTGGCGTTCTTCTTCTCTACTCCTTCAAGTGATGGTGGTTTTCACGTATTCTGGATGATTTTAATTCTTGTTTATGGAGTATACAATATTTGATAATTACAATATAATGTGATAATATAATAACAACATATTAATGGATAATATCTGATTTTATAGACACTCTTGGGGTTACATTGTTCATTTAATAAACATTTTTCTCTCTCTCTTCTTTCCATAATAATATCCTTCTTTCATGTTACTCTCTTTGGTTTTCTTCCTCTCTACTCCTTCAAGTGTCTGATAAATTACACTTATTCTGGATGATTTTAATTCTTGTTTATGGAGTATACAATATTTGATAATTACAATATAATGTGATAATATAATAACAACATATTAATGGATAATATCTGATTTTATAGACATTCTTGGGGTTACATTGTTCATTTAATAAACATTTTTCTCTCTCTCTTCTTTCCATAATAATATCCTTCTTTCATGTTACTCTCTTTGGCGTTCTTCTTCTCTACTCCTTCAAGTGATGGTGGTTTTCACTTATTCTGGATGGTTTTAATTCTTGTTTATGGTTTTTGGAGTAGACAAGGTTATTTGATAAATATTTTTCTTTGGTATTTGTCGTTTACCCAATAGTCGTTGGTCTCATTTTCATTTATTTATTATTGTGGTACACTCATATTGTATTTGGTAAAAAATTTTGGTTTGTTTATTTTGGATTATGCGTTCCATCGGTCGGCCGTTTCCTCTTCTTCATCTATTTCGTCTCTCCCTCTCTGAGGTGCGTTGGTTTGGTATCCAGTGCCTCTTAAGGGAAGCCAGCGTTCTGGTGGGTTCTGTTGATAGTAAGCCATCCGGACCCTCGTAGATGGATCGTCCTGTCCTTGGTTTCCGCGTCCGGATCTGACTCCTTCAATATGATGAATCCGTCGTACATTTTCGGCATCCTCCCTTCCTTCGGGTCTATTTGTATTGTTGTACTGAGGTCCACTATTATTATTTCTGTTTATATCCTCGCTACTGCGGCTCCTTCGTGTGTCGTACCCGGATTCGCTACTCCTTACGTCCTGACTGTACGGATTGTTATCTTCATTGAAGCTTCGATGTCCCTGATAGAAGCGTCTCCCTCCGTTTCTGTCGTCAGCGCGAACGTAATTAGCTCTCCTGAAATTGCTTGGGTTGTGGTTATTCCCGTTGTTCGGTCGGTACTGGCGATTGTTATTATTTGGACGGTAGGGGTGGTTACCACTATTTGGCCGATGTTGATTTCCACTGTTATAATTAGGACGGTGGTTGTTATTAGGAGGGTTCTGATTATAATTATTATTATAATTTGGCCTATAATTCGTGTTATTCCTATCTGGCGGGTAATTATTCCCGTTACTATTTGGCCTCGGATTCTGGTCCGCATTATCTCGGTTTGAGTTATTATAATTACCTCGATAATTATTTCGGTATCCGGCCTGACCGTTTCTATCAAAGTATGGGTCTGGTCCCTGCCGACTCCTCCGATAATACTTCTCCTGCTCATAGTTTTCTAATAGCGCGGACATAGTTTGGATTGTTCTTATTTGTCCGTTCAGTCTCGCTCTGGCCACGCCCTCTTCGAAATGATACGCCAATTTAGTGACGAGGCATTCTTCAGGTATCTTCGGCTCGAGATTTCTGGCCATACACACTTTGCCCAAGAAGTATGCGGTGAGTGTTGCCCCTTTACTGCGGTCATACTTCCCGTTGCAGATGTCGTCCCGCACTATGTTCTGTGCCGATTCGGACCAGTATTTCGTTTTAAACAGCGCTTTAAACTCCGCATAATTCTGTATATCATGCCGGGTAGCCGTCCACCAATTATCGCGCACGTCCTTAAAGTATTCGTCTAACATGTTTCTGATAGTAGACCATCTAGTTTCGCGTGTACGGGCGATATTTTCTTCCACTCTTTCGATGAACTCCATGGGATTCCTTTTATAATGTTGGAAATTTATCAGTTCACGATTCTCTATGTTCGTTATTCCGGTCACTTGTATTGGTTGACTCCGGAATAAATTAATTTCTTCCTAAAATTATTGAGTTCTCGCCGTTGAAGTTCAGCCATCTTCTCCTTGTCAGTGTGTACTTGCTCCCGAACATCATTCACGGTGGCGGTGATTTCTTCACATCTCGTCCCCAAGTCTTCTTGTTTCTTTGTCATGACTTCGAATTTATTTAAATGGGATTCTTTGATGTTATTCAACCGGGTCTGAAGTGTCTCTTTCGTTCTCTGTATTTCTTGTTGGTTCTCTTCACACCTCTCGCCGATTTCAGAAACTTCCCGTCTGACTTCGGTTATTTCCTCTCCTATTTTCGTATTTAATTTTTCGTGACTGTCTTCGATTCTCTGGCTGATAATTTCAATCTTCTTGTTGCTGTCTTCGATGCTGTCATCAATCTTCTTGCTCAATTCTTGGGTGTCTTCCTTCAATGAAGCTATGATCTTATTTGTCTCTTCCGTCTTCTTATTTAGTTCCCCTTTGAAATCTTCCCTCAATAACTCGATATTTTTCTGGTTGTCATCCATCTTTTTATGAATCGATTCCATATTTTTGGTTAAGGACTCGTTATTTTTATTTAATTTCTCACTAAAATCTTCTTTTAATAATTCAATATTCTTCTGGCCGTCTTCCTTCAATTCTTCTTTTAATAATTCAATATTCTTCTGACTGTCATCCATCTTCTTGTTCATTGATTCCATATTTTTTGTTAACGACTCGTTATTCTTCTGGCTGTCTTCCATTTTTTTATTTATCGCCCTCAGTATTTCCAAGAAGTTGGCTTCTCCCGTTTGCATGGGGTTTTCAATTTGTTCTTCTTGTTGTACAGGTCGACTGGGTTCTATAGGGGGTAGTATTTCTTCTAGATCTTCGACTGGCGTCGCCTCCTTATCATCCATGTTTATTTCTTTATCTGCCTCCGCCGCACTCTTCTTAGAGGTTGCTCTCCGTTGCATTTTTGGTCCTGTGTATTGCAGCTGCCTCGAAAATTAGGTTGATGATTATTTTATAAATTAGGTTGAATATTTTTCCGCCTAATTTCGCTCGAACGTTGTGCGCCAATTTGTAAGTAGACGAGTATCCGTCTATAGTTTATAGTTTAATTATTATTATTAAGTAGTAGTCTCAGGGTTGTTTTTACTCAAAATGGGTCTTGCACTCGGCTAATTGTTATTATTCAATATCGTATTTTATTATTATTTATCTGTTTAGTGACTTATTCCCCTCAATTCAACCTATTGTTGAATCCAGGATTGAATAAGCCGGTTACTTACACTCTTTTCGTCGTATTAGCTGTCTGTTTAAATGGTTTAATTATACGTATTATATTCACTGCTTAGAATTATTCCAATCGAAGCTCCGTCGACTCTTCGTTGATCAGCGGTGGTGAGAAGATCAGCAGTTTTCTTCCTATGTACTAACATACACATACATAGACATGACATTCATGGTAACTCATACTTTATAATATTATTAATATATAGTTCAGTACGGTTGTAAACAAAATATACAATCACTCAATTTGAATGATTCGCACCTTCAGCATGGTACCAACCGCCTCGTTCTTCTCCTCTAAGCTGTATTTACTGATACAATAAAGGTCAACTCTTTCAATGGTAAAAATAATAATGGTTATTTATTCAATTCTAACACAATGAAATTTAATACAATAATACGTTTTGCTCTTCTTTCTGGTTAACAATTAATATTTTAAAAGTGAACATGGACTCTACAACAATTGATAAGCTCAAGTTGGCATGACTGCCTCTGGTTAGTTACAAAATGTGTGTTGACAAACATACAGGTTATGTCGTATTAGTCGACTTGAAATGTCATTAATAATTATAATAATAAAAGTAGTAGGTTCTTTTAGACTGCAAAATACACTTATTCGAGATAGTTGCTACGGCTAGAACAAACATATAAGATAAGAATTCATTGATTATTAATTAAAAAAAACAAAATATGAACGACTGTTCATGGTTAGACATATGCTTTAAATATCGTTAATGCAACCTTGTTTGGTTAAAAGTGGTTAAATAGTTATTATTAATTGATAATAATGGTTATGATCCAGTGTCAGGGACTAAGATCATCTTTAAAATTGGATATTCCTAGTTCAGGTAACGATAATTCATTTATTGTAGTTATCACTCTCTGGCGTAACTTTTACTTAAGTTTAGCAACAAAATATTCCATACTCCTATCTGCTAATAACATAAGAGCACATACACTCTTCATTGATAGTACAATGTCTTTACTTATTCTAAATATTTATAGTATACAAATAGTTGAAATTGTCGTTACTTAAATCGTTCAACTTCGAAATTGTTTACTTGTATTCATCAGATCCCTTCTTTTAAGAATAGGGAATTTAATTGTTTATTATAGGTTAATTTGAATCGCTATTAGCGTTCAGTTATCTTTCTTATCATCTAATCATAACATTATAGCTGTGGGTATGAATACTTGCGTATCTTGTCGTTCGAAGGGTTACACTTTTTCTTATTAACACTTTTTAATTAATTAAAATTTCTTTTTTATTAATTAATTAATTAAATTTTATCACTGCACTGCACCCACTCCTATGCGCATTAACTCCGAATAAAGTACACTTAGAAATATACTGCACTGATTC
Organism: Magicicada septendecula; assembly: GCA_034769895.1. Lineage (NCBI taxonomy): Eukaryota > Metazoa > Arthropoda > Insecta > Hemiptera > Cicadidae > Magicicada > Magicicada septendecula. The sequence continues at coordinate 242,757,059 of CM068371.1, forward strand.
TTCAATGTATGTAACCTATATATCGGTTTGAGGTTAACGTTGTTTATGCCTGGTTGCTGTCAAAAGCACGTTTTTCTGGAGCGACGACGAGCATGCAGCTCGCTTCGTTGATGTTGAAAGACTGTCTCTGGTTCCTCTGTCGGAATGATGAATTTCGGATTTTTTATAAGCTCTGATTGGTCAGTTTATTTTAATTCGTTTATTTACGGTAGGCTTCGTCAAAACAGACGCTTCCAACGGCGTCAGTCTTTGGGACCAAGATTAAGAAATCGTGGCTTACATACCAACGCGAAAGGGCACAGCATAATACAATTATTCTTAAAAGTCCAATATCTTCCTTATAATTGTACTGATGACATTGTGATTACCCTCATTGTTCATCATTTTTAAAGACGATTAATTTGAACCCCCTCATCATATATTTCTGACTAGGGATAGCTGACTTCGCACTTAGTATTTATACTTAGTGTCCATTAAGCCATTAATTATTAATATTATATTGTTTTTATTCCATTTTCTATGGTAATATCTCGTTTTTAAACTACTGTACATTTTTCACTTAAAACTATGCCTTAATATTAACACTATGTCCGTTTTCATAGATTCGAACTTAAACCTATTGTTATACAATTTTGTCTTTCTTATTCCCTAGCAATAATAATATTTAATGGAATTCTAACATTGTATAATTAAACATCGAAGGGTTAAGTCACTACTGTCAGTGTTCTTTTTCCCTACATTATTGGTTTAGTGCCTTAATTATCATTTATTAATTAGGCTTGTCATGCCTATATGGAGTTACCTTGTTGTATGTTTGGTATCCTACACGTATTATTCGCATTATTCTCTAATTGATAATTAAAATAGACACAATGATCTTATTGTTATTAGACGTTTAATGAAGAAATTTGTGTTAGTGGTTGAAATCACAATCAGAATGATCAATATTGCACACCACTATATAAAAATTATTCCGATTAGCGCTTTCAAGCTTCACAGCTCATCGTCAGATCAGGAATAGGCAGAAAATATGTAATACCCAACCCTTCACCCCTCTCCGCTCACCCACAACAAACTAAAAATTAATGACCCTTCCCCATCCCCTAAACTCTGTCTCACCATCTGTACAGTTACATATTTTTCTAGTAAATTCCTTGTGTTTCAGTGTGTGTGTGTGTGTGTGTGTGTGTGTGTGTGTGCATCCCTTTAAACTACCCTCTTCCTCTCCACACACGTGGGTCAGTCACACACCCTTATTTTAAAACAACCAATTAGTACTATGAAATATAATTCTTAATCTTATCTATCTGCCCTCTCTCATTTACTTCTTAATCATGTTATAAAATATTTCTTCATTATCAAATTTAATTTTAATATTAATTAAATTGTCTAACCCTTTTTCTCTTTCTTTCAATATTTCTAACTCCTCTCTAAGCTTCCTTTCAACTGTGTTATTTACTACTTTTACAATTTCGTATTCTTCCAAAGGATTAACAAACTTGTGGTTGTCTTCTAAGAAATGTCTTGCATATAACGAATTGGTTGTTCTATTACCTTCTCCACGTTTGTGGTCAGACAACCTGCATGCGAATTTTCGTCCTGTCTCCCCTAGGTACACTTTGTTGCAGTCTTTACATTTTAATTTATAAATTCCGCTTTTCTGTAATACTGGAATTTTTTCTATATTCTTATTCCTTATCTTATCAAATACCGTTTCACATTTTTAATAGCTATATCTACTCCATATTTATTAAAACATTTTATAATTTTTCTAGTATGTGAACCTATGTATGTCAATGACCCTGCATAATTCTTTTGTTCAGGTTCTATTTTTGCTTTTTGTATGTTGACCCTTTTCATAACTTTATCCACTATGTTGGTGCTATAATTATTATTCCTTACAATTCCCTTTATCGTTTTTAACTCCCTATCTTTTGATTCCGTCTCTTTTAAACACTTCTGAGCTCTGTAACAAAAGGAATTGATTGCCGCCATTTTATATCTGTATGGGTGGTACGACTCTCTTGGTATAATTATATCAGAATACGACTCTTTCCTAAATATCCCAAACTGTAGTTTCTCATTACCTTTAATTTCTATGTTTAAATCTAAGTAATTTATTTGCTTACCTCCTATCTCTTCCTTAAATTGTAAGTTTTTATCCTTATTATTTACCTCCTTTATAAACTCATGCACTTCTTCTATGCTTCCTTCCCAAACTACTAATACATCATCAACGTATCTAGACCATAATTTTATATTGTCTTTATACTTAGTGGAAGTTATTAATTGCTTTTCAAAATCATTCATGTATATTTCAGCAAGAATAGGGGATAATGAAGACCCCATAGGTAAACCTTTTTTCTGTATATAAAACTTGTTATTAAACCTAAAATAGTTCTGATTTACACATTCTTTAATTACTTTCATCAACTGCTTTTTATACCTGTATTCTCCCATATTATTATCGTTTATTAACTTAATAACTTTATTTACTGTGATATTAGTAAACATGTCCTTAACATCCAGTGATATCAATTTTGTATTTACATTAATGCTAATATTTTCTAATTTTTCTATCAATTTTATATTATTCTCTATGTTGTATTTTGTCCCAAATTCATATTTCTCTTTCAGTACTCTGCTAACTTCCTTTGATAGTTTATAAATAGGTGCATTAATAAAAGAAACAATCGGTCTAATTGGTTTTCCTTCTTTATGTATCTTAACCTGACTTTTAAAAGTTGGTGCTGTTGGATTACTTTCCAATAAATACTTTTTCTTATTTTCTTCTATAAATGTTATCTGTTTCATCATTTGTTTTATCCTTGACTGGTACTTACTTGTATAATCATACTTTACTTCCTCGTATGGTCCTTCCCTTATAAATTCTTCCGTTTTCTTTATGTATTCTTCCTTTCTCATTAGTACCATTGTATTTCCTTTATCCGCCTTCGTAACTATAATATCATTCTTCTTTATTTTATTCTTTAGTTTAGTTACAGTTGCTTTGATTTTTTGTTCATTCTTTGAATTATACAAACTTTTCTTAAATATTTTATCTACTACATTCCCTACTTCCCACCTTATTCTTTTTTTATCATTTTCATTTCCTAGTTTTTGTATTATGCTTTCGCATTCAATAATCGTTTTTTCTTGATTTAATTCTGGTGGCGGTGCGTATTTTAAGCCTTTCGCTAACATTTCTTTTTCTTCCGTATTGAAATTTACCTCTAAGGTTTATTACTCTTTTTTCATAGTTATTCTTAGAGAGGTGTTCCTTTTTTACTTCGTTCTTTCTTATTAATTTATTTAACTTGTCTACCATTTTTTTATTTTTCTTTTCCAATTTCTTTTCTATGTACCCCAAACCAAAATTATATAATATTTCTTCTAACTCTACATACGAGTATATTCTTAATAATTCTATGTGTCTGTCATATAATTCCCTATTATATCTATTGATTAAGCCGTAGAGTGACCTTATTTCCAGTTTTATCCACAACTTCTCGCTTTGTTCTTTTACTTTTTTGGCTACACTGTTCTTATTTTTAATTTTAACTTGAGCGTACTTTGGGATGACACTATTATCCAGACATTGTTTATTAAACCATATTTTACTTAAAACCCTCTTCAATTTAACTTTTAACTTAAGATATTTAAAAACTTTACTTACCTTATTGTTGTCGTTTATTACCTCATTGTTGTTGTCCATTACCTGTAGTCGATTGCACATCTTAACAGACGTTTAATGAAGAAATTTGTGTTAGTGGTTGAAATCACAATCAGAATGATCAATATTGCACACCACCATTTAAAAATTATTCCGATTAGCGCTTTCAAGCTTCACAGCTCATCGTCAGATCAGGAATAGGCAGAAAATATGTAATACCCAACCCTTCACCCCTCTCCGCCACCCTGCTCACCCACAACAAACTAAAAATTAATGACCCTTCCCCACCCCCTAAACTCTGTCTCACCATCTGTACAGTTACATATTTTTCTAGTAAATTCCTTGTGTTTCTGTGTGTGTGTGTGTGTGTGTGTGTGTGTGTGTGTGTGTGTGTGTGTGTGTGTGTGAGTGTGAGTGTGTGTGTGTGTGTGTGTGTGTGTGTGTGCATCCCTTTAAACTACCCTCTTCCTCTCCACACACGTGGGTCAGTCACACACCCTTATTTTAAAACAACCAACTAGTACTATGAAATATAATTCTTAATCTTATCTATCTGCCCTCTCTCATTTACTTCTTAATCATGTTATAAAATATTTCTTCATTATCAAATTTTATTTTAATATTAATTAAATTGTCTAACCCTTTTTCTCTTTCTTTCAATATTTCTAACTCCTCTCTAAGCTTCCTTTCAACTGTGTTATTTACTACTTTTACAATTTCGTATTCTTCCAAAGGATTAACAAACTTGTGGTTGTCTTCTATGAAATGTCTTGCATATAACGAATTGGTTGTTCTATTACCTTCTCCACGTTTGTGGTCAGACAACCTGCATGCGAATTTTCGTCCTGTCTCCCCTAGGTACACTTTGTTGCAGTCTTTACATTTTAATTTATAAATTCCGCTTTTCTGTAATACTGGAATTTTTTCTATATTCTTATTCCTTATCTTATCAAATACCGTTTCACATTTTTTAATAGCTATATCTACTCCATATTTATTAAAACATTTTATAATTTTTCTAGTATGTGAACCTATGTATGTCAATGACCCTGCATAATTCTTTTGTTCAGGTTCTATTTTTGCTTTTTGTATGTTGACCCTTTTCATAACTTTATCCACTATGTTGGTGCTATAATTATTATTCCTTACAATTCCATTTATCGTTTTTAACTCCCTATCTTTTGATTCCGTCTCTTTTAAACACTTCTGAGCTCTGTAACAAAAGGAATTGATTGCCGCCATTTTATATCTGTATGGGTGGTACGACTCTCTTGGTATAATTATATCAGAATACGACTCTTTCCTAAATATCCCAAACTGTAGTTTCTCATTACCTTTAATTTCTATGTTTAAATCTAAGTAATTTATTTGCTTACCTCCTATCTCTTCCTTAAATTGTAAGTTTTTATCCTTATTATTTACCTCCTTTATAAACTCATGCACTTCTTCTATGCTTCCTTCCCAAACTACTAATACATCATCAACGTATCTAGACCATAATTTTATATTGTCTTTATACTTAGTGGAAGTTATTAATTGCTTTTCAAAATCATTCATGTATATTTCAGCAAGAATAGGGGATAATGAAGACCCCATAGGTAAACCTTTTTTCTGTATATAAAACTTGTTATTAAACCTAAAATAGTTCTGATTTACACATTCTTTAATTACTTTCATCAACTGCTTTTTATACCTGTATTCTCCCATATTATTATCGTTTATTAACTTAATAACTTTATTTACTGTGATATTAGTAAACATGTCCTTAACATCCAGTGATATCAATTTTGTATTTACATTAATGCTAATATTTTCTAATTTTTCTATCAATTTTATATTATTCTCTATGTTGTATTTTGTCCCAAATTCATATTTCTCTTTCAGTACTCTGCTAACTTCCTTTGATAGTTTATAAATAGGTGCATTAATAAAAGAAACAATCGGTCTAATTGGTTTTCCTTCTTTATGTATCTTAACCTGACTTTTAAAAGTTGGTGCTGTTGGATTACTTTCCAATAAATACTTTTTCTTATTTTCTTCTATAAATGTTATCTGTTTCATCATTTGTTTTATCCTTGACTGGTACTTACTTGTATAATCATACTTTACTTCCTCGTATGGTCCTTCCCTTATAAATTCTTCCGTTTTCTTTATGTATTCTTCCTTTCTCATTAGTACCATTGTATTTCCTTTATCCGCCTTCGTAACTATAATATCATTCTTCTTTATTTTATTCTTTAGTTTAGTTACAGTTGCTTTGATTTTTTGTTCATTCTTTGAATTATACAAACTTTTCTTAAATATTTTATCTACTACATTCCCTACTTCCCACCTTATTCTTTTTTTATCATTTTCATTTCCTAGTTTTTGTATTATGCTTTCGCATTCAATAATCGTTTTTTCTTGATTTAATTCTGGTGGCGGTGCGTATTTTAAGCCTTTCGCTAACATTTCTTTTTCTTCCGTATTGAAATTTACCTCTAAGGTTTATTACTCTTTTTTCATAGTTATTCTTAGAGAGGTTTTCCTTTTTTACTTCGTTCTTTCTTATTAATTTATTTAACTTATCTACCATTTTTTTATTTTTCTTTTCCAATTTCTTTTCTATGTACCCCAAACCAAAATTATATAATATTTCTTCTAACTCTGCATACGAGTATATTCTTAATAATTCTATGTGTCTGTCATATAATTCCCTATTATATCTATTGATTAAGCCGTAGAGTGACCTTATTTCCAGTTTTATCCACAACTTCTCGCTTTGTTCTTTTACTTTTTTGGCTACACTGTTCTTATTTTTAATTTTAACTTGAGCGTACTTTGGGATGACACTATTATCCAGACATTGTTTATTAAACCATATTTTACTTAAAACCCTCTTCAATTTAACTTTTAACTTAAGATATTTAAAAACTTTACTTACCTTATTGTTGTCGTTTATTACCTCATTGTTGTTGTCCATTACCTGTAGTCGATTGCACATCTTAACAGACGTTTAATGAAGAAATTTGTGTTAGTGGTTGAAATCACAATCAGAATGATCAATATTGCACACCACCATTTAAAAATTATTCCGATTAGCGCTTTCAAGCTTCACAGCTCATCGTCAGATCAGGAATAGGCAGAAAATATGTAATACCCAACCCTTCACCCCTCTCCACCACCCTGCTCACCCACAACAAACTAAAAATTAATGACCCTTCCCCACCCCCTAAACTCTGTCTCACCATCTGTACAGTTACATATTTTTCTAGTAAATTCCTTGTGTTTCAGTGTGTGTGTGTGTGTGTGAGTGTGTGTGTGTGTGTGTGTGCATCCCTTTAAACTACCCTCTTCCTCTCCACACACGTGGGTCAGTCACACACCCTTATTTTAAAACAACCAATTAGTACTATGAAATATAATTCTTAATCTTATCTATCTGCCCTCTCTCATTTACTTCTTAATCATGTTATAAAATATTTCTTCATTATCAAATTTAATTTTAATATTAATTAAATTGTCTAACCCTTTTTCTCTTTCTTTCAATATTTCTAACTCCTCTCTAAGCTTCCTTTCAACTGTGTTATTTACTACTTTTACAATTTCCTATTCTTCCAAAGGATTAACAAACTTGTGGTTGTCTTCTATGAAATGTCTTGCATATAACGAATTGGTTGTTCTATTACCTTCTCCACGTTTGTGGTCAGACAACCTGCATGCGAATTTTCGTCCTGTCTCCCCTAGGTACACTTTGTTGCAGTCTTTACATTTTAATTTATAAATTCCGCTTTTCTGTTATACTGGAATTTTTTCTATATTCTTATTCCTTATCTTATCAAATACCGTTTCACATTTTTTAATAGCTATATCTACTCCATATTTATTAAAACATTTTATAATTTTTCTAGTATGTGAACCTATGTATGTCAATGACCCTGCATAATTCTTTTGTTCAGGTTCTATTTTTGCTTTTTGTATGTTGACCCTTTTCATAACTTTATCCACTATGTTGGTGCTATAATTATTATTCCTTACAATTCCCTTTATCGTTTTTAACTCCCTATCTTTTGATTCCGTCTCTTTTAAACACTTCTGAGCTCTGTAACAAAAGGAATTGATTGCCGCCATTTTATATCTGTATGGGTGGTACGACTCTCTTGGTATAATTATATCAGAATACGACTCTTTCCTAAATATCCCAAACTGTAGTTTCTCATTACCTTTAATTTCTATGTTTAAATCTAAGTAATTTATTTGCTTACCTCCTATCTCTTCCTTAAATTGTAAGTTTTTATCCTTATTATTTACCTCCTTTATAAACTCATGCACTTATTCTATGCTTCCTTCCCAAACTACTAATACATCATCAACGTATCTAGACCATAATTTTATATTGTCTTTATACTTAGTGGAAGTTATTAATTGCTTTTCAAAATCATTCATGTATATTTCAGCAAGAATAGGGGATAATGAAGACCCCATAGGTAAACCTTTTTTCTGTATATAAAACTTGTTATTAAACCTAAAATAGTTCTGATTTACACATTCTTTAATTACTTTCATCAACTGCTTTTTATACCTGTATTCTCGCATATTATTATCGTTTATTAACTTAATAACTTTATTTACTGTGATATTAGTAAACATGTCCTTAACATCCAGTGATATCAATTTTGTATTTACATTAATGCTAATATTTTCTTATTTTTCTATCAATTTTATATTATTCTCTATGTTGTATTTTGTCCCAAATTCATATTTCTCTTTCAGTACTCTGCTAACTTCCTTTGATAGTTTATAAATAGGTGCATTAATAAAAGAAACAATCGGTCTAATTGGTTTTCCTTCTTTATGTATCTTAACCTGACTTTTAAAAGTTGGTGCTGTTGGATTACTTTCCAATAAATACTTTTTCTTATTTTCTTCTATAAATGTTATCTGTTTCATCATTTGTTTTATCCTTGACTGGTACTTACTTGTATAATCATACTTTACTTCCTCGTATGGTCCTTCCCTTATAAATTCTTCCGTTTTCTTTATGTATTCTTCCTTTCTCATTAGTACCATTGTATTTCCTTTATCCGCCTTCGTAACTATAATATCATTCTTCTTTATTTTATTCTTTAGTTTAGTTACAGTTGCTTTGATTTTTTGTTCATTCTTTGAATTATACAAACTTTTCTTAAATATTTTATCTACTACATTCCCTACTTCCCACCTTATTCTTTTTTTATCATTTTCATTTCCTAGTTTTTGTATTATGCTTTCGCATTCAATAATCGTTTTTTCTTGATTTAATTCTGGTGGCGGTGCGTATTTTAAGCCTTTCGCTAACATTTCTTTTTCTTCCGTATTGAAATTTACCTCTAAGGTTTATTACTCTTTTTTCATAGTTATTCTTAGAGAGGTGTTCCTTTATTACTTCGTTCTTTCTTATTAATTTATTTAACTTATCTACCATTTTTTTATTTTTCTTTTTCAATTTCTTTTCTATGTACCCCAAACCAAAATTATATAATATTTCTTCTAACTCTACATACGAGTATATTCTTAATAATTCTATGTGTCTGTCATATAATTCCCTATTATATCTATTGATTAAGCCGTAGAGTGACCTTATTTCCAGTTTTATCCACAACTTCTCGCTTTGTTCTTTTACTTTTTTGGCTACACTGTTCTTATTTTTAATTTTAACTTGAGCGTACTTTGGGATGACACTATTATCCAGACATTGTTTATTAAACCATATTTTACTTAAAACCCTCTTCAATTTAACTTTTAACTTAAGATATTTAAAAACTTTACTTACCTTATTGTTGTCGTTTATTACCTCATTGTTGTTGTCCATTACCTGTAGTCGATTGCACATCTTAACAGACGTTTAATGAAGAAATTTGTGTTAGTGGTTGAAATCACAATCAGAATGATCAATATTGCACACCACCATTTAAAAATTATTCCGATTAGCGCTTTCAAGCTTCACAGCTCATCGTCAGATCAGGAATAGGCAGAAAATATGTAATACCCAACACTTCAACCCTCTCCACCACCCTGCTCACCCACAACAAACTAAAAATTAATGACCCTTCCCCACCCCCTAAACACTGTCTCACCATCTGTACAGTTACATATTTTTCTAGTAAATTCCTTGTGTTTCAGTGTGTGTGTGTGTGTGTGTGTGTGTGTGTGTGTGTGTGTGTGTGAGTGTGTGTGTGTGTGTGTGTGTGTGTGTGTGTGCATCCCTTTAAACTACCCTCTTCCTCTCCACACACGTGGGTCAGTCACACACCCTTATTTTAAAACAACCAATTAGTACTATGAAATATAATTCTTAATCTTATCTATCTGCCCTCTCTCATTTACTTCTTAATCATGTTATAAAATATTTCTTCATTATCAAATTTAATTTTAATATTAATTAAATTGTCTAACCCTTTTTCTCTTTCTTTCAATATTTCTAACTCCTCTCTAAGCTTCCTTTCAACTGTGTTATTTACTACTTTTACAATTTCGTATTCTTCCAAAGGATTAACAAACTTGTGGTTGTCTTCTATGAAATGTCTTGCATATAACGAATTGGTTGTTCTATTACCTTCTCCACGTTTGTGGTCAGACAACCTGCATGCGAATTTTCGTCCTGTCTCCCCTAGGTACACTTTGTTGCAGTTTTTACATTGTAATTTATAAATTCCGCTTTTCTGTAATACTGGAATTTTTTCTATATTCTTATTCCTTATCTTATCAAATACCGTTTCACATTTTTTAATAGCTATATCTACTCCATATTTATTAAAACATTTTATAATTTTTCTAGTATGTGAACCTATGTATGTCAATGACCCTGCATAATTCTTTTGTTCAGGTTCTATTTTTGCTTTTTGTATGTTGACCCTTTTCATAACTTTATCCACTATGTTGGTGCTATAATTATTATTCCTTACAATTCCCTTTATCGTTTTTAACTCCCTATCTTTTGATTCCGTCTCTTTTAAACACTTCTGAGCTCTGTAACAAAAGGAATTGATTGCCGCCATTTTATATCTGTATGGGTGGTACGACTCTCTTGGTATAATTATATCAGAATACGACTCTTTCCTAAATATCCCAAACTGTAGTTTCTCATTACCTTTAATTTCTATGTTTAAATCTAAGTAATTTATTTGCTTACCTCCTATCTCTTCCTTAAATTGTAAGTTTTTATCCTTATTATTTACCTCCTTTATAAACTCATGCACTTATTCTATGCTTCCTTCCCAAACTACTAATACATCATCAACGTATCTAGACCATAATTTTATATTGTCTTTATACTTAGTGGAAGTTATTAATTGCTTTTCAAAATCATTCATGTATATTTCAGCAAGAATAGGGGATAATGAAGACCCCATACGTAAACCTTTTTTCTGTATATAAAACTTGTTATTAAACCTAAAATAGTTCTGATTTACACATTCTTTAATTACTTTCATCACCTGCTTTTTATACCTGTATTCTCCCATATTATTATCGTTTATTAACTTAGTAACTTTATTTACTGTGATATTAGTAAACATGTCCTTAACATCCAGTGATATCAATTTTGTATTTACATTAATGCTAATATTTTCTAATTTTTCTATCAATTTTATATTATTCTCTATGTTGTATTTTGTCCCAAATTCATATTTCTCTTTCAGTACTCTGCTAACTTCCTTTGATAGTTTATAAATAGGTGCATTAATAAAAGAAACAATCGGTCTAATTGGTTTTCCTTCTTTATGTATCTTAACCTGACTTTTAAAAGTTGGTGCTGTTGGATTACTTTCCAATAAATACTTTTTCTTATTTTCTTCTATAAATGTTATCTGTTTCATCATTTGTTTTATCCTTGACTGGTACTTACTTGTATAATCATACTTTACTTCCTCGTATGGTCCTTCCCTTATAAATTCTTCCGTTTTCTTTATGTATTCTTCCTTTCTCATTAGTACCATTGTATTTCCTTTATCCGCCTTCGTAACTATAATATCATTCTTCTTTATTTTATTCTTTAGTTTAGTTACAGTTGCTTTGATTTTTTGTTCATTCTTTGAATTATACAAACTTTTCTTAAATATTTAACTACTACATTCTCTACTTCCCCCCTTATTCTTTTTTTATCATTTTCATTTCCTAGTTTTTGTATTATGCTTTCGCATTCAATAATCGTTTTTTCTTGATTTAATTCTGGTGGCGGTGCGTATTTTAAGCCTTTCGCTAACATTTCTTTTTCTTCCGTATTGAAATTTACCTCTAAGGTTTATTACTCTTTTTTCATAGTTATTCTTAGAGAGGTGTTCATTTTTACTTCGTTCTTTCTTATTAATTTATTTAACTTATCTACCATTTTTTTATTTTTCTTTTCCAATTTCTTTTCTATGTACCCCAAACCAAAATTATATAATATTTCTTCTAACTCTGCATACGAGTATATTCTTAATAATTCTATGTGTCTGTCATATAATTCCCTATTATATCTATTGATTAAGCCGTAGAGTGACCTTATTTCCAGTTTTATCCACAACTTCTCGCTTTGTTCTTTTACTTTTTTGGCTACACTGTTCTTATTTTTAATTTTAACTTGAGCGTACTTTGGGATGACACTATTATCCAGACATTGTTTATTAAACCATATTTTACTTAAAACCCTCTTCAATTTAACTTTTAACTTAAGATATTTAAAAACTTTACTTACCTTATTGTTGTCGTTTATTACCTCATTGTTGTTGTCCATTACCTGTAGTCGATTGCACATCTTAACAGACGTTTAATGAAGAAATTTGTGTTAGTGGTTGAAATCACAATCAGAATGATCAATATTGCACACCACCATTTAAAAATTATTCCGATTAGCGCTTTCAAGCTTCACAGCTCATCGTCAGATCAGGAATAGGCAGAAAATATGTAATACCCAACCCTTCAACCCTCTCCACCACCCTGCTCACCCACAACAAACTAAAAATTAATGACTCTTCCCCACCCCCTAAACACTGTCTCACCATCTGTACAGTTACATATTTTTCTAGTAAATTCCTTGTGTTTCAGTGTGTGTGTGTGTGTGTGTGTGTGTGTGTGTGTGTGTGTGTGTGTGCATCCCTTTAAACTACCCTCTTCCTCTCCACACACGTGGGTCAGTCACACACCCTTATTTTAAAACAACCAATTAGTACTATGAAATATAATTCTTAATCTTATCTATCTGCCCTCTCTCATTTACTTCTTAATCATGTTATAAAATATTTCTTCATTATCAAATTTAATTTTAATATTAATTAAATTGTCTAACCCTTTTTCTCTTTCTTTCAATATTTCTAACTCCTCTCTAAGCTTCCTTTCAACTGTGTTATTTACTACTTTTACAATTTCGTATTCTTCCAAAGGATTAACAAACTTGTGGTTGTCTTCTATGAAATGTCTTGCATATAACGAATTGGTTGTTCTATTACCTTCTCCACGTTTGTGGTCAGACAACCTGCATGCGAATTTTCGTCCTGTCTCCCCTAGGTACACTTTGTTGCAGTCTTTACATTTTAATTTATAAATTCCGCTTTTCTGTAATACTGGAATTTTTTCTATATTCTTATTCCTTATCTTATCAAATACCGTTTCACATTTTTTAATAGCTATATCTACTCCATATTTATTAAAACATTTTATAATTTTTCTAGTATGTGAACCTATGTATGTCAATGACCCTGCATAATTCTTTTGTTCAGGTTCTATTTTTGCTTTTTGTATGTTGACCCTTTTCATAACTTTATCCACTATGTTGGTGCTATAATTATTATTCCTTACAATTCCCTTTATCGTTTTTAACTCCCTATCTTTTGATTCCGTCTCTTTTAAACACTTCTGAGCTCTGTAACAAAAGGAATTGATTGCCGCCATTTTATATCTGTATGGGTGGTACGACTCTCTTGGTATAATTATATCAGAATACGACTCTTTCCTAAATATCCCAAACTGTAGTTTCTCATTACCTTTAATTTCTATGTTTAAATCTAAGTAATTTATTTGCTTACCTCCTATCTCTTCCTTAAATTGTAAGTTTTTATCCTTATTATTTACCTCCTTTATAAACTCATGCACTTATTCTATGCTTCCTTCCCAAACTACTAATACATCATCAACGTATCTAGACCATAATTTTATATTGTCTTTATACTTAGTGGAAGTTATTAATTGCTTTTCAAAATCATTCATGTATATTTCAGCAAGAATAGGGGATAATGAAGACCCCATAGGTAAACCTTTTTTCTGTATATAAAACTTGTTATTAAACCTAAAATAGTTCTGATTTACACATTCTTTAATTACTTTCATCAACTGCTTTTTATACCTGTATTCTCCCATATTATTATCGTTTATTAACTTAATAACTTTATTTACTGTGATATTAGTAAACATGTCCTTAACATCCAGTGATATCAATTTTGTATTTACATTAATGCTAATATTTTCTAATTTTTCTATCAATTTTATATTATTCTCTATGTTGTATTTAGTCCCAAATTCATATTTCTCTTTCAGTACTCTGCTAACTTCCTTTGATAGTTTATAAATAGGTGCATTAATAAAAGAAACAATCGGTCTAATTGGTTTTCCTTCTTTATGTATCTTAACCTGACTTTTAAAAGTTGGTGCTGTTGGATTACTTTCCAATAAATACTTTTTCTTATTTTCTTCTATAAATGTTATCTGTTTCATCATTTGTTTTATCCTTGACTGGTACTTACTTGTATAATCATACTTTACTTCCTCGTATGGTCCTTCCCTTATAAATTCTTCCGTTTTCTTTATGTATTCTTCCTTTCTCATTAGTACCATTGTATTTCCTTTATCCGCCTTCGTAACTATAATATCATTCTTCTTTATTTTATTCTTTAGTTTAGTTACAGTTGCTTTGATTTTTTGTTCATTCTTTGAATTATACAAACTTTTCTTAAATATTTTATCTACTACATTCCCTACTTCCCACCTTATTCTTTTTTTATCATTTTCATTTCCTAGTTTTTGTATTATGCTTTCGCATTCAATAATCGTTTTTTCTTGATTTAATTCTGGTGGCGGTGCGTATTTTAAGCCTTTCGCTAACATTTCTTTTTCTTCCGTATTGAAATTTACCTCTAAGGTTTATTACTCTTTTTTCATAGTTATTCTTAGAGAGGTGTTCCTTTTTTACTTCGTTCTTTCTTATTAATTTATTTAACTTATCTACCATTTTTTTATTTTTCTTTTCCAATTTCTTTTCTATGTACCCCAAACCAAAATTATATAATATTTCTTCTAACTCTACATACGAGTATATTCTTAATAATTCTATGTGTCTGTCATATAATTCCCTATTATATCGATTGATTAAGCCGTAGAGTGACCTTATTTACAGTTTTATCCACAACTTCTCGCTTTGTTCTTTTATTTTTTTGGCTACACTGTTCTTATTTTTAATTTTAACTTGAGCGTACTTTGGGATGACACTATTATCCAGACATTGTTTATTAAACCATATTTTACTTAAAACCCTCATCAATTTAACTTTTAACTTAAGGTATTTAAAAACTTTACTTACCTTATTGTTGTCGTTTATTACCTCATTGTTGTTGTCCATTACCTGTAGTCGATTGCACATCTTAACAGACGTTTAATGAAGAAATTTGTGTTAGTGGTTGAAATCACAATCAGAATGATCAATATTGCACTCCACTATATAAAAAATATTCCGATTAGCGCTTTCAAGCTTCACAGCTCATCGTCAGATCAGGAATAGGCAGAAAATATGTAATACCCAACCCTTCACCCCTCTCCCCCACCCTGCTCACCCACAACAAACTAAAAATTAATGACCCTTCCCCACCCCCTAAACTCTGTCTCACCATCTGTACAGTTACATATTTTTCTAGTAAATTCCTTGTGTTTCAGTGTGTGTGTGTGTGTGTGTGTGTGTGTGTGTGTGCATCCCTTTAAACTACCCTCTTCCTCTCCACACACGTGGGTCAGTCACACACCCTTATTTTAAAACAACCAACTAGTACTATGAAATATAATTCTTAATCTTATCTATCTGCCCTCTCTCATTTACTTCTTAATCATGTTATAAAATATTTCTTCATTATCAAATTTAATTTTAATATTAATTAAATTGTCTAACCCTTTTTCTCTTTCTTTCAATATTTCTAACTCCTCTCTAAGCTTCCTTTCAACTGTGTTATTTACTACTTTTACAATTTCGTATTCTTCCAAAGGATTAACAAACTTGTGGTTGTCTTCTATGAAATGTCTTGCATATAACGAATTGGTTGTTCTATTACCTTCTCCACGTTTGTGGTCAGACAACCTGCATGCGAATTTTCGTCCTGTCTCCCCTAGGTACACTTTGTTGCAGTCTTTACATTTTAATTTATAAATTCCGCTTTTCTGTAATACTGGAATTTTTTCTATATTCTTATTCCTTATCTTATCAAATACCGTTTCACATTTTTTAATAGCTATATATACTCCATATTTATTAAAACATTTTATAATTTTTCTAGTATGTGAACCTATGTATGTCAATGACCCTGCATAATTCTTTTGTTCTGGTTCTATTTTAGCTTTTTGTATGTTGACCCTTTTCATAACTTTATCCACTATGTTGGAGCTATAATTATTATTCCTTACAATTCCCTTTATCGTTTTTAACTCCCTATCTTTTGATTCCGTCTCTTTTAAACACTTCTGAGCTCTGTAACAAAAGGAATTGATTGCCGCCATTTTATATCTGTATGGGTGGTACGACTCTCTTGGTATAATTATATCAGAATACGACTCTTTCCTAAATATCCCAAACTGTAGTTTCTCATTACCTTTAATTTCTATGTTTAAATCTAAGTAATTTATTTGCTTACCTCCTATCTCTTCCTTAAATTGTAAGTTTTTATCCTTATTATTTACCTCCTTTATAAACTCATGCACTTCTTCTATGCTTCCTTCCCAAACTACTAATACATCATCAACGTATCTAGACCATAATTTTATATTGTCTTTATACTTAGTGGAAGTTATTAATTGCTTTTCAAAATCATTCATGTATATTTCAGCAAGAATAGGGGATAATGAAGACCCCATAGGTAAACCTTTTTTCTGTATATAAAACTTGTTATTAAACCTAAAATAGTTCTGATTTACACATTCTTTAATTACTTTCATCAACTGCTTTTTATACCTGTATTCTCCCATATTATTATCGTTTATTAACTTAATAACTTTATTTACTGTGATATTAGTAAACATGTCCTTAACATCCAGTGATATCAATTTTGTATTTACATTAATGCTAATATTTTCTAATTTTTCTATCAATTTTATATTATTCTCTATGTTGTATTTTGTCCCAAATTCATATTTCTCTTTCAGTACTCTGCTAACTTCCTTTGATAGTTTATAAATAGGTGCATTAATAAAAGAAACAATCGGTCTAATTGGTTTTCCTTCTTTATGTATCTTAACCTGACTTTTAAAAGTTGGTGCTGTTGGATTACTTTCCAATAAATACTTTTTCTTATTTTCTTCTATAAATGTTATCTGTTTCATCATTTGTTTTATCCTTGACTGGTACTTACTTGTATAATCATACTTTACTTCCTCGTATGGTCCTTCCCTTATAAATTCTTCCGTTTTCTTTATGTATTCTTCCTTTCTCATTAGTACCATTGTATTTCCTTTATCCGCCTTCGTAACTATAATATCATTCTCCTTTATTTTATTCTTTAGTTTAGTTACAGTTGCTTTGATTTTTTGTTCATTCTTTGAATTATACAAACTTTTCTTAAATATTTTATCTACTACATTCCCTACTTCCCACCTTATTCTTTTTTTATCATTTTCATTTCCTAGTTTTTGTATTATGCTTTCGCATTCAATAATCGTTTTTTCTTGATTTAATTCTGGTGGCGGTGCGTATTTTAAGCCTTTCGCTAACATTTCTTTTTCTTCCGTATTGAAATTTACCTCTAAGGTCTATTACTCTTTTTTCATATTTATTCTTAGAGAGGTGTTCCTTTTTTACTTCGTTCTTTCTTATTAATTTATTTAACTTATCTACCATTTTTTTATTTTTCTTTTCCAATTTCTTTTCTATGTACCCCAAACCAAAATTATATAATATTTCTTCTAACTCTACATACGAGTATATTCTTAATAATTCTATGTGTCTGTCATATAATTCCCTATTATATCTATTGATTAAGCCGTAGAGTGACCTTATTTCCAGTTTTATCCACAACTTCTCGCTTTGTTCTTTTACTTTTTTGGCTACACTGTTCTAATTTTTAATTTTAACTTGAGCGTACTTTGGGATGACACTATTATCCAGACATTGTTTATTAAACCATATTTTACTTAAAACCCTCTTCAATTTAACTTTTAACTTAAGATATTTAAAAACTTTACTTACCTTATTGTTGTCGTTTATTACCTCATTGTTGTTGTCCATTACCTGTAGTCGATTGCACATCTTAACAGACGTTTAATGAAGAAATTTGTGTTAGTGGTTGAAATCACAATCAGAATGATCAATATTGCACACCACTATATAAAAATTATTCCGATTAGCGCTTTCAAGCTTCACAGCTCATCGTCAGATCAGGAATAGGCAGAAAATATGTAATACCCAACCCTTCACCCCTCTCCTACACCCTGCTCACCCACAACAAACTAAAAATTAATGACCCTTCCCCACCCCCTAAACTCTGTCTCACCATCTGTACATTTACATATTTTTCTAGTAAATTCCTTGTGTTTCAGTGTGTGTGTGTGTGTGTGTGTGTGTGTGTGTGTGTGTGTGTGTGTGTGCATCCCTTTAAACTACCCTCTTCCTCTCCACACACGTGGGTCAGTCACACACCCTTATTTTAAAACAACCAACTAGTACTATGAAATATAATTCTTAATCTTATCTATCTGCCCTCTCTCATTTACTTCTTAATCATGTTATAAAATATTTCTTCATTATCAAATTTTATTTTAATATTAATTAAATTGTCTAACCCTTTTTCTCTTTCTTTCAATATTTCTAACTCCTCTCTAAGCTTCCTTTCAACTGTGTTATTTACTACTTTTACAATTTCGTATTCTTCCAAAGGATTAACAAACTTGTGGTTGTCTTCTATGAAATGTCTTGCATATAACGAATTGGTTGTTCTATTACCTTCTCCACGTTTGTGGTCAGACAACCTGCATGCGAATTTTCGTCCTGTCTCCCCTAGGTACACTTTGTTGCAGTCTTTACATTTTAATTTATAAATTCCGCTTTTCTGTAATACTGGAATTTTTTCTATATTCTTATTCCTTATCTTATCAAATACCGTTTCACATTTTTTAATAGCTATATATACTCCATATTTATTAAAACATTTTATAATTTTTCTAGTATGTGAACCTATGTATGTCAATGACCCTGCATAATTCTTTTGTTCTGGTTCTATTTTAGCTTTTTGTATGTTGACCCTTTTCATAACTTTATCCACTATGTTGGAGCTATAATTATTATTCCTTACAATTCCCTTTATCGTTTTTAACTCCCTATCTTTTGATTCCGTCTCTTTTAAACACTTCTGAGCTCTGTAACAAAAGGAATTGATTGCCGCCATTTTATATCTGTATGGGTGGTACGACTCTCTTGGTATAATTATATCAGAATACGACTCTTTCCTAAATATCCCAAACTGTAGTTTCTCATTACCTTTAATTTCTATGTTTAAATCTAAGTAATTTATTTGCTTACCTCCTATCTCTTCCTTAAATTGTAAGTTTTTATCCTTATTATTTACCTCCTTTATAAACTCATGCACTTCTTCTATGCTTCCTTCCCAAACTACTAATACATCATCAACGTATCTAGACCATAATTTTATATTGTCTTTATACTTAGTGGAAGTTATTAATTGCTTTTCAAAATCATTCATGTATATTTCAGCAAGAATAGGGGATAATGAAGACCCCATAGGTAAACCTTTTTTCTGTATATAAAACTTGTTATTAAACCTAAAATAGTTCTGATTTACACATTCTTTAATTACTTTCATCAACTGCTTTTTATACCTGTATTCTCCCATATTATTATCGTTTATTAACTTAATAACTTTATTTACTGTGATATTAGTAAACATGTCCTTAACATCCAGTGATATCAATTTTGTATTTACATTAATGCTAATATTTTCTAATTTTTCTATCAATTTTATATTATTCTCTATGTTGTATTTTGTCCCAAATTCATATTTCTCTTTCAGTACTCTGCTAACTTCCTTTGATAGTTTATAAATAGGTGCATTAATAAAAGAAACAATCGGTCTAATTGGTTTTCCTTCTTTATGTATCTTAACCTGACTTTTAAAAGTTGGTGCTGTTGGATTACTTTCCAATAAATACTTTTTCTTATTTTCTTCTATAAATGTTATCTGTTTCATCATTTGTTTTATCCTTGACTGGTACTTACTTGTATAATCATACTTTACTTCCTCGTATGGTCCTTCCCTTATAAATTCTTCCGTTTTCTTTATGTATTCTTCCTTTCTCATTAGTACCATTGTATTTCCTTTATCCGCCTTCGTAACTATAATATCATTCTCCTTTATTTTATTCTTTAGTTTAGTTACAGTTGCTTTGATTTTTTGTTCATTCTTTGAATTATACAAACTTTTCTTAAATATTTTATCTACTACATTCCCTACTTCCCACCTTATTCTTTTTTTATCATTTTCATTTCCTAGTTTTTGTATTATGCTTTCGCATTCAATAATCGTTTTTTCTTGATTTAATTCTGGTGGCGGTGCGTATTTTAAGCCTTTCGCTAACATTTCTTTTTCTTCCGTATTGAAATTTACCTCTAAGGTCTATTACTCTTTTTTCATATTTATTCTTAGAGAGGTGTTCCTTTTTTACTTCGTCCTTTCTTATTAATTTATTTAACTTATCTACCATTTTTTTATTTTTCTTTTCCAATTTCTTTTCTATGTACCCCAAACCAAAATTATATAATATTTCTTCTAACTCTACATACGAGTATATTCTTAATAATTCTATGTGTCTGTCATATAATTCCCTATTATATCTATTGATTAAGCCGTAGAGTGACCTTATTTCCAGTTTTATCCACAACTTCTCGCTTTGTTCTTTTACTTTTTTGGCTACACTGTTCTAATTTTTAATTTTAACTTGAGCGTACTTTGGGATGACACTATTATCCAGACATTGTTTATTAAACCATATTTTACTTAAAACCCTCTTCAATTTAACTTTTAACTTAAGATATTTAAAAACTTTACTTACCTTATTGTTGTCGTTTATTACCTCATTGTTGTTGTCCATTACCTGTAGTCGATTGCACATCTTAACAGACGTTTAATGAAGAAATTTGTGTTAGTGGTTGAAATCACAATCAGAATGATCAATATTGCACACCACTATATAAAAATTATTCCGATTAGCGCTTTCAAGCTTCACAGCTCATCGTCAGATCAGGAATAGGCAGAAAATATGTAATACCCAACCCTTCACCCCTCTCCCCCACCCTGCTCACCCACAACAAACTAAAAATTAATGACCCTTCCCCACCCCCTAAACTCTGTCTCACCATCTGTACATTTACATATTTTTCTAGTAAATTCCTTGTGTTTCAGTGTGTGTGTGTGTGTGTGTGTGTGTGTGTGTGTGTGTGTGTGTGTGTGCATCCCTTTAAACTACCCTCTTCCTCTCCACACACGTGGGTCAGTCACACACCCTTATTTTAAAACAACCAACTAGTACTATGAAATATAATTCTTAATCTTATCTATCTGCCCTCTCTCATTTACTTCTTAATCATGTTATAAAATATTTCTTCATTATCAAATTTTATTTTAATATTAATTAAATTGTCTAACCCTTTTTCTCTTTCTTTCAATATTTCTAACTCCTCTCTAAGCTTCCTTTCAACTGTGTTATTTACTACTTTTACAATTTCGTATTCTTCCAAAGGATTAACAAACTTGTGGTTGTCTTCTATGAAATGTCTTGCATATAACGAATTGGTTGTTCTATTACCTTCTCCACGTTTGTGGTCAGACAACCTGCATGCGAATTTTCGTCCTGTCTCCCCTAGGTACACTTTGTTGCAGTCTTTACATTTTAATTTATAAATTCCGCTTTTCTGTAATACTGGAATTTTTTCTATATTCTTATTCCTTATCTTATCAAATACCGTTTCACATTTTTTAATAGCTATATATACTCCATATTTATTAAAACATTTTATAATTTTTCTAGTATGTGAACCTATGTATGTCAATGACCCTGCATAATTCTTTTGTTCTGGTTCTATTTTAGCTTTTTGTATGTTGACCCTTTTCATAACTTTATCCACTATGTTGGAGCTATAATTATTATTCCTTACAATTCCCTTTATCGTTTTTAACTCCCTATCTTTTGATTCCGTCTCTTTTAAACACTTCTGAGCTCTGTAACAAAAGGAATTGATTGCCGCCATTTTATATCTGTATGGGTGGTACGACTCTCTTGGTATAATTATATCAGAATACGACTCTTTCCTAAATATCCCAAACTGTAGTTTCTCATTACCTTTAATTTCTATGTTTAAATCTAAGTAATTTATTTGCTTACCTCCTATCTCTTCCTTAAATTGTAAGTTTTTATCCTTATTATTTACCTCCTTTATAAACTCATGCACTTCTTCTATGCTTCCTTCCCAAACTACTAATACATCATCAACGTATCTAGACCATAATTTTATATTGTCTTTATACTTAGTGGAAGTTATTAATTGCTTTTCAAAATCATTCATGTATATTTCAGCAAGAATAGGGGATAATGAAGACCCCATAGGTAAACCTTTTTTCTGTATATAAAACTTGTTATTAAACCTAAAATAGTTCTGATTTACACATTCTTTAATTACTTTCATCAACTGCTTTTTATACCTGTATTCTCCCATATTATTATCGTTTATTAACTTAATAACTTTATTTACTGTGATATTAGTAAACATGTCCTTAACATCCAGTGATATCAATTTTGTATTTACATTAATGCTAATATTTTCTAATTTTTCTATCAATTTTATATTATTCTCTATGTTGTATTTTGTCCCAAATTCATATTTCTCTTTCAGTACTCTGCTAACTTCCTTTGATAGTTTATAAATAGGTGCATTAATAAAAGAAACAATCGGTCTAATTGGTTTTCCTTCTTTATGTATCTTAACCTGACTTTTAAAAGTTGGTGCTGTTGGATTACTTTCCAATAAATACTTTTTCTTATTTTCTTCTATAAATGTTATCTGTTTCATCATTTGTTTTATCCTTGACTGGTACTTACTTGTATAATCATACTTTACTTCCTCGTATGGTCCTTCCCTTATAAATTCTTCCGTTTTCTTTATGTATTCTTCCTTTCTCATTAGTACCATTGTATTTCCTTTATCCGCCTTCGTAACTATAATATCATTCTCCTTTATTTTATTCTTTAGTTTAGTTACAGTTGCTTTGATTTTTTGTTCATTCTTTGAATTATACAAACTTTTCTTAAATATTTTATCTACTACATTCCCTACTTCCCACCTTATTCTTTTTTTATCATTTTCATTTCCTAGTTTTTGTATTATGCTTTCGCATTCAATAATCGTTTTTTCTTGATTTAATTCTGGTGGCGGTGCGTATTTTAAGCCTTTCGCTAACATTTCTTTTTCTTCCGTATTGAAATTTACCTCTAAGGTCTATTACTCTTTTTTCATATTTATTCTTAGAGAGGTGTTCCTTTTTTACTTCGTTCTTTCTTATTAATTTATTTAACTTATCTACCATTTTTTTATTTTTCTTTTCCAATTTCTTTTCTATGTACCCCAAACCAAAATTATATAATATTTCTTCTAACTCTACATACGAGTATATTCTTAATAATTCTATGTGTCTGTCATATAATTCCCTATTATATCTATTGATTAAGCCGTAGAGTGACCTTATTTCCAGTTTTATCCACAACTTCTCGCTTTGTTCTTTTACTTTTTTGGCTACACTGTTCTAATTTTTAATTTTAACTTGAGCGTACTTTGGGATGACACTATTATCCAGACATTGTTTATTAAACCATATTTTACTTAAAACCCTCTTCAATTTAACTTTTAACTTAAGATATTTAAAAACTTTACTTACCTTATTGTTGTCGTTTATTACCTCATTGTTGTTGTCCATTACCTGTAGTCGATTGCACATCTTAACAGACGTTTAATGAAGAAATTTGTGTTAGTGGTTGAAATCACAATCAGAATGATCAATATTGCACACCACTATATAAAAATTATTCCGATTAGCGCTTTCAAGCTTCACAGCTCATCGTCAGATCAGGAATAGGCAGAAAATATGTAATACCCAACCCTTCACCCCTCTCCCCCACCCTGCTCACCCACAACAAACTAAAAATTAATGACCCTTCCCCACCCCCTAAACTCTGTCTCACCATCTGTACATTTACATATTTTTCTAGTAAATTCCTTGTGTTTCAGTGTGTGTGTGTGTGTGTGTGTGTGTGTGTGTGTGTGTGTGTGTGTGTGTGTGCATCCCTTTAAACTACCCTCTTCCTCTCCACACACGTGGGTCAGTCACACACCCTTATTTTAAAACAACCAACTAGTACTATGAAATATAATTCTTAATCTTATCTATCTGCCCTCTCTCATTTACTTCTTAATCATGTTATAAAATATTTCTTCATTATCAAATTTTATTTTAATATTAATTAAATTGTCTAACCCTTTTTCTCTTTCTTTCAATATTTCTAACTCCTCTCTAAGCTTCCTTTCAACTGTGTTATTTACTACTTTTACAATTTCGTATTCTTCCAAAGGATTAACAAACTTGTGGTTGTCTTCTATGAAATGTCTTGCATATAACGAATTGGTTGTTCTATTACCTTCTCCACGTTTGTGGTCAGACAACCTGCATGCGAATTTTCGTCCTGTCTCCCCTAGGTACACTTTGTTGCAGTCTTTACATTTTAATTTATAAATTCCGCTTTTCTGTAATACTGGAATTTTTTCTATATTCTTATTCCTTATCTTATCAAATACCGTTTCACATTTTTTAATAGCTATATATACTCCATATTTATTAAAACATTTTATAATTTTTCTAGTATGTGAACCTATGTATGTCAATGACCCTGCATAATTCTTTTGTTCTGGTTCTATTTTAGCTTTTTGTATGTTGACCCTTTTCATAACTTTATCCACTATGTTGGAGCTATAATTATTATTCCTTACAATTCCCTTTATCGTTTTTAACTCTCTATCTTTTGATTCCGTCTCTTTTAAACACTTCTGAGCTCTGTAACAAAAGGAATTGATTGCCGCCATTTTATATCTGTATGGGTGGTACGACTCTCTTGGTATAATTATATCAGAATACGACTCTTTCCTAAATATCCCAAACTGTAGTTTCTCATTACCTTTAATTTCTATGTTTAAAACTAAGTAATTTATTTGCTTACCTCCTATCTCTTCCTTAAATTGTAAGTTTTTATCCTGATTATTTACCTCCTTTATAAACTCATGCACTTCTTCTATGCTTCCTTCCCAAACTACTAATACATCATCAACGTATCTAGACCATAATTTTATATTGTCTTTATACTTAGTGGAAGTTATTAATTGCTTTTCAAAATCATTCATGTATATTTCAGCAAGAATAGGGGATAATGAAGACCCCATAGGTAAACCTTTTTTCTGTATATAAAACTTGTTATTAAACCTAAAATAGTTCTGATTTACACATTCTTTAATTACTTTCATCAACTGCTTTTTATACCTGTATTCTCCCATATTATTATCGTTTATTAACTTAATAACTTTATTTACTGTGATATTAGTAAACATGTCCTTAACATCCAGTGATATCAATTTTGTATTTACATTAATGCTAATATTTTCTAATTTTTCTATCAATTTTATATTATTCTCTATGTTGTATTTTGTCCCAAATTCATATTTCTCTTTCAGTACTCTGCTAACTTCCTTTGATAGTTTATAAATAGGTGCATTAATAAAAGAAACAATCGGTCTAATTGGTTTTCCTTCTTTATGTATCTTAACCTGACTTTTAAAAGTTGGTGCTGTTGGATTACTTTCCAATAAATACTTTCTCTTATTTTCTTCTATAAATGTTATCTGTTTCATCATTTGTTTTATCCTTGACTGGTACTTACTTGTATAATCATACTTTACTTCCTCGTATGGTCCTTCCCTTATAAATTCTTCCGTTTTCTTTATGTATTCTTCCTTTCTCATTAGTACCATTGTATTTCCTTTATCCGCCTTCGTAACTATAATATCATTCTCCTTTATTTTATTCTTTAGTTTAGTTACAGTTGCTTTGATTTTTTGTTCATTCTTTGAATTATACAAACTTTTCTTAAATATTTTATCTACTACATTCCCTACTTCCCACCTTATTCTTTTTTTATCATTTTCATTTCCTAGTTTTTGTATTATGCTTTCGCATTCAATAATCGTTTTTTCTTGATTTAATTCTGGTGGCGGTGCGTATTTTAAGCCTTTCGCTAACATTTCTTTTTCTTCCGTATTGAAATTTACCTCTAAGGTTTATTACTCTTTTTTCATAGTTATTCTTAGAGAGGTGTTCCTTTTTTACTTCGTTCTTTCTTATTAATTTATTTAACTTATCTACCATTTTTTTATTTTTCTTTTCCAATTTCTTTTCTATGTACCCCAAACCAAAATTATATAATATTTCTTCTAACTCTACATACGAGTATATTCTTAATAATTCTATGTGTCTGTCATATAATTCCCTATTATATCTATTGATTAAGCCGTAGAGTGACCTTATTTCCAGTTTTATCCACAACTTTTCGCTTTGTTCTTTTACTTTTTTGGCTACACTGTTCTAATTTTTAATTTTAACTTGAGCGTACTTTGGGATGACACTATTATCCAGACATTGTTTATTAAACCATATTTTACTTAAAACCCTCTTCAATTTAACTTTTAACTTAAGATATTTAAAAACTTTACTTACCTTATTGTTGTCGTTTATTACCTCATTGTTGTTGTCCATTACCTGTAGTCGATTGCACATCTTAACAGACGTTTAATGAAGAAATTTGTGTTAGTGGTTGAAATCACAATCAGAATGATCAATATTGCACACCACTATATAAAAATTATTCCGATTAGCGCTTTCAAGCTTCACAGCTCATCGTCAGATCAGGAATAGGCAGAAAATATGTAATACCCAACCCTTCACCCCTCTCCACCACCCTGCTCACCCACAACAAACTAAAAATTAATGACCCTTCCCCACCCCCTAAACTCTGTCTCACCATCTGTACATTTACATATTTTTCTAGTAAATTCCTTGTGTTTCAGTGTGTGTGTGTGTGTGTGTGTGTGTGTGTGTGTGCATCCCTTTAAACTACCCTCTTCCTCTCCACACACGTGGGTCAGTCACACACCCTTATTTTAAAACAACCAACTAGTACTATGAAATATAATTCTTAATCTTATCTATCTGCCCTCTCTCATTTACTTCTTAATCATGTTATAAAATATTTCTTCATTATCAAATTTAATTTTAATATTAATTAAATTGTCTAACCCTTTTTCTCTTTCTTTCAATATTTCTAACTCCTCTCTAAGCTTCCTTTCAACTGTGTTATTTACTACTTTTACAATTTCGTATTCTTCCAAAGGATTAACAAACTTGTGGTTGTCTTCTATGAAATGTCTTGCATATAACGAATTGGTTGTTCTATTACCTTCTCCACGTTTGTGGTCAGACAACCTGCATGCGAATTTTCGTCCTGTCTCCCCTAGGTACACTTTGTTGCAGTCTTTACATTTTAATTTATAAATTCCGCTTTTCTGTAATACTGGAATTTTTTCTATATTCTTATTCCTTATCTTATCAAATACCGTTTCACATTTTTTAATAGCTATATATACTCCATATTTATTAAAACATTTTATAATTTTTCTAGTATGTGAACCTATGTATGTCAATGACCCTGCATAATTCTTTTGTTCTGGTTCTATTTTAGCTTTTTGTATGTTGACCCTTTTCATAACTTTATCCACTATGTTGGTGCTATAATTATTATTCCTTACAATTCCCTTTATCGTTTTTAACTCCCTATCTTTTGATTCCGTCTCTTTTAAACACTTCTGAGCTCTGTAACAAAAGGAATTGATTGCCGCCATTTTATATCTGTATGGGTGGTACGACTCTCTTGGTATAATTATATCAGAATACGACTCTTTCCTAAATATCCCAAACTGTAGTTTCTCATTACCTTTAATTTCTATGTTTAAATCTAAGTAATTTATTTGCTTACCTCCTATCTCTTCCTTAAATTGTAAGTTTTTATCCTTATTATTTACCTCCTTTATAAACTCATGCACTTCTTCTATGCTTCCTTCCCAAACTACTAATACATCATCAACGTATCTAGACCATAATTTTATATAGTCTTTATACTTAGTGGAAGTTATTAATTGCTTTTCAAAATCATTCATGTATATTTCAGCAAGAATAGGGGATAATGAAGACCCCATAGGTAAACCTTTTTTCTGTATATAAAACTTGTTATTAAACCTAAAATAGTTCTGATTTACACATTCTTTAATTACTTTCATCAACTGCTTTTTATACCTGTATTCTCCCATATTATTATCGTTTATTAACTTAATAACTTTATTTACTGTGATATTAGTAAACATGTCCTTAACATCCAGTGATATCAATTTTGTATTTACATTAATGCTAATATTTTCTAATTTTTCTATCAATTTTATATTATTCTCTATGTTGTATTTTGTCCTAAATTCATATTTCTCTTTCAGTACTCTGCTAACTTCCTTTGATAGTTTATAAATAGGTGCATTAATAAAAGAAACAATCGGTCTAATTGGTTTTCCTTCTTTATGTATCTTAACCTGACTTTTAAAAGTTGGTGCTGTTGGATTACTTTCCAATAAATACTTTTTCTTATTTTCTTCTATAAATGTTATCTGTTTCATCATTTGTTTTATCCTTGACTGGTACTTACTTGTATAATCATACTTTACTTCCTCGTATGGTCCTCACCTTATAAATTCTTCCGTTTTCTTTATGTATTCTTCCTTTCTCATTAGTACCATTGTATTTCCTTTATCCGCCTTCGTAACTATAATATCATTCTTCTTTATTTTATTCTTTAGTTTAGTTACAGTTGCTTTGATTTTTTGTTCATTCTTTGAATTATACAAACTTTTCTTAAATATTTTATCTACTACATTCCCTACTTCCCACCTTATCCTTTTTTTATCATTTTCATTTCCTAGTTTTTGTATTATGCTTTCGCATTCAATAATCGTTTTTTCTTGATTTAATTCTGGTGGCGGTGCGTATTTTAAGCCTTTCGCTAACATTTCTTTTTCTTCCGTATTGAAATTTACCTCTAAGGTTTATTACTCTTTTTTCATAGTTATTCTTAGAGAGGTGTTCCTTTTTTACTTCGTTCTTTCTTATTAATTTATTTAACTTATCTACCATTTTTTTATTTTTCTTTTCCAATTTCTTTTCTATGTACCCCAAACCAAAATTATATAATATTTCTTCTAACTCTACATACGAGTATATTCTTAATAATTCTATGTGTCTGTCATATAATTCCCTATTATATCTATTGATTAAGCCGTAGAGTGACCTTATTTCCAGTTTTATCCACAACTTCTCGCTTTGTTCTTTTACTTTTTTGGCTACACTGTTCTTATTTTTAATTTTAACTTGAGCGTACTTTGGGATGACACTATTATCCAGACATTGTTTATTAAACCATATTTTACTTAAAACCCTCTTCAATTTAACTTTTAACTTAAGATATTTAAAAACTTTACTTACCTTATTGTTGTCGTTTATTACCTCATTGTTGTTGTCCATTACCTGTAGTCGATTGCACATCTTAACAGACGTTTAATGAAGAAATTTGTGTTAGTGGTTGAAATCACAATCAGAATGATCAATATTGCACACCACTATATAAAAATTATTCCGATTAGCGCTTTCAAGCTTCACAGCTCATCGTCAGATCAGGAATAGGCAGAAAATATGTAATACCCAACCCTTCACCCCTCTCCTACACCCTGCTCACCCACAACAAACTAAAAATTAATGACCCATCCCCACCCCCTAAACTCTGTCTCACCATCTGTACAGTTACATATTTTTCTAGTAAATTCCTTGTGTTTCAGTGTGTGTGTGTGTGTGTGTGTGTGTGTGTGTGTGTGTGTGTGTGTGTGTGTGTGAGTGTGTGTGTGTGTGTGTGTGTGTGTGCATCCCTTGAAACTACCCTCTTCCTCTCCACACACGTGGGTCAGTCACACACCCTTATTTTAAAACAACCAACTAGTACTATGAAATATAATTCTTAATCTTATCTATCTGCCCTCTCTCATTTACTTCTTAATCATGTTATAAAATATTTCTTCATTATCAAATTTAATTTTAATATTAATTAAATTGTCTAACCCTTTTTCTCTTTCTTTCAATATTTCTAACTCCTCTCTAAGCTTCCTTTCAACTGTGTTATTTACTACTTTTACAATTTCGTATTCTTCCAAAGGATTAACAAACTTGTGGTTGTCTTCTATGAAATGTCTTGCATATAACGAATTGGTTGTTCTATTACCTTCTCCACGTTTGTGGTCAGACAACCTGCATGCGAATTTTCGTCCTGTCTCCCCTAGGTACACTTTGTTGCAGTCTTTACATTTTAATTTATAAATTCCGCTTTTCTGTAATACTGGAATTTTTTCTATATTCTTATTCCTTATCTTATCAAATACCGTTTCACATTTTTTAATAGCTATATCTACTCCATATTTATTAAAACATTTTATAATTTTTCTAGTATGTGAACCTATGTATGTCAATGACCCTGCATAATTCTTTTGTTCTGGTTCTATTTTAGCTTTTTGTATGTTGACCCTTTTCATAACTTTATCCACTATGTTGGTGCTATAATTATTATTCCTTACAATTCCTTTTAACGTTTTTAACACCCTATCTTTTGATTCCGTCTCTTTTAAACACTTCTGAGCTCTGTAACAAAAGGAATTTATTGCCGCCATTTTATATCTGTATGGGTGGTACGACTCTCTTGGTATAATTATATCAGAATACGACTCTTTCCTAAATATCCCAAACTGTAGTTTCTCATTACATTTAATTTCTATGTTTAAATCTAAGTAATTTATTTGCTTACCTCCTATCTCTTCCTTAAATTGTAAGTTTTTATCCTTATTATTTACCTCCTTTATAAACTCATGCACTTCTTCTATGCTTCCTTCCCAAACTACTAATACATCATCAACGTATCTAGACCATAATTTTATATTGTCTTTATACTTAGTGGAGTTTATTAATTGCTTTTCAAAATCATTCATGTATATTTCAGCAAGAATAGGGGATAATGAAGACCCCATAGGTAAACCTTTTTTCTGTATATAAAACTTGTTATTAAACCTAAAATAGTTCTGATTTACACATTCTTTAATTACTTTCATCAACTGCTTTTTATACCTGTATTCTCCCATATTATTATCGTTTATTAACTTAATAACTTTATTTACTGTGATATTAGTAAACATGTCCTTAACATCCAGTGATATCAATTTTGTATTTACATTAATGCTAATATTTTCTAATTTTTCTATCAATTTTATATTATTCTCTATGTTGTATTTTGTCCTAAATTCATATTTCTCTTTCAGTACTCTGCTAACTTCCTTTGATAGTTTATAAATAGGTGCATTAATAAAAGAAACAATCGGTCTAATTGGTTTTCCTTCTTTATGTATCTTAACCTGACTTTTAAAAGTTGGTGCTGTTGGATTACTTTCCAATAAATACTTTTTCTTATTTTCTTCTATAAATGTTATCTGTTTCATCATTTGTTTTATCCTTGACTGGTACTTACTTGTATAATCATACTTTACTTCCTCGTATGGTCCTTCCCTTATAAATTCTTCCGTTTTCTTTATGTATTCTTCCTTTCTCATTAGTACCATTGTATTTCCTTTATCCGCCTTCGTAACTATAATATCATTCTTCTTTATTTTATTCTTTAGTTTAGTTACAGTTGCTTTGATTTTTTGTTCATTCTTTGAATTATACAAACTTTTCTTAAATATTTTATCTACTACATTCCCTACTTCCCACCTTATTCTTTTTTTATCATTTTCATTTCCTAGTTTTTGTATTATGCTTTCGCATTCAATAATCGTTTTTTCTTGATTTAATTCTGGTGGCGGTGCGTATTTTAAGCCTTTCGCTAACATTTCTTTTTCTTCCGTATTGAAATTTACCTCTAAGGTTTATTACTCTTTTTTCATAGTTATTCTTAGAGAGGTGTTCCTTTTTTACTTCGTTCTTTCTTATTAATTTATTTAACTTATCTACCATTTTTTTTTTTATTTTCCAATTTCTTTTCTATGTACCCCAAACCAAAATTATATAATATTTCTTCTAACTCTACATACGAGTATATTCTTAATAATTCTATGTGTCTGTCATATAATTCCCTATTATATCTATTGATTAAGCCGTAGAGTGACCTTATTTCCAGTTTTATCCACAACTTCTCGTTTTGTTCTTTTACTTTTTTGGCTACACTGTTCTTATTTTTAATTTTAACTTGAGCGTACTTTGGGATGACACTATTATCCAGACATTGTTTATTAAACCATATTTTACTTAAAACCCTCTTCAATTTAACTTTTAACTTAAGGTATTTAAAAACTTTACTTACCTTATTGTTGTCGTTTATTACCTCATTGTTGTTGTCCATTACCTGTAGTCGATTGCACATCTTAACAGACGTTTAATGAAGAAATTTGTGTTAGTTGTTGAAATCACAATCAGAATGATCAATATTGCACACCACTATATAAAAATTATTCCGATTAGCGCTTTCAAGCTTCACAGCTCATCGTCAGATCAGGAATAGGCAGAAAATATGTAATACCCAACCCTTCACCCCTCTCCACCACCCTGCTCACCCACAACAAACTAAAAATTAATGACCCTTCCCCACCCCCTAAACTCTGTCTCACCATCTGTACATTTACATATTTTTCTAGTAAATTCCTTGTGTTTCAGTGTGTGTGTGTGTGTGTGTGTGTGTGTGTGTGTGTGCATCCCTTTAAACTACCCTCTTCCTCTCCACACACGTGGGTCAGTCACACACCCTTATTTTAAAACAACCAACTAGTACTATGAAATATAATTCTTAATCTTATCTATCTGCCCTCTCTCATTTACTTCTTAATCATGTTATAAAATATTTCTTCATTATCAAATTTAATTTTAATATTAATTAAATTGTCTAACCCTTTTTCTCTTTCTTTCAATATTTCTAACTCCTCTCTAAGCTTCCTTTCAACTGTGTTATTTACTACTTTTACAATTTCGTATTCTTCCAAAGGATTAACAAACTTGTGGTTGTCTTCTATGAAATGTCTTGCATATAACGAATTGGTTGTTCTATTACCTTCTCCACGTTTGTGGTCAGACAACCTGCATGCGAATTTTCGTCCTGTCTCCCCTAGGTACACTTTGTTGCAGTCTTTACATTTTAATTTATAAATTCCGCTTTTCTGTAATACTGGAATTTTTTCTATATTCTTATTCCTTATCTTATCAAATACCGTTTCACATTTTTTAATAGCTATATCTACTCCATATTTATTAAAACATTTTATAATTTTTCTAGTATGTGAACCTATGTATGTCAATGACCCTGCATAATTCTTTTGTTCTGGTTCTATTTTAGCTTTTTGTATGTTGACCCTTTTCATAACTTTATCCACTATGTTGGAGCTATAATTATTATTCCTTACAATTCCCTTTATCGTTTTTAACTCCCTATCTTTTGATTCCGTCTCTTTTAAACACTTCTGAGCTCTGTAACAAAAGGAATTGATTGCCGCCATTTTATATCTGTATGGGTAGTACGACTCTCTTGGTATAATTATATCAGAATACGACTCTTTCCTAAATATCCCAAACTGTAGTTTCTCATTACCTTTAATTTCTATGTTTAAATCTAAGTAATTTATTTGCTTACCTCCTATCTCTTCCTTAAATTGTAAGTTTTTATCCTTATTATTTACCTCCTTTATAAACTCATGCACTTCTTCTATGCTTCCTTCCCAAACTACTAATACATCATCAACGTATCTAGACCATAATTTTATATTGTCTTTATACTTAGTGGAAGTTATTAATTGCTTTTCAAAATCATTCATGTATATTTCAGCAAGAATAGGGGATAATGAAGACCCCATAGGTAAACCTTTTTTCTGTATATAAAACTTGTTATTAAACCTAAAATAGTTCTGATTTACACATTCTTTAATTACTTTCATCAACTGCTTTTTATACCTGTATTCTCCCATATTATTATCGTTTATTAACTTAATAACTTTATTTACTGTGATATTAGTAAACATGTCCTTAACATCCAGTGATATCAATTTTGTATTTACATTAATGCTAATATTTTCTAATTTTTCTATCAATTTTATATTATTCTCTATGTTGTATTTTGTCCCAAATTCATATTTCTCTTTCAGTACTCTGCTAACTTCCTTTGATAGTTTATAAATAGGTGCATTAATAAAAGAAACAATCGGTCTAATTGGTTTTCCTTCTTTATGTATCTTAACCTGACTTTTAAAAGTTGCTGCTGTTGGATTAATTTCCAATAAATACTTTTTCTTATTTTCTTCTATAAATGTTATCTGTTTCATCATTTGTTTTATCCTTGACTGGTACTTACTTGTATAATCATACTTTACTTCCTCGTATGGTCCTTCCCTTATAAATTCTTCCGTTTTCTTTATGTATTCTTCCTTTCTCATTAGTACCATTGTATTTCCTTTATCCGCCTTCGTAACTATAATATCATTCTCCTTTATTTTATTCTTTAGTTTAGTTACAGTTGCTTTGATTTTTTGTTCATTCTTTGAATTATACAAACTTTTCTTAAATATTTTATCTACTACATTCCCTACTTCCCACCTTATTCTTTTTTTATCATTTTCATTTCCTAGTTTTTGTATTATGCTTTCGCATTCAATAATCGTTTTTTCTTGATTTAATTCTGGTGGCGGTGCGTATTTTAAGCCTTTCGCTAACATTTATTTTTCTTCCGTATTGAAATTTACCTCTAAGGTTTATTACTCTTTTTTCATAGTTATTCTTAGAGAGGTGTTCCTTTTTTACTTCGTTCTTTCTTATTAATTTATTTAACTTATCTACCATTTTTTTATTTTTCTTTTCCAATTTCTTTTCTATGTACCCCAAACCAAAATTATATAATATTTCTTCTAACTCTACATACGAGTATATTCTTAATAATTCTATGTGTCTGTCATATAATTCCCTATTATATCTATTGATTAAGCCGTAGAGTGACCTTATTTCCAGTTTTATCCACAACTTCTCGCTTTGTTCTTTTACTTTTTTGGCTACACTGTTCTTATTTTTAATTTTAACTTGAGCGTACTTTGGGATGACACTATTATCCAGACATTGTTTATTAAACCATATTTTACTTAAAACCCTCTTCAATTTAACTTTTAACTTAAGATATTTAAAAACTTTACTTACCTTATTGTTGTCGTTTATTACCTCATTGTTGTTGTCCATTACCTGTAGTCGATTGCACATCTTAACAGACGTTTAATGAAGAAATTTGTGTTAGTGGTTGAAATCACAATCAGAATGATCAATATTGCACACCACTATATAAAAATTATTCCGATTAGCGCTTTCAAGCTTCACAGCTCATCGTCAGATCAGGAATAGGCAGAAAATATGTAATACCCAACCCTTCACCCCTCTCCGCCACCCTGCTCACCCACAACAAACTAAAAATTAATGACCCATCCCCACCCCCTAAACTCTGTCTCACCATCTGTACAGTTACATATTTTTCTAGTAAATTCCTTGTGTTTCAGTGTGTGTGTGTGTGTGTGTGTGTGTGTGTGAGTGTGTGTGTGTGTGTGTGTGTGCATCCCTTGAAACTACCCTCTTCCTCTCCACACACGTGGGTCAGTCACACACCCTTATTTTAAAACAACCAACTAGTACTATGAAATATAATTCTTAATCTTATCTATCTGCCCTCTCTCATTTACTTCTTAATCATGTTATAAAATATTTATTCATTATCAAATTTAATTTTAATATTAATTAAATTGTCTAACCCTTTTTCTCTTTCTTTCAATATTTCTAACTCCTCTCTAAGCTTCCTTTCAACTGTGTTATTTACTACTTTTACAATTTCGTATTCTTCCAAAGGATTAACAAACTTGTGGTTGTCTTCTATGAAATGTCTTGCATATAACGAATTGGTTGTTCTATTACCTTCTCCACGTTTGTGGTCAGACAACCTGCATGCGAATTTTCGTCCTGTCTCCCCTAGGTACACTTTGTTGCAGTCTTTACATTTTAATTTATAAATTCCGCTTTTCTGTAATACTGGAATTTTTTCTATATTCTTATTCCTTATCTTATCAAATACCGTTTCACATTTTTTAATAGCTATATCTACTCCATATTTATTAAAACATTTTATAATTTTTCTAGTATGTGAACCTATGTATGTCAATGACCCTGCATAATTCTTTTGTTCTGGTTCTATTTTAGCTTTTTGTATGTTGACCCTTTTCATAACTTTTTTCCACTATGTTGGAGCTATAATTATTATTCCTTACAATTCCTTTTAACGTTTTTAACACCCTATCTTTTGATTCCGTCTCTTTTAAACACTTCTGAGCTCTGTAACAAAAGGAATTGATTGCCGCCATTTTATATCTGTATGGGTGGTACGACTCTCTTGGTATAATTATATCAGAATACGACTCTTTCCTAAATATCCCAAACTGTAGTTTCTCATTACATTTAATTTCTATGTTTAAATCTAAGTAATTTATTTGCTTACCTCCTATCTCTTCCTTAAATTGTAAGTTTTTATCCTTATTATTTACCTCCTTTATAAACTCATGCACTTCTTCTATGCTTCCTTCCCAAACTACTAATACATCATCAACGTATCTAGACCATAATTTTATATTGTCTTTATACTTAGTGGAGTTTATTAATTGCTTTTCAAAATCATTCATGTATATTTCAGCAAGAATAGGGGATAATGAAGACCCCATAGGTAAACCTTTTTTCTGTATATAAAACTTGTTATTAAACCTAAAATAGTTCTGATTTACACATTCTTTAATTACTTTCATCAACTGCTTTTTATACCTGTATTCTCCCATATTATTATCGTTTATTAACTTAATAACTTTATTTACTGTGATATTAGTAAACATGTCCTTAACATCCAGTGATATCAATTTTGTATTTACATTAATGCTAATATTTTCTAATTTTTCTATCAATTTTATATTATTCTCTATGTTGTATTTTGTCCTAAATTCATATTTCTCTTTCAGTACTCTGCTAACTTCCTTTGATAGTTTATAAATAGGTGCATTAATAAAAGAAACAATCGGTCTAATTGGTTTTCCTTCTTTATGTATCTTAACCTGACTTTTAAAAGTTGGTGCTGTTGGATTACTTTCCAATAAATACTTTTTCTTATTTTCTTCTATAAATGTTATCTGTTTCATCATTTGTTTTATCCTTGACTGGTACTTACTTGTATAATCATACTTTACTTCCTCGTATGGTCCTTCCCTTATAAATTCTTCCGTTTTCTTTATGTATTCTTCCTTTCTCATTAGTACCATTGTATTTCCTTTATCCGCCTTCGTAACTATAATATCATTCTTCTTTATTTTATTCTTTAGTTTAGTTACAGTTGCTTTGATTTTTTGTTCATTCTTTGAATTATACAAACTTTTCTTAAATATTTTATCTACTACATTCCCTACTTCCCACCTTATTCTTTTTTTATCATTTTCATTTCCTAGTTTTTGTATTATGCTTTCGCATTCAATAATCGTTTTTTCTTGATTTAATTCTGGTGGCGGTGCGTATTTTAAGCCTTTCGCTAACATTTCTTTTTCTTCCGTATTGAAATTTACCTCTAAGGTTTATTACTCTTTTTTCATAGTTATTCTTAGAGAGGTGTTCCTTTTTTACTTCGTTCTTTCTTATTAA
This sequence comes from Magicicada septendecula, assembly GCA_034769895.1. Classification (NCBI taxonomy): domain Eukaryota; kingdom Metazoa; phylum Arthropoda; class Insecta; order Hemiptera; family Cicadidae; genus Magicicada; species Magicicada septendecula. The sequence goes on from CM068371.1 coordinate 242,794,943, forward strand.
TTTATTTAACTTATCTACCATTTTTTTTTTTATTTTCCAATTTCTTTTCTATGTACCCCAAACCAAAATTATATAATATTTCTTCTAACTCTACATACGAGTATATTCTTAATAATTCTATGTGTCTGTCATATAATTCCCTATTATATCTATTGATTAAGCCGTAGAGTGACCTTATTTCCAGTTTTAACCACAACTTCTCGCTTTGTTCTTTTACTTTTTTGGCTACACTGTTCTTATTTTTAATTTTAACTTGAGCGTACTTTGGGATGACACTATTATCCAGACATTGTTTATTAAACCATATTTTACTTAAAACCCTCTTCAATTTAACTTTTAACTTAAGGTATTTAAAAACTTTACTTACCTTATTGTTGTCGTTTATTACCTCATTGTTGTTGTCCATTACCTGTAGTCGATTGCACATCTTAACAGACGTTTAATGAAGAAATTTGTGTTAGTGGTTGAAATCACAATCAGAATGATCAATATTGCACACCACTATATAAAAATTATTCCGATTAGCGCTTTCAAGCTTCACAGCTCATCGTCAGATCAGGAATAGGCAGAAAATATGTAATACCCAACCCTTCACCCCTCTCCACCACCCTGCTCACCCACAACAAACTAAAAATTAATGACCCTTCCCCACCCCCTAAACTCTGTCTCACCATCTGTACATTTACATATTTTTCTAGTAAATTCCTTGTGTTTCAGTGTGTGTGTGTGTGTGTGTGTGTGTGTGCATCCCTTTAAACTACCCTCTTCCTCTCCACACACGTGGGTCAGTCACACACCCTTATTTTAAAACAACCAACTAGTACTATGAAATATAATTCTTAATCTTATCTATCTGCCCTCTCTCATTTACTTCTTAATCATGTTATAAAATATTTCTTCATTATCAAATTTAATTTTAATATTAATTAAATTGTCTAACCCTTTTTCTCTTTCTTTCAATATTTCTAACTCCTCTCTAAGCTTCCTTTCAACTGTGTTATTTACTACTTTTACAATTTCGTATTCTTCCAAAGGATTAACAAACTTGTGGTTGTCTTCTATGAAATGTCTTGCATATAACGAATTGGTTGTTCTATTACCTTCTCCACGTTTGTGGTCAGACAACCTGCATGCGAATTTTCGTCCTGTCTCCCCTAGGTACACTTTGTTGCAGTCTTTACATTTTAATTTATAAATTCCGCTTTTCTGTAATACTGGAATTTTTTCTATATTCTTATTCCTTATCTTATCAAATACCGTTTCACATTTTTTAATAGCTATATCTACTCCATATTTATTAAAACATTTTATAATTTTTCTAGTATGTGAACCTATGTATGTCAATGACCCTGCATAATTCTTTTGTTCTGGTTCTATTTTTGCTTTTTGTATGTTGACCCTTTTCATAACTTTATCCACTATGTTGGTGCTATAATTATTATTCCTTACAATTCCCTTTATCGTTTTTAACTCCCTATCTTTTGATTCCGTCTCTTTTAAACACTTCTGAGCTCTGTAACAAAAGGAATTGATTGCCGCCATTTTATATCTGTATGGGTGGTACGACTCTCTTGGTATAATTATATCAGAATACGACTCTTTCTTAAATATCCCAATCTGTAGTTTCTCATTACATTTAATTTCTATGTTTAAATCTAAGTAATTTATTTGCTTACCTCCTATCTCTTCCTTAAATTGTAAGTTTTTATCCTTATTATTTACCTCCTTTATAAACTCATGCACTTCTTCTATGCTTCCTTCCCAAACTACTAATACATCATCAACGTATCTAGACCATAATTTTATATTGTCTTTATACTTAGTGGAAGTTATTAATTGCTTTTCAAAATCATTCATGTATATTTCAGCAAGAATAGGGGATAATGAAGACCCCATAGGTAAACCTTTTTTCTGTATATAAAACTTGTTATTAAAACTAAAATAGTTCTGATTTACACATTCTTTAATTACTTTCATCAACTGCTTTTTATACCTGTATTCTCCCATATTATTATCGTTTATTAACTTAATAACTTTATTTACTGTGATATTAGTAAACATGTCATTAACATCCAGTGATATCAATTTTGTATTTACATTAATGCTAATATTTTCTAATTTTTCTATCAATTTTATATTATTCTCTATGTTGTATTTTGTCCCAAATTCATATTTCTCTTTCAGTACTCTGCTAACTTCCTTTGATAGTTTATAAATAGGTGCATTAATAAAAGAAACAATCGGTCTAATTGGTTTTCCTTCTTTATGTATCTTAACCTGACTTTTAAAAGTTGGTGCTGTTGGATTACTTTCCAATAAATACTTTTTCTTATTTTCTTCTATAAATGTTATCTGTTTCATCATTTGTTTTATCCTTGACTGGTACTTACTTGTATAATCATACTTTACTTCCTCGTATGGTCCTTCCCTTATAAATTCTTCAGTTTTCTTTATGTATTCTTCCTTTCTCATTAGTACCATTGTATTTTCTTTATCCGCCTTCGTAACTATAATATCATTCTTCTTTATTTTATTCTTTAGTTTAGTTACAGTTGCTTTGATTTTTTGTTCATTCTTTGAATTATACAAACTTTTCTTAAATATTTTATCTACTACATTCCCTACTTCCCACCTTATTCTTTTTTTATCATTTTCATTTCCTAGTTTTTGTATTATGCTTTCGCATTCAATAACCGTTTTTTCTTGATTTAATTCTGGTGGCGGTGCGTATTTTAAGCCTTTCGCTAACATTTCTTTTTCTTCCGTATTGAAATTTACCTCTAAGGTTTATTACTCTTTTTTCATAGTTATTCTTAGAGAGGTGTTCCTTTTTTACTTCGTTCTTTCTTATTAATTTATTTAACTTATCTACCATTTTTTTATTTTTATTTTCCAATTTCTTTTCTATGTACCCCAAACCAAAATTATATAATATTTCTTCTAACTCTACATACGAGTATATTCTTAATAATTCTATGTGTCTGTCATATAATTCCCTATTATATCTATTGATTAAGCCGTAGAGTGACCTTATTTCCAGTTTTATCCACAACTTCTCGTTTTGTTCTTTTACTTTTTTGGCTACACTGTTCTTATTTTTAATTTTAACTTGAGCTTACTTTGGGATGACACTATTATCCAGACATTGTTTATAAAACCACATTTTACTTAAAACCCTCTTCAATTTAACTTTTAAATTAAGATATTTAAAAACTTTACTTACCTTATTGTTGTCGTTTATTACCTCATTGTTGTTGTCCATTACCTGTAGTCGATTGCACATCTTAACAGACGTTTAATGAAGAAATTTGTGTTAGTGGTTGAAATCACAATCAGAATGATCAATATTGCACACCACTATATAAAAATTATTCCGATTAGCGCTTTCAAGCTTCACAGCTCATCGTCAGATCAGGAATAGGCAGAAAATATGTAATACCCAACCCTTCTCCCCTCTCCCCCACCCTGCTCACCCACAACAAACTAAAAATTAATGACCCTTCCCCACCCCCTAAACTCTGTCTCACCATCTGTACAGTTACATATTTTTCTAGTAAATTCCTTGTGTTTCAGTGTGTGTGTGTGTGTGTGTGTGTGTGTGTGTGCATCCCTTTAAACTACCCTCTTCCTCTCCACACACGTGGGTCAGTCACACACCCTTATTTTAAAACAACCAATTAGTACTATGAAATATAATTCTTAATCTTATCTATCTGCCCTCTCTCATTTACTTCTTAATCATGTTATAAAATATTTCTTCATTATCAAATTAAAATTTTTTATTAATTAAATTGTCTAACCCTTTTTCTCTTTCTTTCGATATTTCTAACTCCTCTCTAAGCTTCCTTTCAACTGTGTTATTTACTACTTTTACAATTTCGTATTCTTCCAAAGGATTAACAAACTTGTGGTTGTCTTCTATGAAATGTCTTGCATATAACGAATTGGTTGTTCTATTACCTTCTCCACGTTTGTGGTCAGACAACCTGCATGCGAATTTTCGTCCTGTCTCCCCTAGGTACACTTTGTTGCAGTCTTTACATTTTAATTTATAAACTCCGCTTTTCTGTAATACTGGAATTTTTTCTATATTCATATTCCTTATCTTATCAAATACCGTTTCACATTTTTTAATAGCTATATCTACTCCATATTTATTAAAACATTTTATAATTTTTGTAGTATGTGAACCTATGTATGTCAATGACCCTGCATAATTCTTTTGTTCTGGTTCTATTTTTGCTTTTTGTATGTTGACCCTTTTCATAACTTTATCCACTATGTTGGTGCTATAATTATTATTCCTTACAATTCCCTTTATCGTTTTTAACTCCCTATCTTTTGATTCCGTCTCTTTTAAACACTTCTGAGCTCTGTAACAAAAGGAATTGATTGCCGCCATTTTATATCTGTATGGGTGGTACGACTCTCTTGGTATAATTATATCAGAATACGACTCTTTCCTAAATATCCCAATCTGTAGTTTCTCATTACATTTAATTTCTATGTTTAAATCTAAGTAATTTATTTGCTTACCTCCTATCTCTTCCTTAAATTGTAAGTTTTTATCCTTATTATTTACCTCCTTTATAAACTCATGCACTTCTTCTATGCTTCCTTCCCAAACTACTAATACATCATCAACGTATCTAGACCATAATTTTATATTGTCTTTATACTTAGTGGAAGTTATTAATTGCTTTTCAAAATCATTCATGTATATTTCAGCAAGAATAGGGGATAATGAAGACCCCATAGGTAAACCTTTTTTCTGTATATAAAACTTGTTATTAAACCTAAAATAGTTCTGATTTACACATTCTTTAATTACTTTCATCAACTGCCTATTATACCTGTATTCTCCCATATTATTATCGTTTATTAACTTAATAACTTTATTTACTGTGATATTAGTAAACATGTCCTTAACATCCAGTGATATCAATTTTGTATTTACATTAATGCTAATATTTTCTAATTTTTCTATCAATTTAATATTATTCTCTATGTTGTATTTTGTCCCAAATTCATATTTCTCTTTCAGTACTCTGCTAACTTCCTTTGATAGTTTATAAATAGGTGCATTAATAAAAGAAACAATCGGTCTAATTGGTTTTCCTTCTTTATGTATCTTAACCTGACTTTTAAAAGTTGGTGCTGTTGGATTACTTTCCAATAAATACTTTTTCTTATTTTCTTCTATAAATGTTATCTGTTTCATCATTTGTTTTATCCTTGACTGGTACTTACTTGTATAATCATACTTTACTTCCTCGTATGGTCCTTCCCTTATAAATTCTTCCGTTTTCTTTATGTATTCTTCCTTTCTCATTAGTACCATTGTATTTCCTTTATCCGCCTTCGTAACTATAATATCATTCTTCTTTATTTTATTCTTTAGTTTAGTTACAGTTGCTTTGATTTTTTGTTCATTCTTTGAATTATACAAACTTTTCTTAAATATTTTATCTACTACATTCCCTACTTCCCACCTTATTCTTTTTTTATCATTTTCATTTTCTAGTTTTTGTATTATGCTTTCGCATTCAATAATCGTTTTTTCTTGATTTAATTCTGGTGGCGGTGCGTATTTTAAGCCTTTCGCTAACATTTCTTTTTCTTCCGTATTGAAATTTACCTCTAAGGTTTATTACTCTTTTTTCATAGTTATTCTTAGAGAGGTGTTCCTTTTTTACTTCGTTCTTTCTTATTAATTTATTTAACTTATCTACCATTTTTTTATTTTTCTTTTCCAATTTCTTTTCTATGTACCACAAACCAAAATTATATAATATTTCTTCTAACTCTACATACGAGTATATTCTTAATAATTCTATGTGTCTGTCATATAATTCCCTATTATATCTATTGATTAAGCCGTAGAGTGTCGTTATTTCCAGTTTTATCCACAACTTCTCGCTTTGTTCTTTTACTTTTTTGGCTACACTGTTCTTATTTTTAATTTTAACTTAAGCGTACTTTGGGATGACACTATTATCCAGACATTGTTTATTAAACCATATTTTACTTAAAACCCTCTTCAATTTAACTTTTAACTTAAGATATTTAAAAACTTTACTTACCTTATTGTTGTCGTTTATTACCTCATTGTTGTTGTCCATTACCTGTAGTCGATTGCACATCTTAACAGACGTTTAATGAAGAAATTTGTGTTAGTGGTTGAAATCACAATCAGAATGATCAATATTGCACACCACTATATAAAAATTATTCCGATTAGCGCTTTCAAGCTTCACAGCTCATCGTCAGATCAGGAATAGGCAGAAAATATGTAATACCCAACCCTTCTCCCCTCTCCCCCACCCTGCTCACACACAACAAACTAAAAATTAATGACCCTTCCCCACCCCCTAAACTCTGTCTCACCATCTGTACAGTTACATATTTTTCTAGTAAATTCCTTGTGTTTCAGTGTGTGTGTGTGTGTGTGTGTGTGTGTGTGTGTGTGCATCCCTTTAAACTACCCTCTTCCTCTCCACACACGTGGGTCAGTCACACACCCTTATTTTAAAACAACCAACTAGTACTATGAAATATAATTCTTAATCTTATCTATCTGCCCTCTCTCATTTACTTCTTAATCATGTTATAAAATATTTCTTCATTATCAAATTAAAATTTTTTATTAATTAAATTGTCTAACCCTTTTTCTCTTTCTTTCGATATTTCTAACTCCTCTCTAAGGTTCCTTTCAACTGTGTTATTTACTACTTTTACAATTTCGTATTCTTCCAAAGGATTAACAAACTTGTGGTTGTCTTCTATGAAATGTCTTGCATATAACGAATTGGTTGTTCTATTACCTTCTCCACGTTTGTGGTCAGACAACCTGCATGTGAATTTTCGTCCTGTCTCCCCTAGGTACACTTTGTTGCAGTCTTTACATTTTAATTTATAAATTCCGCTTTTCTGTAATACTGGAATTTTTTCTATATTCTTATTCCTTATCTTATCAAATACCGTTTCACATTTTTTAATAGCTATATCTACTCCATATTTATTAAAACATTTTATAATTTTTCTAGTATGTGAACCTATGTATGTCAATGACCCTGCATAATTCTTTTGTTCTGGTTCTATTTTTGCTTTTTGTATGTTGACCCTTTTCATAACTTTATCCACTATGTTGGTGCTATAATTATTATTCCTTACAATTCCCTTTATCGTTTTTAACTCCCTATCTTTTGATTCCGTCTCTTTTAAACACTTCTGAGCTCTGTAACAAAAGGAATTGATTGCCGCCATTTTATATCTGTATGGGTGGTACGACTCTCTTGGTATAATTATATCAGAATACGACTCTTTCCTAAATATCCCAAACTGTAGTTTCTCATTACATTTAATTTCTATGTTTAAATCTAAGTAATTTATTTGCTTACCTCCTATCTCTTCCTTAAATTGTAAGTTTTTATCCTTATTATTTACCTCCTTTATAAACTCATGCACTTCTTCTATGCTTCCTTCCCAAACTACTAATACATCATCAACGTATCTAGACCATAATTTTATATTGTCTTTATACTTAGTGGAAGTTATTAATTGCTTTTCAAAATCATTCATGTATATTTCAGCAAGAATAGGGGATAATGAAGACCCCATAGGTAAACCTTTTTTCTGTATATAAAACTTGTTATTAAACCTAAAATAGTTCTGATTTACACATTCTTTAATTACTTTCATCAACTGCTTTTTATACCTGTATTCTCCCATATTATTATCGTTTATTAACTTAATAACTTTATTTACTGTGATATTAGTAAACATGTCCTTAACATCCAGTGATATCAATTTTGTATTTACATTAATGCTAATATTTTCTAATTTTTCTATCAATTTTATATTATTCTCTATGTTGTATTTTGTCCCAAATTCATATTTCTCTTTCAGTACTCTGCTAACTTCCTTTGATAGTTTATAAATAGGTGCATTAATAAAAGAAACAATCGGTCTAATTGGTTTTCCTTCTTTATGTATCTTAACCTGACTTTTAAAAGTTGGTGCTGTTGGATTACTTTCCAATAAATACTTTTTCTTATTTTCTTCTATAAATGTTATCTGTTTCATCATTTGTTTTATCCTTGACTGGTACTTACTTGTATAATCATACTTTACTTCCTCGTATGGTCCTTCCCTTATAAATTCTTCCGTTTTCTTTATGTATTCTTCCTTTCTCATTAGTACCATTGTATTTCCTTTATCCGCCTTCGTAACTATAATATCATTCTTCTTTATTTTATTCTTTAGTTTAGTTACAGTTGCTTTGATTTTTTGTTCATTCTTTGAATTATACAAACTTTTCTTAAATATTTTATCTACTACATTCCCTACTTCCCACCTTATTCTTTTTTTATCATTTTCATTTCCTAGTTTTTGTATTATGCTTTCCCATTCAATAATCGTTTTTTCTTGATTTAATTCTGGTGGCGGTGCGTATTTTAAGCCTTTCGCTAACATTTCTTTTTCTTCCGTATTGAAATTTACCTCTAAGGTTTATTACTCTTTTTTCATAGTTATTCTTAGAGAGGTGTTCCTTTTTTACTTCGTTCTTTCTTATTAATTTATTTAACTTATCTACCATTTTTTTATTTTTCTTTTCCAATTTATTTTCTATGTACCCCAAACCAAAATTATATAATATTTCTTCTAACTCTACATACAAGTATATTCTTAATAATGCTATGTGTCTGTCATATAATTCCCTATTATATCTATTGATTAAGCCGTAGAGTGACCTTATTTCCAGTTTTATCCACAACTTCTCGTTTTGTTCTTTTACTTTTTTGGCTACACTGTTCTAATTTTTAATTTTAACTTGAGCGTACTTTGGGATGACACTATTATCCAGACATTGTTTATTAAACCATATTTTACTTAAAACCCTCTTCAATTTAACTTTTAACTTAAGATATTTAAAAACTTTACTTACCTTATTGTTGTCGTTTATTACCTCATTGTTGTTGTCCATTACCTGTAGTCGAATGCTCATCTTAACAGACGTTTAATGAAGAAATTTGTGTTAGTGGTTGAAATCACAATCAGAATGATCAATATTGCACACCACTATATAAAAATTATTCCGATTAGCGCTTTCAAGCTTCACAGCTCATCGTCAGATCAGGAATAGGCAGAAAATATGTAATACCCAACCCTTCACCCCTCTCCCCACCCTGCTCACCCACAACAAACTAAAAATTAATGACCCTTCCCCACCCCCTAAACTCTGTCTCACCATCTGTACAGTTACATATTTTTCTAGTAAATTCCTTGTGTTTCAGTGTGTGTGTGTGTGTGTGTGTGTGTGTGTGTATGCATCCCTTTAAACTACCCTCTTCCTCTCCACACACGTGGGTCAGTCACACACCCTTATTTTAAAACAACCAATTAGTACTATGAAATATAATTCTTAATCTTATCTATCTGCCCTCTCTCATTTACTTCTTAATCATGTTATAAAATATTTCTTCATTATCAAATTTAATTTTAATATTAATTAAATTGTCTAACCCTTTTTCTCTTTCTTTCAATATTTCTAACTCCTCTCTAAGCTTCCTTTCAACTGTGTTATTTACTAGTATTACAATTTCGTATTCTTCCAAAGGATTAACAAACTTGTGGTTGTCTTCTATGAAATGTCTTGCATATAACGAATTGGTTGTTCTATTACCTTCTCCACGTTTGTGGTCAGACAACCTGCATGTGAATTTTCGTCCTGTCTCCCCTAGGTACACTTTGTTGCAGTCTTTACATTTTAATTTATAAATTCCGCTTTTCTGTAATACTGGAATTTTTTCTATATTCTTATTCCTTATCTTATCAAATACCGTTTCACATTTTTTAATAGCTATATCTACTCCATATTTATTAAAACATTTTATAATTTTTCTAGTATGTGAACCTATGTATGTCAATGACCCTGCATAATTCTTTTGTTCTGGTTCTATTTTAGCTTTTTGTATGTTGACCCTTTTCATAACTTTATCCACTATGTTGGTGCTATAATTATTATTCCTTACAATTCCCTTTATCGTTTTTAACTCCCTATCTTTTGATTCCGTCTCTTTTAAACACTTCTGAGCTCTGTAACAAAAGGAATTGATTGCCGCCATTTTATATCTGTACGGGTGGTACGACTCTCTTGGTATTATTATATCAGAATACGACTCTTTCCTAAATATCCCAAACTGTAGTTTCTCATTACCTTTAATTTCTATGTTTAAATCTAAGTAATTTATTTGCTTACCTCCTATCTCTTCCTTAAATTGTAAGTTTTTATCCTTATTATTTACCTCCTTTATAAACTCATGCACTTCTTCTATGCTTCCTTCCCAAACTACTAATACATCATCAACGTATCTAGACCATAATTTTATATTGTCTTTATACTTAGTGGAAGTTATTAATTGCTTTTCAAAATCATTCATGTATATTTCAGCAAGAATAGGGGATAATGAAGACCCCATAGGTAAACCTCTTTTCTGACTATAAAACTTGTTATTAAACCTAAAATAGTTCTGATTTACACATTCTTTAATTACTTTCATCAACTGCTTTTTATACCTGTATTCTCCCATATTATTATCGTTTATTAACTTAATAAATTTATTTACTGTGATATTAGTAAACATGTCCTTAACATCCAGTGATATCAATTTTGTATTTACATTAATGCTAATATTTTCTAATTTTTCTATCAATTTTATATTATTCTCTATGTTGTATTTTGTCCCAAATTCATATTTCTCTTTCAGTACTCTGCTAACTTCCTTTGATAGTTTATAAATAGGTGCATTAATAAAAGAAACAATCGGTCTAATTGGTTTTCCTTCTTTATGTATCTTAACCTGACTTTTAAAAGTTGGTGCTGTTGGATTACTTTCCAATAAATACTTTTTCTTATTTTCTTCTATAAATGTTATCTGTTTCATCATTTGTTTTATCCTTGACTGGTACTTACTTGTATAATCATACTTTACTTCCTCGTATGGTCCTTCCCTTATAAATTCTTCCGTTTTCTTTATGTATTCTTCCTTTCTCATTAGTACCATTGTATTTCCTTTATCCGCCTTCGTAACTATAATATCATTCTTCTTTATTTTATTCTTTAGTTTAGTTACAGTTGCTTTGATTTTTTGTTCATTCTGTGAATTATACAAACTTTTCTTAAATATTTTATCTACTACATTCCCTACTTCCCACCTTATTCTTTTTTTATCATTTTCATTTCCTAGTTTTTGTATTATGCTTTCGCATTCAATAATCGTTTTTTCTTGATTTAATTCTGGTGGCGGTGCGTATTTTAAGCCTTTCGCTAACATTTCTTTTTCTTCCGTATTGAAATTTACCTCTAAGGTTTATTACTCTTTTTTCATAGTTATTCTTAGAGAGGTGTTCCTTTTTTACTTCGTTCTTTCTTATTAATTTATTTAACTTATCTACCATTTTTTTATTTTTCTTTTCCAATTTCTTTTCTATGTACCCCAAACCAAAATTATATAATATTTCTTCTAACTCTACATACGAGTATATTCTTAATAATTCTATGTGTCTGTCATATAATTCCCTATTATATCTATTGATTAAGCCGTAGAGTGACCTTATTTCCAGTTTTATCCACAACTTCTCGCTTTGTTCTTTTACTTTTTTGGCTACACTGTTCTTATTTTTAATTTTAACTTGAGCGTACTTTGGGATGACACTATTATCCAGACATTGTTTATTAAACCATATTTTACTTAAAACCATCTTCAATTTAACTTTTAACTTAAGATATTTAAAAACTTTACTTACCTTATTGTTGTCGTTTATTACCTCATTGTTGTTGTCCATTACCTGTAGTCGATTGCACATCTTAACAGACGTTTAATGAAGAAATTTGTGTTAGTGGTTGAAATCACAATCAGAATGATCAATATTGCACACCACTATATAAAAATTATTCCGATTAGCGCTTTCAAGCTTCACAGCTCATCGTCAGATCAGGAATAGGCAGAAAATATGTAATACCCAACCATTCACCCCTCTCCCCCACCCTGCTCACCCACAACAAACTAAAAATTAATGACCCTTCCCCACCCCCTAAACTCTGTCTCACCATCTGTACAGTTACATATTTTTCTAGTAAATTCCTTGTGTTTCAGTGTGTGTGTGTGTGTGTGTGTGTGTGTGTGTGTGTGTGTGTGTGTGTGTGTGTGTGTGTGTGTGCATCCCTTTAAACTACCCTCTTCCTCTCCACACACGTGGGTCAGTCACACACCCTTATTTTAAAACAACCAATTAGTACTATGAAATATAATTCTTAATCTTATCTATCTGCCCTCTCTCATTTACTTCTTAATCATGTTATAAAATATTTCTTCATTATCAAATTTAATTTTAATAATAATTAAATTGTCTAACCCTTTTTCTCTTTCTTTCAATATTTCTAACTCCTCTCTAAGCTTCATTTCAACTGTGTTATTTACTACTTTTACAATTTCGTATTCTTCCAAAGGATTAACAAACTTGTGGTTGTCTTCTATGAAATGTCTTGCATATAACGAATTGGTTGTTCTATTATCTTCTCCACGTTTGTGGTCAGACAACCTGCATGCGAATTTTCGTCCTGTCTCCCCTAGGTACACTTTGTTGCAGTCTTTACATTTTAATTTATAAATTCCGCTTTTCTGTAATACTGGAATTTTTTCTATATTCTTATTCCTTATCTTATCAAATACCGTTTCACATTTTTTAATAGCTATATATACTCCATATTTATTAAAACATTTTATAATTTTTCTAGTATGTGAACCTATGTATGTCAATGACCCTGCATAATTCTTTTGTTCTGGTTCTATTTTAGCTTTTTGTATGTTGACCCTTTTCATAACTTTATCCACTATGTTGGTGCTATAATTATTATTCCTTACAATTCCCTTTATCGTTTTTAACTCCCTATCTTTTGATTCCGTCTCTTTTAAACACTTCTGAGCTCTGTAACAAAAGGAATTGATTGCCGCCATTTTATATCTGTACGGGTGGTACGACTCTCTTGGTATTATTATATCAGAATACGACTCTTTCCTAAATATCCCAAACTGTAGTTTCTCATTACCTTTAATTTCTATGTTTAAATCTAAGTAATTTATTTGCTTACCTCCTATCTCTTCCTTAAATTGTAAGTTTTTATCCTTATTATTTACCTCCTTTATAAACTCATGCACTTCTTCTATGCTTCCTTCCCAAACTACTAATACATCATCAACGTATCTAGACCATAATTTTATATTGTCTTTATACTTAGTGGAAGTTATTAATTGCTTTTCAAAATCATTCATGTATATTTCAGCAAGAATAGGGGATAATGAAGACCCCATAGGTAAACCTCTTTTCTGACTATAAAACTTGTTATTAAACCTAAAATAGTTCTGATTTACACATTCTTTAATTACTTTCATCAACTGCTTTTTATACCTGTATTCTCCCATATTATTATCGTTTATTAACTTAATAAATTTATTTACTGTGATATTAGTAAACATGTCCTTAACATCCAGTGATATCAATTTTGTATTTACATTAATGCTAATATTTTCTAATTTTTCTATCAATTTTATATTATTCTCTATGTTGTATTTTGTCCCAAATTCATATTTCTCTTTCAGTACTCTGCTAACTTCCTTTGATAGTTTATAAATAGGTGCATTAATAAAAGAAACAATCGGTCTAATTGGTTTTCCTTCTTTATGTATCTTAACCTGACTTTTAAAAGTTGGTGCTGTTGGATTACTTTCCAATAAATACTTTTTCTTATTTTCTTCTATAAATGTTATCTGTTTCATCATTTGTTTTATCCTTGACTGGTACTTACTTGTATAATCATACTTTACTTCCTCGTATGGTCCTTCCCTTATAAATTCTTCCGTTTTCTTTATGTATTCTTCCTTTCTCATTAGTACCATTGTATTTCCTTTATCCGCCTTCGTAACTATAATATCATTCTTCTTTATTTTATTCTTTAGTTTAGTTACAGTTGCTTTGATTTTTTGTTCATTCTTTGAATTATACAAACTTTTCTTAAATATTTTATCTACTACATTCCCTACTTCCCACCTTATTCTTTTTTTATCATTTTCATTTCCTAGTTTTTGTATTATGCTTTCCCATTCAATAATCGTTTTTTCTTGATTTAATTCTGGTGGCGGTGCGTTTTTTAAGCCTTTCGCTAACATTTCTTTTTCTTCCGTATTGAAATTTACCTCTAAGGTTTATTACTCTTTTTTCATAGTTATTCTTAGAGAGGTATTCCTTTTTTACTTCGTTCTTTCTTATTAATTTATTTAACTTATCTACCATTTTTTATTTTTCTTTTCCAATTTCTTTTCTATGTACCCCAAACCAAAATTATATAATATTTCTTCTAACTCTACATACGAGTATATTCTTAATAATTCTATGTGTCTGTCATATAATTCCCTATTATATCTATTGATTAAGCCGTAGAGTGACCTTATTTCCAGTTTTATCCACAACTTCTCGCTTTGTTCTTTTACTTTTTTGGCTACACTGTTCTAATTTTTAATTTTAACTTGAGCGTACTTTGGGATGACACTATTATCCAGACATTGTTTATTAAACCATATTATACTTAAAACCCTCTTCAATTTAACTTTTAACTTAAGATATTTAAAAACTTTACTTACCTTATTGTTGTCGTTTATTACCTCATTGTTGTTGTCCATTACCTGTAGTCGATTGCACATCTTAACAGACGTTTAATGAAGAAATTTGTGTTAGTGGTTGAAATCACAATCAGAATGATCAATATTGCACACCACTATATAAAAATTATTCCGATTAGCGCTTTCAAGCTTCACAGCTCATCGTCAGATCAGGAATAGGCAGAAAATATGTAATACCCAACCATTCACCCCTCTCCCCCACCCTGCTCACCCACAACAAACTAAAAATTAATGACCCTTCCCCACCCCCTAAACTCCGTCTCACCATCTGTACAGTTACATATTTTTCTAGTAAATTACTTGTGTTTCAGTGTGTGTGTGTGTGTGTGTGTGTGTGTGTGTGCATCCCTTTAAACTACCCTCTTCCTCTCCACACACGTGGGTCAGTCACACACCCTTATTTTAAAACAACCAATTAGTACTATGAAATATAATTCTTAATCTTATCTATCTGCCCTCTCTCATTTACTTCTTAATCATGTTATAAAATATTTCTTCATTATCAAATTTAATTTTAATAATAATTAAATTGTCTAACCCTTTTTCTCTTTCTTTCAATATTTCTAACTCCTCTCTAAGCTTCCTTTCAACTGTGTTATTTACTACTTTTACAATTTCGTATTCTTCCAAAGGATTAACAAACTTGTGGTTGTCTTCTATGAAATGTCTTGCATATAACGAATTGGTTGTTCTATTATCTTCTCCACGTTTGTGGTCAGACAACCTGCATGCGAATTTTCGTCCTGTCTCCCCTAGGTACACTTTGTTGCAGTCTTTACATTTTAATTTATAAATTCCGCTTTTCTGTAATACTGGAATTTTTTCTATATTCTTATTCCTTATCTTATCAAATACCGTTTCACATTTTTTAATAGCTATATATACTCCATATTTATTAAAACATTTTATAATTTTTCTAGTATGTGAACCTATGTATGTCAATGACCCTGCATAATTCTTTTGTTCTGGTTCTATTTTAGCTTTTTGTATGTTGACCCTTTTCATAACTTTATCCACTATGTTGGTGCTATAATTATTATTCCTTACAATTCCCTTTATCGTTTTTAACTCCCTATCTTTTGATTCCGTCTCTTTTAAACACTTCTGAGCTCTGTAACAAAAGGAATTGATTGCCGCCATTTTATATCTGTATGGGTGGTACGACTCTCTTGGTATAATTATATCAGAATACGACTCTTTCCTAAATATCCCAAACTGTAGTTTCTCATTACATTTAATTTCTATGTTTAAATCTAAGTAATTTATTTGCTTACCTCCTATCTCTTCCTTAAATTGTAAGTTTTTATCCTTATTATTTACCTCCTTTATAAACTCATGCACTTCTTCTATGCTTCCTTCCCAAACTACTAATACATCATCAACGTATCTAGACCATAATTTTATATTGTCTTTATACTTAGTGGAAGTTATTAATTGCTTTTCAAAATCATTCATGTATATTTCAGCAAGAATAGGGGATAATGAAGACCCCATAGGTAAACCTTTTTTCTGTATATAAAACTTGTTATTAAACCTAAAATAGTTCTGATTTACACATTCTTTAATTACTTTCATCAACTGCTTTTTATACCTGTATTCTCCCATATTATTATCGTTTATTAACTTAATAACTTTATTTACTGTGATATTAGTAAACATGTCCTTAACATCCAGTGATATCAATTTTGTATTTACATTAATGCTAATATTTTCTAATTTTTCTATCAATTTTATATTATTCTCTATGTTGTATTTTGTCCTAAATTCATATTTCTCTTTCAGTACTCTGCTAACTTCCTTTGATAGTTTATAAATAGGTGCATTAATAAAAGAAACAATCGGTCTAATTGGTTTTCCTTCTTTATGTATCTTAACCTGACTTTTAAAAGTTGGTGCTGTTGGATTACTTTCCAATAAATACTTTTTCTTATTTTCTTCTATAAATGTTATCTGTTTCATCATTTGTTTTATCCTTGACTGGTACTTACTTGTATAATCATACTTTACTTCCTCGTATGGTCCTTCCCTTATAAATTCTTCCGTTTTCTTTATGTATTCTTCCTTTCTCATTAGTACCATTGTATTTCCTTTATCCGCCTTCGTAACTATAATATCATTCTTCTTTATTTTATTCTTTAGTTTAGTTACAGTTGCTTTGATTTTTTGTTCATTCTTTGAATTATACAAACTTTTCTTAAATATTTTATCTACTACATTCCCTACTTCCCACCTTATTCTTTTTTTATCATTTTCATTTCCTAGTTTTTGTATTATGCTTTCCCATTCAATAATCGTTTTTTCTTGATTTAATTCTGGTGGCGGTGCGTATTTTAAGCCTTTCGCTAACATTTCTTTTTCTTCCGTATTGAAATTTACCTCTAAGGTTTATTACTCTTTTTTCATAGTTATTCTAAGAGAGGTATTCCTTTTTTACTTCGTTCTTTCTTATTAATTTATTTAACTTATCTACCATTTTTTTATTTTTCTTTTCCAATTTCTTTTCTATGTACCCCAAACCAAAATTATATAATATTTCTTCTAACTCTACATACGAGTATATTCTTAATAATTCTATGTGTCTGTCATATAATTCCCTATTATATCTATTGATTAAGCCGTAGAGTGACCTTATTTCCAGTTTTATCCACAACTTCTCGCTTTGTTCTTTTACTTTTTTGGCTACACTGTTCTAATTTTTAATTTTAACTTGAGCGTACTTTGGGATGACACTATTATCCAGACATTGTTTATTAAACCATATTTTACTTAAAACCCTCTTCAATTTAACTTTTAACTTAAGATATTTAAAAACTTTACTTACCTTATTGTTGTCGTTTATTACCTCGTTGTTGTTGTCCATTACCTGTAGTCGATTGCACATCTTAACAGACGTTTAATGAAGAAATTTGTGTTAGTGGTTGAAATCACAATCAGAATGATCAATATTGCAAACCACTATATAAAAATTATTCCGATTAGCGCTTTCAAGCTTCACAGCTCATCGTCGGATCAGGAATAAGCAGAAAATATGTAATACCCAACCCTTCACCCCCTCTCCAACCACCCTGCTCACCCACAACAAACTAAAAATTAATGACCCTTCCCCACCCCCTAAGCTCTGTCTCACCATCTATACAGTTACATATTTTTCTAGTAAATTCCTTGTGTTTCAGTGTGTGTGTGTGTGTGTGTGTGTGTGTGTGTGTGTGTGTGTGTGTGTGTGTGTGTGTGTGTGTGCATCCCTTTAAACTACCCTCTTCCTCTCCACACACGTGGGTCAGTCACACACCCTTATTTTAAAACAACCAATTAGTACTATGAAATATAATTCTTAATCGTATCTATCTGCCCTCTCTCATTTACTTCTTAATCATGTTATAAAATATTTCTTCATTATCAAATTTAATTTTAATAATAATTAAATTGTCTAACCCTTTTTCTCTTTCTTTCAATATTTCTAACTCCTCTCTAAGCTTCCTTTCAACTGTGTTATTTACTACTTTTACAATTTCGTATTCTTCCAAAGGATTAACAAACTTGTGGTTGTCTTCTATGAAATGTCTTGCATATAACGAATTGGTTGTTCTATTATCTTCTCCACGTTTGTGGTCAGACAACCTGCATGCGAATTTTCGTCCTGTCTCCCCTATGTACACTTTGTTGCAGTCTTTACATTTTAATTTATAAATTTCGCTTTTCTGTAATACTGGAATTTTTTCTATATTCTTATTCCTTATCTTATCAAATACCGTTTCACATTTTTTAATAGCTATATATACTCCATATTTATTAAAACATTTTATAATTTTTCTAGTATGTGAACCTATGTATGTCAATGACCCTGCATAATTCTTTTGTTCTGGTTCTATTTTAGCTTTTTGTATGTTGACCCTTTTCATAACTTTATCCACTATGTTGGTGCTATAATTATTATTCCTTACAATTCCCTTTATCGTTTTTAACTCCCTATCTTTTGATTCGGTCTCTTTTAAACACTTCTGAGCTCTGTAACAAAAGGAATTGATTGCCGCCATTTTATATCTGTATGGGTGGTACGACTCTCTTGGTATAATTATATCAGAATACGACTCTTTCCTAAATATCCCAAACTGTAGTTTCTCATTACATTTAATTTCTATGTTTAAATCTAAGTAATTTATTTGCTTACCTCCTATCTCTTCCTTAAATTGTAAGTTTTTATCCTTATTATTTACCTCCTTTATAAACTCATGCACTTCTTCTATGCTTCCTTCCCAAACTACTAATACATCATCAACGTATCTAGACCATAATTTTTTATTGTCTTTATACTTAGTGGAAGTTATTAATTGCTTTTCAAAATCATTCATGTATATTTCAGCAAGAATAGGGGATAATGAAGACCCCATAGGTAAACCTTTTTTCTGTATATAAAACTTGTTATTAAACCTAAAATAGTTCTGATTTACACATTCTTTAATTACTTTCATCAACTGCTTTTTATACCTGTATTCTCCCATATTATTATCGTTTATTAACTTAATAACTTTATTTACTGTGATATTAGTAAACATGTCCTTAACATCCAGTGATATCAATTTTGTATTTACATTAATGCTAATATTTTCTAATTTTTCTATCAATTTTATATTATTCTCTATGTTGTATTTTGTCCTAAATTCATATTTCTCTTTCAGTACTCTGCTAACTTCCTTTGATAGTTTATAAATAGGTGCATTAATAAAAGAAACAATCGGTCTAATTGGTTTTCCTTCTTTATGTATCTTAACCTGACTTTTAAAAGTTGGTGCTGTTGGATTACTTTCCAATAAATACTTTTTCTTATTTTATTCTATAAATGTTATCTGTTTCATCATTTGTTTTATCCTTGACTGGTACTTACTTGTATAATCATACTTTACTTCCTCGTATGGTCCTTCCCTTATAAATTCTTCCGTTTTCTTTATGTATTCTTCCTTTCTCATTAGTACCATTGTATTTCCTTTATCCGCCTTCGTAACTATAATATCATTCTTCTTTATTTTATTCTTTAGTTTAGTTACAGTTGCTTTGATTTTTTGTTCATTCTTTGAATTATACAAACTTTTCTTAAATATTTTATCTACTACATTCCCTACTTCCCACCTTATTCTTTTTTTATCATTTTCATTTCCTAGTTTTTGTATTATGCTTTCCCATTCAATAATCGTTTTTTCTTGATTTAATTCTGGTGGCGGTGCGTATTTTAAGCCTTTCGCTAACATTTCTTTTTCTTCCGTATTGAAATTTACCTCTAAGGTTTATTACTCTTTTTTCATAGTTATTCTTAGAGAGGTATTCCTTTTTTACTTCGTTCTTTCTTATTAATTTATTTAACTTATCTACCATTTTTTTATTTTTCTTTTCCAATTTCTTTTCTATGTACCCCAAACCAAAATTATATAATATTTCTTCTAACTCTACATACGAGTATATTCTTAATAATTCTATGTGTCTGTCATATAATTCCCTATTATATCTATTGATTAAGCCGTAGAGTGACCTTATTTCCAGTTTTATCCACAACTTCTCGCTTTGTTCTTTTACTTTTTTGGCTACACTGTTCTCATTTTTAATTTTAACTTGAGCGTACTTTGGGATGACACTATTATCCAGACATTGTTTATTAAACCATATTATACTTAAAACCCTCTTCAATTTAACTTTTAACTTAAGATATTTAAAAACTTTACTTACCTTATTGTTGTCGTTTATTACCTCATTGTTGTTGTCCATTACCTGTAGTCGATTGCACATCTTAACAGACGTTTAATGAAGAAATTTGTGTTAGTGGTTGAAATCACAATCAGAATGATCAATATTGCACACCACTATATAAAAATTATTCCGATTAGCGCTTTCAAGCTTCACAGCTCATCGTCAGATCAGGAATAGGCAGAAAATATGTAATACCCAACCATTCACCCCTCTCCCCCACCCTGCTCACCCACAACAAACTAAAAATTAATGACCCTTCCCCACCCCCTAAACTCCGTCTCACCATCTGTACAGTTACATATTTTTCTAGTAAATTACTTGTGTTTCAGTGTGTGTGTGTGTGTGTGTGTGTGTGTGTGCATCCCTTTAAACTACCCTCTTCCTCTCCACACACGTGGGTCAGTCACACACCCTTATTTTAAAACAACCAATTAGTACTATGAAATATAATTCTTAATCTTATCTATCTGCCCTCTCTCATTTACTTCTTAATCATGTTATAAAATATTTCTTCATTATCAAATTTAATTTTAATAATAATTAAATTGTCTAACCCTTTTTCTCTTTCTTTCAATATTTCTAACTCCTCTCTAAGCTTCCTTTCAACTGTGTTATTTACTACTTTTACAATTTCGTATTCTTCCAAATGATTAACAAACTTGTGGTTGTCTTCTATGAAATGTCTTGCATATAACGAATTGGTTGTTCTATTACCTTCTCCACGTTTGTGGTCAGACAACCTGCATGTGAATTTTCGTCCTGTCTCCCCTAGGTACACTTTGTTGCAGTCTTTACATTTTAATTTATAAATTCCGCTTTTCTGTAATACTGGAATTTTTTCTATATTCTTATTCCTTATCTTATCAAATACCGTTTCACATTTTTTAATAGCTATATATACTCCATATTTATTAAAACATTTTATAATTTTTCTAGTATGTGAACCTATGTATGTCAATGACCCTGCATAATTCTTTTGTTCTGGTTCTATTTTAGCTTTTTGTATGTTGACCCTTTTCATAACTTTATCCACTATGTTGGTGCTATAATTATTATTCCTTACAATTCCCTTTATCGTTTTTAACTCCCTATCTTTTGATTCGGTCTCTTTTAAACACTTCTGAGCTCTGTAACAAAAGGAATTGATTGCCGCCATTTTATATCTGTATGGGTGGTACGACTCTCTTGGTATAATTATATCAGAATACGACTCTTTCCTAAATATCCCAAACTGTAGTTTCTCATTACATTTAATTTCTATGTTTAAATCTAAGTAATTTATTTGCTTACCTCCTATCTCTTCCTTAAATTGTAAGTTTTTATCCTTATTATTTACCTCCTTTATAAACTCATGCACTTCTTCTATGCTTCCTTCCCAAACTACTAATACATCATCAACGTATCTAGACCATAATTTTATATTGTCTTTATACTTAGTGGAAGTTATTAATTGCTTTTCAAAATCATTCATGTATATTTCAGCAAGAATAGGGGATAATGAAACCCCATAGGTAAACCTTTTTTCTGTATATAAAACTTGTTATTAAACCTAAAATAGTTCTGATTTACACATTCTTTAATTACTTTCATCAACTGCTTTTTATACCTGTATTCTCCCATATTATTATCGTTTATTAACTTAATAACTTTATTTACTGTGATATTAGTAAACATGTCCTTAACATCCAGTGATATCAATTTTGTATTTACATTAATGCTAATATTTTCTAATTTTTCTATCAATTTTATATTATTCTCTATGTTGTATTTTGTCCTAAATTCATATTTCTCTTTCAGTACTCTGCTAACTTCCTTTGATAGTTTATAAATAGGTGCATTAATAAAAGAAACAATCGGTCTAATTGGTTTTCCTTCTTTATGTATCTTAACCTGACTTTTAAAAGTTGGTGCTGTTGGATTACTTTCCAATAAATACTTTTTCTTATTTTATTCTATAAATGTTATCTGTTTCATCATTTGTTTTATCCTTGACTGGTACTTACTTGTATAATCATACTTTACTTCCTCGTATGGTCCTTCCCTTATAAATTCTTCCGTTTTCTTTATGTATTCTTCCTTTCTCATTAGTACCATTGTATTTCCTTTATCCGCCTTCGTAACTATAATATCATTCTTCTTTATTTTATTCTTTAGTTTAGTTACAGTTGCTTTGATTTTTTGTTCATTCTTTGAATTATACAAACTTTTCTTAAATATTTTATCTACTACATTCCCTACTTCCCACCTTATTCTTTTTTTATCATTTTCATTTCCTAGTTTTTGTATTATGCTTTCCCATTCAATAATCGTTTTTTCTTGATTTAATTCTGGTGGCGGTGCGTATTTTAAGCCTTTCGCTAACATTTCTTTTTCTTCCGTATTGAAATTTACCTCTAAGGTTTATTACTCTTTTTTCATAGTTATTCTTAGAGAGGTATTCCTTTTTTACTTCGTTCTTTCTTATTAATTTATTTAACTTATCTACCATTTTTTTATTTTTCTTTTCCAATTTCTTTTCTATGTACCCCAAACCAAAATTATATAATATTTCTTCTAACTCTACATACGAGTATATTCTTAATAATTCTATGTGTCTGTCATATAATTCCCTATTATATCTATTGATTAAGCCGTAGAGTGACCTTATTTCCAGTTTTATCCACAACTTCTCGCTTTGTTCTTTTACTTTTTTGGCTACACTGTTCTCATTTTTAATTTTAACTTGAGCGTACTTTGGGATGACACTATTATCCAGACATTGTTTATTAAACCATATTATACTTAAAACCCTCTTCAATTTAACTTTTAACTTAAGATATTTAAAAACTTTACTTACCTTATTGTTGTCGTTTATTACCTCATTGTTGTTGTCCATTACCTGTAGTCGATTGCACATCTTAACAGACGTTTAATGAAGAAATTTGTGTTAGTGGTTGAAATCACAATCAGAATGATCAATATTGCACACCACTATATAAAAATTATTCCGATTAGCGCTTTCAAGCTTCACAGCTCATCGTCAGATCAGGAATAGGCAGAAAATATGTAATACCCAACCATTCACCCCTCTCCCCCACCCTGCTCACCCACAACAAACTAAAAATTAATGACCCTTCCCCACCCCCTAAACTCCGTCTCACCATCTGTACAGTTACATATTTTTCTAGTAAATTACTTGTGTTTCAGTGTGTGTGTGTGTGTGTGTGTGTGTGTGTGTGTGTGTGTGTGTGTGTGTGTGTGTGTGTGTGTGCATCCCTTTAAACTACCCTCTTCCTCTCCACACACGTGGGTCAGTCACACACCCTTATTTTAAAACAACCAATTAGTACTATGAAATATAATTCTTAATCTTATCTATCTGCCCTCTCTCATTTACTTCTTAATCATGTTATAAAATATTTCTTCATTATCAAATTTAATTTTAATAATAATTAAATTGTCTAACCCTTTTTCTCTTTCTTTCAATATTTCTAACTCCTCTCTAAGCTTCCTTTCAACTGTGTTATTTACTACTTTTACAATTTCGTATTCTTCCAAAGGATTAACAAACTTGTGGTTGTCTTCTATGAAATGTCTTGCATATAACGAATTGGTTGTTCTATTATCTTCTCCACGTTTGTGGTCAGACAACCTGCATGCGAATTTTCGTCCTGTCTCCCCTAGGTACACTTTGTTGCAGTCTTTACATTTTAATTTATAAATTTCGCTTTTCTGTAATACTGGATTTTTTTCTATATTCTTATCAAATACCGTTTCACATTTTTTAATAGCTATATATACTCCATATTTATTAAAACATTTTATAATTTTTCTAGTATGTGAACCTATGTATGTCAATGACCCTGCATAATTCTTTTGTTCTGGTTCTATTTTAGCTTTTTGTATGTTGACCCTTTTCATAACTTTATCCACTATGTTGGTGCTATAATTATTATTCCTTACAATTCCCTTTATCGTTTTTAACTCCCTATCTTTTGATTCGGTCTCTTTTAAACACTTCTGAGCTCTGTAACAAAAGGAATTGATTGCCGCCATTTTATATCTGTATGGGTGGTACGACTCTCTTGGTATAATTATATCAGAATACGACTCTTTCCTAAATATCCCAAACTGTAGTTTCTCATTACATTTAATTTCTATGTTTAAATCTAAGTAATTTATTTGCTTACCTCCTATCTCTTCCTTAAATTGTAAGTTTTTATCCTTATTATTTACCTCCTTTATAAACTCATGCACTTCTTCTATGCTTCCTTCCCAAACTACTAATACATCATCAACGTATCTAGACCATAATTTTATATTGTCTTTATACTTAGTGGAAGTTATTAATTGCTTTTCAAAATCATTCATGTATATTTCAGCAAGAATAGGGGATAATGAAGACCCCATAGGTAAACCTATTTTCTGTATATAAAACTGGTTATTAAACCTAAAATAGTTCTGATTTACACATTCTTTAATTACTTTCATCAACTGCTTTTTATACCTGTATTCTCCCATATTATTATCGTTTATTAACTTAATAACTTTATTTACTGTGATATTAGTAAACATGTCCTTAACATCCAGTGATATCAATTTTGTATTTACATTAATGCTAATATTTTCTAATTTTTCTATCAATTTTATATTATTCTCTATGTTGTATTTTGTCCTAAATTCATATTTCTCTTTCAGTACTCTGCTAACTTCCTTTGATAGTTTATAAATAGGTGCATTAATAAAAGAAACAATCGGTCTAATTGGTTTTCCTTCTTTATGTATCTTAACCTGACTTTTAAAAGTTGGTGCTGTTGGATTACTTTCCAATAAATACTTTTTCATATTTTCTTCTATAAATGTTATCTGTTTCATCATTTGTTTTATCCTTGACTGGTACTTACTTGTATAATCATACTTTACTTCCTCGTATGGTCCTTCCCTTATAAATTCTTCCGTTTTCTTTATGTATTCTTCCTTTCTCATTAGTACCATTGTATTTCCTTTATCCGCCTTCGTAACTATAATATCATTCTTCTTTATTTTATTCTTTAGTTTAGTTACAGTTGCTTTGATTTTTTGTTCATTCTTTGAATTATACAAACTTTTCTTAAATATTTTATCTACTACATTCCCTACTTCCCACCTTATTCTTTTTTTATCATTTTCATTTCCTAGTTTTTGTATTATGCTTTCCCATTCAATAATCGTTTTTTCTTGATTTAATTCTGGTGGCGGTGCGTATTTTAAGCCTTTCGCTAACATTTCTTTTTCTTCCGTATTGAAATTTACCTCTAAGGTTTATTACTCTTTTTTCATAGTTATTCTTAGAGAGGTATTCCTTTTTTACTTCGTTCTTTCTTATTAATTTATTTAACTTATCTACCATTTTTTTATTTTTATTTTCCAATTTCTTTTCTATGTACCCCAAACCAAAATTATATAATATTTCTTCTAACTCTACATACGAGTATATTCTTAATAATTCTATGTGTCTGTCATATAATTCCCTATTATATCTATTGATTAAGCCGTAGAGTGACCTTATTTCCAGTTTTATCCACAACTTCTCGCTTTGTTCTTTTACTTTTTTGGCTACACTGTTCTCATTTTTAATTTTAACTTGAGCGTACTTTGGGATGACACTATTATCCAGACATTGTTTATTAAACCATATTATACTTAAAACCCTCTTCAATTTAACTTTTAACTTAAGATATTTAAAAACTTTACTTACCTTATTGTTGTCGTTTATTACCTCATTGTTGTTGTCCATTACCTGTAGTCGATTGCACATCTTAACAGACGTTTAATGAAGAAATTTGTGTTAGTGGTTGAAATCACAATCAGAATGATCAATATTGCACACCACTATATAAAAATTATTCCGATTAGCGCTTTCAAGCTTCACAGCTCATCGTCAGATCAGGAATAGGCAGAAAATATGTAATACCCATCCCTTCACCCCCCCTCCAACCTCCCTGCTCACCCACAACAAACTAAAAATTAATGACCCTTCCCCACCCCCTAAACTCCGTCTCACCATCTGTACAGTTACATATTTTTCTAGTAAATTACTTGTGTTTCAGTGTGTGTGTGTGTGTGTGTGTGTGTGTGTGTGTGTGTGTGTGTGTGTGTGTGTGTGTGTGTGTGTGCATCCCTTTAAACTACCCTCTTCCTCTCCACACACGTGGGTCAGTCACACACCCTTATTTTAAAACAACCAATTAGTACTATGAAATATAATTCTTAATCTTATCTATCTGCCCTCTCTCATTTACTTCTTAATCATGTTATAAAATATTTCTTCATTATCAAATTTAATTTTAATAATAATTAAATTGTCTAACCCTTTTTCTCTTTCTTTCAATATTTCTAACTCCTCTCTAAGCTTCATTTCAACTGTGTTATTTACTACTTTTACAATTTCGTATTCTTCCAAAGGATTAACAAACTTGTGGTTGTCTTCTATGAAATGTCTTGCATATAACGAATTGGTTGTTCTATTATCTTCTCCACGTTTGTGGTCAGACAACCTGCATGCGAATTTTCGTCCTGTCTCCCCTAGGTACACTTTGTTGCAGTCTTTACATTTTAATTTATAAATTCCGCTTTTCTGTAATACTGGAATTTTTTCTATATTCTTATTCCTTATCTTATCAAATACCGTTTCACATTTTTTAATAGCTATATATACTCCATATTTATTAAAACATTTTATAATTTTTCTAGTATGTGAACCTATGTATGTTAATGACCCTGCATAATTCTTTTGTTCTGGTTCTATTTTAGCTTTTTGTATGTTGACCCTTTTCATAACTTTATCCACTATGTTGGTGCTATAATTATTATTCCTTACAATTCCCTTTATCGTTTTTAACTCCCTATCTTTTGATTCCGTCTCTTTTAAACACTTCTGAGCTCTGTAACAAAAGGAATTGATTGCCGCCATTTTATATCTGTATGGGTGGTACGACTCTCTTGGTATAATTATATCAGAATACGACTCTTTCCTAAATATCCCAAACTGTAGTTTCTCATTACATTTAATTTCTATGTTTAAATCTAAGTAATTTATTTGCTTACCTCCTATCTCTTCCTTAAATTGTAAGTTTTTATCCTTATTATTTACCTCCTTTATAAACTCATGCACTTCTTCTATGCTTCCTTCCCAAACTACTAATACATCATCAACGTATCTAGACCATAATTTTATATTGTCTTTATACTTAGTGGAAGTTATTAATTGCTTTTCAAAATCATTCATGTATATTTCAGCAAGAATAGGGGATAATGAAGACCCCATAGGTAAACCTTTTTTCTGTATATAAAACTTGTTATTAAACCTAAAATAGTTCTGATTTACACATTCTTTAATTACTTTCATCAACTGCTTTTTATACCTGTATTCTCCCATATTATTATCGTTTATTAACTTAATAACTTTATTTACTGTGATATTAGTAAACATGTCCTTAACATCCAGTGATATCAATTTTGTATTTACATTAATGCTAATATTTTCTAATTTTTCTATCAATTTTATATTATTCTCTATGTTGTATTTTGTCCTAAATTCATATTTCTCTTTCAGTACTCTGCTAACTTCCTTTGATAGTTTATAAATAGGTGCATTAATAAAAGAAACAATCGGTCTAATTGGTTTTCCTTCTTTATGTATCTTAACCTGACTTTTAAAAGTTGGTGCTGTTGGATTACTTTCCAATAAATACTTTTTCTTATTTTATTCTATAAATGTTATCTGTTTCATCATTTGTTTTATCCTTGACTGGTACTTACTTGTATAATCATACTTTACTTCCTCGTATGGTCCTTCCCTTATAAATTCTTCCGTTTTCTTTATGTATTCTTCCTTTCTCATTAGTACCATTGTATTTCCTTTATCCGCCTTCGTAACTATAATATCATTCTTCTTTATTTTATTCTTTAGTTTAGTTACAGTTGCTTTGATTTTTTGTTCATTCTTTGAATTATACAAACTTTTCTTAAATATTTTATCTACTACATTCCCTACTTCCCACCTTATTCTTTTTTTATCATTTTCATTTCCTAGTTTTTGTATTATGCTTTCCCATTCAATAATCGTTTTTTCTTGATTTAATTCTGGTGGCGGTGCGTATTTTAAGCCTTTCGCTAACATTTCTTTTTCTTCCGTATTGAAATTTACCTCTAAGGTTTATTACTCTTTTTTCATAGTTATTCTTAGAGAGGTATTCCTTTTTTACTTCGTTCTTTCTTATTAATTTATTTAACTTATCTACCATTTTTTTATTTTTCTTTTCCAATTTCTTTTCTATGTACCCCAAACCAAAATTATATAATATTTCTTCTAACTCTACATACGAGTATATTCTTAATAATTCTATGTGTCTGTCATATAATTCCCTATTATATCTATTGATTAAGCCGTAGAGTGACCTTATTTCCAGTTTTATCCACAACTTCTCGCTTTGTTCTTTTACTTTTTTGGCTACACTGTTCTCATTTTTAATTTTAACTTGAGCGTACTTTGGGATGACACTATTATCCAGACATTGTTTATTAAACCATATTATACTTAAAACCCTCTTCAATTTAACTTTTAACTTAAGATATTTAAAAACTTTACTTACCTTATTGTTGTCGTTTATTACCTCATTGTTGTTGTCCATTACCTGTAGTCGATTGCACATCTTAACAGACGTTTAATGAAGAAATTTGTGTTAGTGGTTGAAATCACAATCAGAATGATCAATATTGCACACCACTATATAAAAATTATTCCGATTAGCGCTTTCAAGCTTCACAGCTCATCGTCAGATCAGGAATAGGCAGAAAATATGTAATACCCAACCATTCACCCCTCTCCCCCACCCTGCTCACCCACAACAAACTAAAAATTAATGACCCTTCCCCACCCCCTAAACTCCGTCTCACCATCTGTACAGTTACATATTTTTCTAGTAAATTACTTGTGTTTCAGTGTGTGTGTGTGTGTGTGTGTGTGTGTGTGTGTGTGTGTGTGTGTGTGTGTGTGTGTGTGTGTGTGCATCCCTTTAAACTACCCTCTTCCTCTCCACACACGTGGGTCAGTCACACACCCTTATTTTAAAACAACCAATTAGTACTATGAAATATAATTCTTAATCTTATCTATCTGCCCTCTCTCATTTACTTCTTAATCATGTTATAAAATATTTCTTCATTATCAAATTTAATTTTAATAATAATTAAATTGTCTAACCCTTTTTCTCTTTCTTTCAATATTTCTAACTCCTCTCTAAGCTTCATTTCAACTGTGTTATTTACTACTTTTACAATTTCGTATTCTTCCAAAGGATTAACAAACTTGTGGTTGTCTTCTATGAAATGTCTTGCATATAACGAATTGGTTGTTCTATTATCTTCTCCACGTTTGTGGTCAGACAACCTGCATGCGAATTTTCGTCCTGTCTCCCCTAGGTACACTTTGTTGCAGTCTTTACATTTTAATTTATAAATTCCGCTTTTCTGTAATACTGGAATTTTTTCTATATTCTTATTCCTTATCTTATCAAATACCGTTTCACATTTTTTAATAGCTATATATACTCCATATTTATTAAAACATTTTATAATTTTTCTAGTATGTGAACCTATGTATGTTAATGACCCTGCATAATTCTTTTGTTCTGGTTCTATTTTAGCTTTTTGTATGTTGACCCTTTTCATAACTTTATCCACTATGTTGGTGCTATAATTATTATTCCTTACAATTCCCTTTATCGTTTTTAACTCCCTATCTTTTGATTCCGTCTCTTTTAAACACTTCTGAGCTCTGTAACAAAAGGAATTGATTGCCGCCATTTTATATCTGTATGGGTGGTACGACTCTCTTGGTATAATTATATCAGAATACGACTCTTTCCTAAATATCCCAAACTGTAGTTTCTCATTACATTTAATTTCTATGTTTAAATCTAAGTAATTTATTTGCTTACCTCCTATCTCTTCCTTAAATTGTAAGTTTTTATCCTTATTATTTACCTCCTTTATAAACTCATGCACTTCTTCTATGCTTCCTTCCCAAACTACTAATACATCATCAACGTATCTAGACCATAATTTTATATTGTCTTTATACTTAGTGGAAGTTATTAATTGCTTTTCAAAATCATTCATGTATATTTCAGCAAGAATAGGGGATAATGAAGACCCCATAGGTAAACCTTTTTTCTGTATATAAAACTTGTTATTAAACCTAAAATAGTTCTGATTTACACATTCTTTAATTACTTTCATCAACTGCTTTTTATACCTGTATTCTCCCATATTATTATCGTTTATTAACTTAATAACTTTATTTACTGTGATATTAGTAAACATGTCCTTAACATCCAGTGATATCAATTTTGTATTTACATTAATGCTAATATTTTCTAATTTTTCTATCAATTTTATATTATTCTCTATGTTGTATTTTGTCCTAAATTCATATTTCTCTTTCAGTACTCTGCTAACTTCCTTTGATAGTTTATAAATAGGTGCGTTAATAAAAGAAACAAT
This sequence comes from Magicicada septendecula, assembly GCA_034769895.1. Classification (NCBI taxonomy): domain Eukaryota; kingdom Metazoa; phylum Arthropoda; class Insecta; order Hemiptera; family Cicadidae; genus Magicicada; species Magicicada septendecula. The sequence goes on from CM068371.1 coordinate 242,825,941, forward strand.
CGGTCTAATTGGTTTTCCTTCTTTATGTATCTTAACCTGACTTTTAAAAGTTGGTGCTGTTGGATTACTTTCCAATAAATACTTTTTCTTATTTTCTTCTATAAATGTTATCTGTTTCATCATTTGTTTTATCCTTGACTGGTACTTACTTGTATAATCATACTTTACTTCCTCGTATGGTCCTTCCCTTATAAATTCTTCCGTTTTCTTTATGTATTCTTCCTTTCTCATTAGTACCATTGTATTTCCTTTATCCGCCTTCGTAACTATAATATCATTCTTCTTTATTTTATTCTTTAGTTTAGTTACAGTTGCTTTGATTTTTTGTTCATTCTTTGAATTATACAAACTTTTCTTAAATATTTTATCTACTACATTCCCTACTTCCCACCTTATTCTTTTTTTATCATTTTCATTTCCTAGTTTTTGTATTATGCTTTCCCATTCAATAATCGTTTTTTCTTGATTTAATTCTGGTGGCGGTGCGTATTTTAAGCCTTTCGCTAACATTTCTTTTTCTTCCGTATTGAAATTTACCTCTAAGGTTTATTACTCTTTTTTCATAGTTATTCTTAGAGAGGTATTCCTTTTTTACTTCGTTCTTTCTTATTAATTTATTTAACTTATCTACCATTTTTTTATTTTTATTTTCCAATTTCTTTTCTATGTACCCCAAACCAAAATTATATAATATTTCTTCTAACTCTACATACGAGTATATTCTTAATAATTCTATGTGTCTGTCATATAATTCCCTATTATATCTATTGATTAAGCCGTAGAGTGACCTTATTTCCAGTTTTATCCACAACTTCTCGCTTTGTTCTTTTACTTTTTTGGCTACACTGTTCTAATTTTTAATTTTAACTTGAGCGTACTTTGGGATGACACTATTATCCAGACATTGTTTATTAAACCATATTTTACTTAAAACCCTCTTCAATTTAACTTTTAACTTAAGATATTTAAAAACTTTACTTACCTTAATGTTGTCGTTTATTACCTCATTGTTGTTGTCCATTACCTGTAGTCGATTGCACATCTTAACAGACGTTTAATGGAGAAATTTGTGTTAGTGGTTGAAATCACAATCAGAATGATCAATATTGCAAACCACTATATAAAAATTATTCCGATTAGCGCTTTCAAGCTTCACAGCTCATCGTCAGATCAGGAATAGGCAGAAAATATGTAATACCCAAACCTTCACCCCCTCTCCAACCACCCTGCTCACCCACAACAAACTAAAAATTAATGACCCTTCCCCACCCCCTAAACTCCGTCTCACCATCAGTACAGTTACATATTTTTCTAGTAAATTACTTGTGTTTCAGTGTGTGTGTGTGTGTGTGTGTGTGTGTGTGTGTGTGTGTGTGTGTGTGTGCATCCCTTTAAACTACCCTCTTCCTCTCCACACACGTGGGTCAGTCACACACCCTTATTTTAAAACAACCAATTAGTACTATGAAATATAATTCTTAATCTTATCTATCTGCCCTCTCTCATTTACTTCTTAATCATGTTATAAAATATTTCTTCATTATCAAATTTAATTTTAATAATAATTAAATTGTCTAACCCTTTTTCTCTTTCTTTCAATATTTCTAACTCCTCTCTAAGCTTCATTTCAACTGTGTTATTTACTACTTTTACAATTTCGTATTCTTCCAAAGGATTAACAAACTTGTGGTTGTCTTCTATGAAATGTCTTGCATATAACGAATTGGTTGTTCTATTATCTTCTCCACGTTTGTGGTCAGACAACCTGCATGCGAATTTTCGTCCTGTCTCCCCTAGGTACACTTTGTTGCAGTCTTTACATTTTAATTTATAAATTCCGCTTTTCTGTAATACTGGAATTTTTTCTATATTCTTATTCCTTATCTTATCAAATACCGTTTCACATTTTTTAATAGCTATATATACTCCATATTTATTAAAACATTTTATAATTTTTCTAGTATGTGAACCTATGTATGTTAATGACCCTGCATAATTCTTTTGTTCTGGTTCTATTTTAGCTTTTTGTATGTTGACCCTTTTCATAACTTTATCCACTATGTTGGTGCTATAATTATTATTCCTTACAATTCCCTTTATCGTTTTTAACTCCCTATCTTTTGATTCCGTCTCTTTTAAACACTTCTGAGCTCTGTAACAAAAGGAATTGATTGCCGCCATTTTATATCTGTATGGGTGGTACGACTCTCTTGGTATAATTATATCAGAATACGACTCTTTCCTAAATATCCCAAACTGTAGTTTCTCATTACATTTAATTTCTATGTTTAAATCTAAGTAATTTATTTGCTTACCTCCTATCTCTTCCTTAAATTGTAAGTTTTTATCCTTATTATTTACCTCCTTTATAAACTCATGCACTTCTTCTATGCTTCCTTCCCAAACTACTAATACATCATCAACGTATCTAGACCATAATTTTATATTGTCTTTATACTTAGTGGAAGTTATTAATTGCTTTTCAAAATCATTCATGTATATTTCAGCAAGAATAGGGGATAATGAAGACCCCATAGGTAAACCTTTTTTCTGTATATAAAACTTGTTATTAAACCTAAAATAGTTCTGATTTACACATTCTTTAATTACTTTCATCAACTGCTTTTTATACCTGTATTCTCCCATATTATTATCGTTTATTAACTTAATAACTTTATTTACTGTGATATTAGTAAACATGTCCTTAACATCCAGTGATATCAATTTTGTATTTACATTAATGCTAATATTTTCTAATTTTTCTATCAATTTTATATTATTCTCTATGTTGTATTTTGTCCTAAATTCATATTTCTCTTTCAGTACTCTGCTAACTTCCTTTGATAGTTTATAAATAGGTGCGTTAATAAAAGAAACAATCGGTCTAATTGGTTTTCCTTCTTTATGTATCTTAACCTGACTTTTAAAAGTTGGTGCTGTTGGATTACTTTCCAATAAATACTTTTTCTTATTTTCTTCTATAAATGTTATCTGTTTCATCATTTGTTTTATCCTTGACTGGTACTTACTTGTATAATCATACTTTACTTCCTCGTATGGTCCTTCCCTTATAAATTCTTCCGTTTTCTTTATGTATTCTTCCTTTCTCATTAGTACCATTGTATTTCCTTTATCCGCCTTCGTAACTATAATATCATTCTTCTTTATTTTATTCTTTAGTTTAGTTACAGTTGCTTTGATTTTTTGTTCATTCTTTGAATTATACAAACTTTTCTTAAATATTTTATCTACTACATTCCCTACTTCCCACCTTATTCTTTTTTTATCATTTTCATTTCCTAGTTTTTGTATTATGCTTTCCCATTCAATAATCGTTTTTTCTTGATTTAATTCTGGTGGCGGTGCGTATTTTAAGCCTTTCGCTAACATTTCTTTTTCTTCCGTATTGAAATTTACCTCTAAGGTTTATTACTCTTTTTTCATAGTTATTCTTAGAGAGGTATTCCTTTTTTACTTCGTTCTTTCTTATTAATTTATTTAACTTATCTACCATTTTTTTATTTTTATTTTCCAATTTCTTTTCTATGTACCCCAAACCAAAATTATATAATATTTCTTCTAACTCTACATACGAGTATATTCTTAATAATTCTATGTGTCTGTCATATAATTCCCTATTATATCTATTGATTAAGCCGTAGAGTGACCTTATTTCCAGTTTTATCCACAACTTCTCGCTTTGTTCTTTTACTTTTTTGGCTACACTGTTCTAATTTTTAATTTTAACTTGAGCGTACTTTGGGATGACACTATTATCCAGACATTGTTTATTAAACCATATTTTACTTAAAACCCTCTTCAATTTAACTTTTAACTTAAGATATTTAAAAACTTTACTTACCTTAATGTTGTCGTTTATTACCTCATTGTTGTTGTCCATTACCTGTAGTCGATTGCACATCTTAACAGACGTTTAATGGAGAAATTTGTGTTAGTGGTTGAAATCACAATCAGAATGATCAATATTGCAAACCACTATATAAAAATTATTCCGATTAGCGCTTTCAAGCTTCACAGCTCATCGTCAGATCAGGAATAGGCAGAAAATATGTAATACCCAAACCTTCACCCCCTCTCCAACCACCCTGCTCACCCACAACAAACTAAAAATTAATGACCCTTCCCCACCCCCTAAACTCCGTCTCACCATCAGTACAGTTACATATTTTTCTAGTAAATTACTTGTGTTTCAGTGTGTGTGTGTGTGTGTGTGTGTGTGTGTGTGTGTGTGTGTGTGTGTGTGTGCATCCCTTTAAACTACCCTCTTCCTCTCCACACACGTGGGTCAGTCACACACCCTTATTTTAAAACAACCAATTAGTACTATGAAATATAATTCTTAATCTTATCTATCTGCCCTCTCTCATTTACTTCTTAATCATGTTATAAAATATTTCTTCATTATCAAATTTAATTTTAATAATAATTAAATTGTCTAACCCTTTTTCTCTTTCTTTCAATATTTCTAACTCCTCTCTAAGCTTCATTTCAACTGTGTTATTTACTACTTTTACAATTTCGTATTCTTCCAAAGGATTAACAAACTTGTGGTTGTCTTCTATGAAATGTCTTGCATATAACGAATTGGTTGTTCTATTATCTTCTCCACGTTTGTGGTCAGACAACCTGCATGCGAATTTTCGTCCTGTCTCCCCTAGGTACACTTTGTTGCAGTCTTTACATTTTAATTTATAAATTCCGCTTTTCTGTAATACTGGAATTTTTTCTATATTCTTATTCCTTATCTTATCAAATACCGTTTCACATTTTTTAATAGCTATATATACTCCATATTTATTAAAACATTTTATAATTTTTCTAGTATGTGAACCTATGTATGTTAATGACCCTGCATAATTCTTTTGTTCTGGTTCTATTTTAGCTTTTTGTATGTTGACCCTTTTCATAACTTTATCCACTATGTTGGTGCTATAATTATTATTCCTTACAATTCCCTTTATCGTTTTTAACTCCCTATCTTTTGATTCCGTCTCTTTTAAACACTTCTGAGCTCTGTAACAAAAGGAATTGATTGCCGCCATTTTATATCTGTATGGGTGGTACGACTCTCTTGGTATAATTATATCAGAATACGACTCTTTCCTAAATATCCCAAACTGTAGTTTCTCATTACATTTAATTTCTATGTTTAAATCTAAGTAATTTATTTGCTTACCTCCTATCTCTTCCTTAAATTGTAAGTTTTTATCCTTATTATTTACCTCCTTTATAAACTCATGCACTTCTTCTATGCTTCCTTCCCAAACTACTAATACATCATCAACGTATCTAGACCATAATTTTATATTGTCTTTATACTTAGTGGAAGTTATTAATTGCTTTTCAAAATCATTCATGTATATTTCAGCAAGAATAGGGGATAATGAAGACCCCATAGGTAAACCTTTTTTCTGTATATAAAACTTGTTATTAAACCTAAAATAGTTCTGATTTACACATTCTTTAATTACTTTCATCAACTGCTTTTTATACCTGTATTCTCCCATATTATTATCGTTTATTAACTTAATAACTTTATTTACTGTGATATTAGTAAACATGTCCTTAACATCCAGTGATATCAATTTTGTATTTACATTAATGCTAATATTTTCTAATTTTTCTATCAATTTTATATTATTCTCTATGTTGTATTTTGTCCTAAATTCATATTTCTCTTTCAGTACTCTGCTAACTTCCTTTGATAGTTTATAAATAGGTGCATTAATAAAAGAAACAATCGGTCTAATTGGTTTTCCTTCTTTATGTATCTTAACCTGACTTTTAAAAGTTGGTGCTGTTGGATTACTTTCCAATAAATACTTTTTCTTATTTTCTTCTATAAATGTTATCTGTTTCATCATTTGTTTTATCCTTGACTGGTACTTACTTGTATAATCATACTTTACTTCCTCGTATGGTCCTTCCCTTATAAATTCTTCCGTTTTCTTTATGTATTCTTCCTTTCTCATTAGTACCATTGTATTTCCTTTATCCGCCTTCGTAACTATAATATCATTCTTCTTTATTTTATTCTTTAGTTTAGTTACAGTTGCTTTGATTTTTTGTTCATTCTTTGAATTATACAAACTTTTCTTAAATATTTTATCTACTACATTCCCTACTTCCCACCTTATTCTTTTTTTATCATTTTCATTTCCTAGTTTTTGTATTATGCTTTCCCATTCAATAATCGTTTTTTCTTGATTTAATTCTGGTGGCGGTGCGTATTTTAAGCCTTTCGCTAACATTTCTTTTTCTTCCGTATTGAAATTTACCTCTAAGGTTTATTACTCTTTTTTCATAGTTATTCTTAGAGAGGTATTCCTTTTTTACTTCGTTCTTTCTTATTAATTTATTTAACTTATCTACCATTTTTTTATTTTTCTTTTCCAATTTCTTTTCTATGTACCCCAAACCAAAATTATATAATATTTCTTCTAACTCTACATACGAGTATATTCTTAATAATTCTATGTGTCTGTCATATAATTCCCTATTATATCTATTGATTAAGCCGTAGAGTGACCTTATTTCCAGTTTTATCCACAACTTCTCGCTTTGTTCTTTTACTTTTTTGGCTACACTGTTCTAATTTTTAATTTTAACTTGAGCGTACTTTGGGATGACACTATTATCCAGACATTGTTTATTAAACCATATTTTACTTAAAACCCTCTTCAATTTAACTTTTAACTTAAGATATTTAAAAACTTTACTTACCTTAATGTTGTCGTTTATTACCTCATTGTTGTTGTCCATTACCTGTAGTCGATTGCACATCTTAACAGACGTTTAATGGAGAAATTTGTGTTAGTGGTTGAAATCACAATCAGAATGATCAATATTGCAAACCACTATATAAAAATTATTCCGATTAGCGCTTTCAAGCTTCACAGCTCATCGTCAGATCAGGAATAGGCAGAAAATATGTAATACCCAAACCTTCACCCCCTCTCCAACCACCCTGCTCACCCACAACAAACTAAAAATTAATGACCCTTCCCCACCCCCTAAACTCTGTCACACCATCTATACAGTTACATATTTTTCTAGTAAATTCCTTGTGTTTCAGTGTGTGTGTGTGTGTGTGTGTGTGTGTGTGTGTGTGCATCCCTTTAAACTACCCTCTTCCTCTCCACACACGTGGGTCAGTCACACACCCTTATTTTAAAACAACCAATTAGTACTATGAAATATAATTCTTAATCTTATCTATCTGCCCTCTCTCATTTACTTCTTAATCATGTTATAAAATATTTCTTCATTATCAAATTTAATTTTAATATTAATTAAATTGTCTAACCCTTTTTCTTTTTCTTTCAATATTTCTAACTCCTCTCTAAGCTTCCTTTCAACTGTGTTATTTACTACTTTTACAATTTCGTATTCTTCCAAAGGATTAACAAACTTGTGGTTGTCTTCTATGAAATGTCTTGCATATAACGAATTGGTTGTTCTATTACCTTCTCCACGTTTGTGGTCAGACAACCTGCATGCGAATTTTCGTTCTGTCTCCCCTAGGTACACTTTGTTGCAGTCTTTACATTTTAATTTATAAATTCCGCTTTTCTGTAATACTGGAATTTTTTCTATATTCTTATTCCTTATCTTATCAAATACCGTTTCACATTTTTTAATAGCTATATATACTCCATATTTATTAAAACATTTTATAATTTTTCTAGTATGTGAACCTATGTATGTCAATGACCCTGCATAATTCTTTTGTTCTGGTTCTATTTTAGCTTTTTGTATGTTGACCCTTTTCATATCTTTATCCACTATGTTGGTGCCATAATTATTATTCCTTACAATCCCCTTTATCGTTTTTAACTCCCTATCTTTTGATTCGGTCTCTTTTAAACACTTCTGAGCTCTGTAACAAAAGGAATTGATTGCCGCCATTTTATATCTGTATGGGTGGTACGACTCTCTTGGTATAATTATATCAGAATACGACTCTTTCCTAAATATCCCAAACTGTAGTTTCTCATTACATTTAATTTCTATGTTTAAATCTAAGTAATTTATTTGCTTACCTCCTATCTCTTCCTTAAATTGTAAGTTTTTATCCTTATTATTTACCTCCTTTATAAACTCATGCACTTCTTCTATGCTTCCTTCCCAAACTACTAATACATCATCAACGTATCTAGACCATAATTTTATATTGTCTTTATACTTAGTGGAAGTTATTAATTGCTTTTCAAAATCATTCATGTATATTTCAGCAAGAATAGGGGATAATGAAGACCCCATAGGTAAACCTTTTTTGTGTATATAAAACTTGTTATTAAACCTAAAATTGTTCTGATTTACACATTCTTTAATTACTTTCATCAACTGCTTGTTATACCTGTATTCTCCCATATTATTATCGTTTATTAACTTAATAACTTTATTTACTGTGATATTAGTAAACATGTCCTTAACATCCAGTGATATCAATTTTGTATTTACATTAATGCTAATATTTTCTAATTTTTCTATCAATTTTATATTATTCTCTATGTTGTATTTTGTCCCGAATTCATATTTCTCTTTCAGTACTCTGCTAACTTCCTTTGATAGTTTATAAATAGGTGCATTAATAAAAGAAACAATCGGTCTAATTGGTTTTCCTTCTTTATGTATCTTAACCTGACTTTTAAAAGTTGGTGCTGTTGGATTACTTTCCAATAAATACTTTTTCTTATTTTCTTCTATAAATGTTATCTGTTTCATCATTTGTTTTATCCTTGACTGGTACTTACTTGTATAATCATACTTTACTTCCTCGTATGGTCCTTCCCTTATAAATTCTTCCGTTTTCTTTATGTATTCTTCCTTTCTCATTAGTACCATTGTATTTCCTTTATCCGCCTTCGTAACTATAATATCATTCTTCTTTATTTTATTCTTTAGTTTAGTTACAGTTGCTTTGATTTTTTGTTCATTCTTTGAATTATACAAACTTTTCTTAAATATTTTATCTACTACATTCCCTACTTCCCACCTTATTCTTTTTTTATTATTTTCATTTCCTAGTTTTTGTATTATGCTTTCGCATTCAATAATCGTTTTTTCTTGATTTAATTCTGGTGGCGGTGCGTATTTTAAGCCTTTCGCTAACATTTCTTATTCTTCCGTATTGAAATTTACCTCTAAGATTTATTACTCTTTTTTCATAGTTATTCTTAGAGAGGTGTTCCTTTTTTACTTCGTTCTTTCTTATTAATTTATTTAACTTATCTACCATTTTTTTATTTTTCTTTTCCAATTTCTTTTCTATGTACCCCAAACCAAAATTATATAATATTTCTTCTAACTCTACATACGAGTATATTCTTAATAATTCTATGTGTCTGTCATATAATTCCCTATTATATCTATTGATTAAGCCGTAGAGTGACCTTATTTCCAGTTTTATCCACAACTTCTCGCTTTGTTCTTTTACTTTTTTGGCTACACTGTTCTTATTTTTAATTTTAACTTGAGCGTACTTTGGGATGACACTATTATCCAGACATTGTTTATTAAACCATATTTTACTTAAAACCCTCTTCAATTTAACTTTTAACTTAAGATATTTAAAAACTTTACTTACCTTATTGTTGTCGTTTATTACCTCATTGTTGTTGTCCATTACCTGTAGTCGATTGCACATCTTAACAGACGTTTAATGAAGAAATTTGTGTTAGTGGTTGAAATCACAATCAGAATGATCAATATTGCACACCACTATATAAAAATTATTCCGATTAGCGCTTTCAAGCTTCACAGCTCATCGTCAGATCAGAAATAGGCAGAAAATATGTAATACCCAACCATTCACCCCTCTCCACCACCCTGCCCACCCACAACAAACTAAAAATTAATGACCCTTCCCCACCCCCTAAACTCCGTCTCACCATCTGTACAGTTACATATTTTTCTAGTAAATTACTTGTGTTTCAGTGTGTGTGTGTGTGTGTGTGTGTGTGTGTGTGTGTGTGTGTGTGTGTGTGTGTGTGTGTGTGTGTGCATCCCTTTAAACTACCCTCTTCCTCTCCACACACGTGGGTCAGTCACACACCCTTATTTTAAAACAACCAATTAGTACTATGAAATATAATTCTTAATCTTATCTATCTGCCCTCTCTCATTTACTTCTTAATCATGTTATAAAATATTTCTTCATTATCAAATTTAATTTTAATAATAATTAAATTGTCTAACCCTTTTTCTCTTTCTTTCAATATTTCTAACTCCTCTCTAAGCTTCCTTTCAACTGTGTTATTTACTACTTTTACAATTTCGTATTCTTCCAAAGGATTAACAAACTTGTGGTTGTCTTCTATGAAATGTCTTGCATATAACGAATTGGTTGTTCTATTATCTTCTCCACGTTTGTGGTCAGACAACCTGCATGCGAATTTTCGTCCTGTCTCCCCTAGGTACACTTTGTTGCAGTCTTTACATTTTAATTTATAAATTCCGCTTTTCTGTAATACTGGAATTTTTTCTATATTCTTATTCCTTATCTTATCAAATACCGTTTCACATTTTTTAATAGCTATATATACTCCATATTTATTAAAACATTTTATAATTTTTCTAGTATGTGAACCTATGTATGTCAATGACCCTGCATAATTCTTTTGTTCTGGTTCTATTTTAGCTTTTTGTATGTTGACCCTTTTCATAACTTTATCCACTATGTTGGTGCTATAATTATTATTCCTTACAATTCCCTTTATCGTTTTTAACTCCCTATCTTTTGATTCCGTCTCTTTTAAACACTTCTGAGCTCTGTAACAAAAGGAATTGATTGCCGCCATTTTATATCTGTATGGGTGGTACGACTCTCTTGGTATAATTATATCAGAATACGACTCTTTCCTAAATATCCCAAACTGTAGTTTCTCATTACATTTAATTTCTATGTTTAAATCTATGTAATTTATTTGCTTACCTCCTATCTCTTCCTTAAATTGTAAGTTTTTATCCTTATTATTTACCTCCTTTATAAACTCATGCACTTCTTCTATGCTTCCTTCCCAAACTACTAATACATCATCAACGTATCTAGACCATAATTTTATATTGTCTTTATACTTAGTGGAAGTTATTAATTGCTTTTCAAAATCATTCATGTATATTTCAGCAAGAATAGGGGATAATGAAGACCCCATAGGTAAACCTTTTTTCTGTATATAAAACTTGTTATTAAACCTAAAATAGTTCTGATTTACACATTCTTTAATTACTTTCATCAACTGCTTTTTATACCTGTATTCTCCCATATTATTATCGTTTATTAACTTAATAACTTTATTTACTGTGATATTAGTAAACATGTCCTTAACATCCAGTGATATCAATTTTGTATTTACATTAATGCTAATATTTTCTAATTTTTCTATCAATTTTATATTATTCTCTATGTTGTATTTTGTCCTAAATTCATATTTCTCTTTCAGTACTCTGCTAACTTCCTTTGATAGTTTATAAATAGGTGCATTAATAAAAGAAACAATCGGTCTAATTGGTTTTCCTTCTTTATGTATCTTAACCTGACTTTTAAAAGTTGGTGCTGTTGGATTACTTTCCAATAAATACTTTTTCTTATTTTCTTCTATAAATGTTATCTGTTTCATCATTTGTTTTATCCTTGACTGGTACTTACTTGTATAATCATACTTTACTTCCTCGTATGGTCCTTCCCTTATAAATTCTTCCGTTTTCTTTATGTATTCTTCCTTTCTCATTAGTACCATTGTATTTCCTTTATCCGCCTTCGTAACTATAATATCATTCTTCTTTATTTTATTCTTTAGTTTAGTTACAGTTGCTTTGATTTTTTGTTCATTCTTTGAATTATACAAACTTTTCTTAAATATTTTATCTACTACATTCCCTACTTCCCACCTTATTCTTTTTTTATCATTTTCATTTCCTAGTTTTTGTATTATGCTTTCCCATTCAATAATCGTTTTTTCTTGATTTAATTCTGGTGGCGGTGCGTATTTTAAGCCTTTCGCTAACATTTCTTTTTCTTCCGTATTGAAATTTACCTCTAAGGTTTATTACTCTTTTTTCATAGTTATTCTTAGAGAGGTATTCCTTTTTTACTTCGTTCTTTCTTATTAATTTATTTAACTTATCTACCATTTTTTTATTTTTCTTTTCCAATTTCTTTTCTATGTACCCCAAACCAAAATTATATAATATTTCTTCTAACTCTACATACGAGTATATTCTTAATAATTCTATGTGTCTGTCATATAATTCCCTATTATATCTATTGATTAAGCCGTAGAGTGACCTTATTTCCAGTTTTATCCACAACTTCTCGCTTTGTTCTTTTACTTTTTTGGCTACACTGTTCTAATTTTTAATTTTAACTTGAGCGTACTTTGGGATGACACTATTATCCAGACATTGTTTATTAAACCATATTTTACTTAAAACCCTCTTCAATTTAACTTTTAACTTAAGATATTTAAAAACTTTACTTACCTTATTGTTGTCGTTTATTACCTCATTGTTGTTGTCCATTACCTGTACTCGATAGCACATCTTAACAGACGTTTAATGAAGAAATTTGTGTTAGTGGTTGAAATCACAATCAGAATGATCAATATTGCAAACCACTATATAAAAATTATTCCGATTAGCGCTTTCAAGCTTCACAGCTCATCGTCAGATCAGGAATAGGCAGAAAATATGTAATACCCAACCCTTCACCCCCTCTCCAACCTCCCTGCTCACCCACAACAAACTAAAAATTAATGACCCTTCCCCACCCCCTAAACTCTGTCTCACCATCAATACAGTTACATATTTTGCTAGTAAATTCCTTGTGTTTCAGTGTGTGTGTGTGTGTGTGTGTGTGTTTGTGTGTGCATCCCTTTAAACTACCCTCTTCCTCTCCACACACGTGGGTCAGTCACACACCCTTATTTTAAAACAACCAATTAGTACTATGAAATATAATTCTTAATCTTATCTATCTGCCCTCTCTCATTTACTTCTTAATCATGTTATAAAATATTTCTTCATTATCAAATTTAATTTTAATAATAATTAAATTGTCTAACCCTTTTTCTCTTTCTTTCAATATTTCTAACTCCTCTCTAAGCTTCCTTTCAACTGTGTTATTTACTACTTTTACAATTTCGTATTCTTCCAAAGGATTAACAAACTTGTGGTTGTCTTCTATGAAATGTCTTGCATATAACGAATTGGTTGTTCTATTATCTTCTCCACGTTTGTGGTCAGACAACCTGCATGCGAATTTTCGTCCTGTCTCCCCTAGGTACACTTTGTTGCAGTCTTTACATTTTAATTTATAAATTCCGCTTTTCTGTAGTACTGGAATTTTTTCTATATTCTTATTCCTTATCTTATCAAATACCGTTTCACATTTTTTAATAGCTATATATACTCCATATTTATTAAAACATTTTATAATTTTTCTAGTATGTGAACCTATGTATGTCAATGACCCTGCATAATTCTTTTGTTCTGGTTCTATTTTAGCTTTTTGTATGTTGACCCTTTTCATAACTTTATCCACTATGTTGGTGCTATAATTATTATTCCTTACAATTCCCTTTATCGTTTTTAACTCCCTATCTTTTGATTCCGTCTCTTTTAAACACTTCTGAGCTCTGTAACAAAAGGAATTGATTGACGCCATTTTATATCTGTATGGGTGGTACGACTCTCTTGGTATAATTATATCAGAATACGACTCTTTCCTAAATATCCCAAACTGTAGTTTCTCATTACATTTAATTTCTATGTTTAAATCTAAGTAATTTATTTGCTTACCTCCTATCTCTTCCTTAAATTGTAAGTTTTTATCCTTATTATTTACCTCCTTTATAAACTCATGCACTTCTTCTATGCTTCCTTCCCAAACTACTAATACATCATCAACGTATCTAGACCATAATTTTATATTGTCTTTATACTTAGTGGAAGTTATTAATTGCTTTTCAAAATCATTCATGTATATTTCAGCAAGAATAGGGGATAATGAAGACCCCATAGGTAAACCTTTTTTCTGTATATAAAACTTGTTATTAAACCTAAAATAGTTCTGATTTACACATTCTTTAATTACTTTCATCAACTGCTTTTTATACCTGTATTCTCCCATATTATTATCGTTTATTAACTTAATAACTTTATTTACTGTGATATTAGTAAACATGTCCTTAACATCCAGTGATATCAATTTTGTATTTACATTAATGCTAATATTTTCTAATTTTTCTATCAATTTTATATTATTCTCTATGTTGTATTTTGTCCTAAATTCATATTTCTCTTTCAGTACTCTGCTAACTTCCTTTGATAGTTTATAAATAGGTGCATTAATAAAAGAAACAATCGGTCTAATTGGTTTTCCTTCTTTATGTATCTTAACCTGACTTTTAAAAGTTGGTGCTGTTGGATTACTTTCCAATAAATACTTTTTCTTATTTTCTTCTATAAATGTTATCTGTTTCATCATTTGTTTTATCCTTGACTGGTACTTACTTGTATAATCATACTTTACTTCCTCGTATGGTCCTTCCCTTATAAATTCTTCCGTTTTCTTTATGTATTCTTCCTTTCTCATTAGTACCATTGTATTTCCTTTATCCGCCTTCGTAACTATAATATCATTCTTCTTTATTTTATTCTTTAGTTTAGTTACAGTTGCTTTGATTTTTTGTTCATTCTTTGAATTATACAAACTTTTCTTAAATATTTTATCTACTACATTCCCTACTTCCCACCTTATTCTTTTTTTATCATTTTCATTTCCTAGTTTTTGTATTATGCTTTCCCATTCAATAATCGTTTTTTCTTGATTTAATTCTGGTGGCGGTGCGTATTTTAAGCCTTTCGCTAACATTTCTTTTTCTTCCGTATTGAAATTTACCTCTAAGGTTTATTACTCTTTTTTCATAGTTATTCTTAGAGAGGTATTCCTTTTTTACTTCGTTCTTTCTTATTAATTTATTTAACTTATCTACCATTTTTTTATTTTTCTTTTCCAATTTCTTTTCTATGTACCCCAAACCAAAATTATATAATATTTCTTCTAACTCTACATACGAGTATATTCTTAATAATTCTATGTGTCTGTCATATAATTCCCTATTATATCTATTGATTAAGCCGTAGAGTGACCTTATTTCCAGTTTTATCCACAACTTCTCGCTTTGTTCTTTTACTTTTTTGGCTACACTGTTCTAATTTTTAATTTTAACTTGAGCGTACTTTGGGATGACACTATTATCCAGACATTGTTTATTAAACCATATTTTACTTAAAACCCTCTTCAATTTAACTATTAACTTAAGATATTTAAAAACTTTACTTACCTTATTGTTGTCGTTTATTACCTCATTGTTGTTGTCCATTACCTGTACTCGATAGCACATCTTAACAGACGTTTAATGAAGAAATTTGTGTTAGTGGTTGAAATCACAATCAGAATGAACAATATTGCAAACCACTATATAAAAATTATTCCGATTAGCGCTTTCAAGCTTCACAGCTCATCGTCAGATCAGGAATAGGCAGAAAATATGTAATACCCAACCCTTCACCCCCTCTCCAACCACCCTGCTCACCCACAACAAACTAAAAATTAATGACCCTTCCCCACCCCCTAAACTCTGTCTCACCATCAATACAGTTACATATTTTTCTAGTAAATTCCTTGTGTTTCAGTGTGTGTGTGTGTGTGTGTGTGTGTGTGTGTGTGTTTGTGTGTGCATCCCTTTAAACTACCCTCTTCCTCTCCACACACGTGGGTCAGTCACACACCCTTATTTTAAAACAACCAATTAGTACTATGAAATATAATTCTTAATCTTATCTATCTGCCCTCTCTCATTTACTTCTTAATCATGTTATAAAATATTTCTTCATTATCAAATTTAATTTTAATAATAATTAAATTGTCTAACCCTTTTTCTCTTTCTTTCAATATTTCTAACTCCTCTCTAAGCTTCCTTTCAACTGTGTTATTTACTACTTTTACAATTTCGTATTCTTCCAAAGGATTAACAAACTTGTGGTTGTCTTCTATGAAATGTCTTGCATATAACGAATTGGTTGTTCTATTATCTTCTCCACGTTTGTGGTCAGACAACCTGCATGCGAATTTTCGTCCTGTCTCCCCTAGGTACACTTTGTTGCAGTCTTTACATTTTAATTTATAAATTCCGCTTTTCTGTAGTACTGGAATTTTTTCTATATTCTTATTCCTTATCTTATCAAATACCGTTTCACATTTTTTAATAGCTATATATACTCCATATTTATTAAAACATTTTATAATTTTTCTAGTATGTGAACCTATGTATGTCAATGACCCTGCATAATTCTTTTGTTCTGGTTCTATTTTAGCTTTTTGTATGTTGACCCTTTTCATAACTTTATCCACTATGTTGGTGCTATAATTATTATTCCTTACAATTCCCTTTATCGTTTTTAACTCCCTATCTTTTGATTCGGTCTCTTTTAAACACTTCTGAGCTCTGTAACAAAAGGAATTGATTGCCGCCATTTTATATCTTTATGGGTGGTACGACTCTCTTGGTATAATTATATCAGAATACGACTCTTTCCTAAATATCCCAAACTGTAGTTTCTCATTACATTTAATTTCTATGTTTAAATCTAAGTAATTTATTTGCTTACCTCCTATCTCTTCCTTAAATTGTAAGTTTTTATCCTTATTATTTACCTCCTTTATAAACTCATGCACTTCTTCTATGCTTCCTTCCCAAACTACTAATACATCATCAACGTATCTAGACCATAATTTTATATTGTCTTTATACTTAGTGGAAGTTATTAATTGCTTTTCAAAATCATTCATGTATATTTCAGCAAGAATAGGGGATAATGAAGACCCCATAGGTAAACCTTTTTTCTGTATATAAAACTTGTTATTAAACCTAAAATAGTTCTGATTTACACATTCTTTAATTACTTTCATCAACTGCTTTTTATACCTGTATTCTCCCATATTATTATCGTTTATTAACTTAATAACTTTATTTACTGTGATATTAGTAAACATGTCCTTAACATCCAGTGATATCAATTTTGTATTTACATTAATGCTAATATTTTCTAATTTTTCTATCAATTTTATATTATTCTCTATGTTGTATTTTGTCCTAAATTCATATTTCTCTTTCAGTACTCTGCTAACTTCCTTTGATAGTTTATAAATAGGTGCATTAATAAAAGAAACAATCGGTCTAATTGGTTTTCCTTCTTTATGTATCTTAACCTGACTTTTAAAAGTTGGTGCTGTTGGATTACTTTCCAATAAATACTTTTTCTTATTTTCTTCTATAAATGTTATCTGTTTCATCATTTGTTTTATCCTTGACTGGTACTTACTTGTATAATCATACTTTACTTCCTCGTATGGTCCTTCCCTTATAAATTCTTCCGTTTTCTTTATGTATTCTTCCTTTCTCATTAGTACCATTGTATTTCCTTTATCCGCCTTCGTAACTATAATATCATTCTTCTTTATTTTATTCTTTAGTTTAGTTACAGTTGCTTTGATTTTTTGTTCATTCTTTGAATTATACAAACTTTTCTTAAATATTTTATCTACTACATTCCCTACTTCCCACCTTATTCTTTTTTTATCATTTTCATTTCCTAGTTTTTGTATTATGCTTTCCCATTCAATAATCGTTTTTTCTTGATTTAATTCTGGTGGCGGTGCGTATTTTAAGCCTTTCGCTAACATTTCTTTTTCTTCCGTATTGAAATTTACCTCTAAGGTTTATTACTCTTTTTTCATAGTTATTCTTAGAGAGGTATTCCTTTTTTACTTCGTTCTTTCTTATTAATTTATTTAACTTATCTACCATTTTTTTATTTTTCTTTTCCAATTTCTTTTCTATGTACCCCAAACCAAAATTATATAATATTTCTTCTAACTCTACATACGAGTATATTCTTAATAATTCTATGTGTCTGTCATATAATTCCCTATTATATCTATTGATTAAGCCGTAGAGTGACCTTATTTCCAGTTTTATCCACAACTTCTCGCTTTGTTCTTTTACTTTTTTGGCTACACTGTTCTAATTTTTAATTTTAACTTGAGCGTACTTTGGGATGACACTATTATCCAGACATTGTTTATTAAACCATATTTTACTTAAAACCCTCTTCAATTTAACTTTTAACTTAAGATATTTAAAAACTTTACTTACCTTATTGTTGTCGTTTATTACCTCATTGTTGTTGTCCATTACCTGTACTCGATAGCACATCTTAACAGACGTTTAATGAAGAAATTTGTGTTAGTGGTTGAAATCACAATCAGAATGAACAATATTGCAAACCACTATATAAAAATTATTCCGATTAGCGCTTTCAAGCTTCACAGCTCATCGTCAGATCAGGAATAGGCAGAAAATATGTAATACCCAACCCTTCACCCCCTCTCCAACCACCCTGCTCACCCACAACAAACTAAAAATTAATGACCCTTCCCCACCCCCTAAACTCTGTCTCACCATCAATACAGTTACATATTTTTCTAGTAAATTCCTTGTGTTTCAGTGTGTGTGTGTGTGTGTGTGTGTGTGTGTGTGTGTTTGTGTGTGCATCCCTTTAAACTACCCTCTTCCTCTCCACACACGTGGGTCAGTCACACACCCTTATTTTAAAACAACCAATTAGTACTATGAAATATAATTCTTAATCTTATCTATCTGCCCTCTCTCATTTACTTCTTAATCATGTTATAAAATATTTCTTCATTATCAAATTTAATTTTAATAATAATTAAATTGTCTAACCCTTTTTCTCTTTCTTTCAATATTTCTAACTCCTCTCTAAGCTTCCTTTCAACTGTGTTATTTACTACTTTTACAATTTCGTATTCTTCCAAAGGATTAACAAACTTGTGGTTGTCTTCTATGAAATGTCTTGCATATAACGAATTGGTTGTTCTATTATCTTCTCCACGTTTGTGGTCAGACAACCTGCATGCGAATTTTCGTCCTGTCTCCCCTAGGTACACTTTGTTGCAGTCTTTACATTTTAATTTATAAATTCCGCTTTTCTGTAGTACTGGAATTTTTTCTATATTCTTATTCCTTATCTTATCAAATACCGTTTCACATTTTTTAATAGCTATATATACTCCATATTTATTAAAACATTTTATAATTTTTCTAGTATGTGAACCTATGTATGTCAATGACCCTGCATAATTCTTTTGTTCTGGTTCTATTTTAGCTTTTTGTATGTTGACCCTTTTCATAACTTTATCCACTATGTTGGTGCTATAATTATTATTCCTTACAATTCCCTTTATCGTTTTTAACTCCCTATCTTTTGATTCCGTCTCTTTTAAACACTTCTGAGCTCTGTAACAAAAGGAATTGATTGCCGCCATTTTATATCTGTATGGGTGGTACGACTCTCTTGGTATAATTATATCAGAATACGACTCTTTCCTAAATATCCCAAACTGTAGTTTCTCATTACATTTAATTTCTATGTTTAAATCTAAGTAATTTATTTGCTTACCTCCTATCTCTTCCTTAAATTGTAAGTTTTTATCCTTATTATTTACCTCCTTTATAAACTCATGCACTTCTTCTATGCTTCCTTCCCAAACTACTAATACATCATCAACGTATCTAGACCATAATTTTATATTGTCTTTATACTTAGTGGAAGTTATTAATTGCTTTTCAAAATCATTCATGTATATTTCAGCAAGAATAGGGGATAATGAAGACCCCATAGGTAAACCTTTTTTCTGTATATAAAACTTGTTATTAAACCTAAAATAGTTCTGATTTACACATTCTTTAATTACTTTCATCAACTGCTTTTTATACCTGTATTCTCCCATATTATTATCGTTTATTAACTTAATAACTTTATTTACTGTGATATTAGTAAACATGTCCTTAACATCCAGTGATATCAATTTTGTATTTACATTAATGCTAATATTTTCTAATTTTTCTATCAATTTTATATTATTCTCTATGTTGTATTTTGTCCTAAATTCATATTTCTCTTTCAGTACTCTGCTAACTTCCTTTGATAGTTTATAAATAGGTGCATTAATAAAAGAAACAATCGGTCTAATTGGTTTTCCTTCTTTATGTATCTTAACCTGACTTTTAAAAGTTGGTGCTGTTGGATTACTTTCCAATAAATACTTTTTCTTATTTTCTTCTATAAATGTTATCTGTTTCATCATTTGTTTTATCCTTGACTGGTACTTACTTGTATAATCATACTTTACTTCCTCGTATGGTCCTTCCCTTATAAATTCTTCCGTTTTCTTTATGTATTCTTCCTTTCTCATTAGTACCATTGTATTTCCTTTATCCGCCTTCGTAACTATAATATCATTCTTCTTTATTTTATTCTTTAGTTTAGTTACAGTTGCTTTGATTTTTTGTTCATTCTTTGAATTATACAAACTTTTCTTAAATATTTTATCTACTACATTCCCTACTTCCCACCTTATTCTTTTTTTATCATTTTCATTTCCTAGTTTTTGTATTATGCTTTCCCATTCAATAATCGTTTTTTCTTGATTTAATTCTGGTGGCGGTGCGTATTTTAAGCCTTTCGCTAACATTTCTTTTTCTTCCGTATTGAAATTTACCTCTAAGGTTTATTACTCTTTTTTCATAGTTATTCTTAGAGAGGTATTCCTTTTTTACTTCGTTCTTTCTTATTAATTTATTTAACTTATCTACCATTTTTTTATTTTTCTTTTCCAATTTCTTTTCTATGTACCCCAAACCAAAATTATATAATATTTCTTCTAACTCTACATACGAGTATATTCTTAATAATTCTATGTGTCTGTCATATAATTCCCTATTATATCTATTGATTAAGCCGTAGAGTGACCTTATTTCCAGTTTTATCCACAACTTCTCGCTTTGTTCTTTTACTTTTTTGGCTACACTGTTCTAATTTTTAATTTTAACTTGAGCGTACTTTGGGATGACACTATTATCCAGACATTGTTTATTAAACCATATTTTACTTAAAACCCTCTTCAATTTAACTTTTAACTTAAGATATTTAAAAACTTTACTTACCTTATTGTTGTCGTTTATTACCTCATTGTTGTTGTCCATTACCTGTACTCGATAGCACATCTTAACAGACGTTTAATGAGGAAATTTGTGTTAGTGGTTGAAATCACAATCAGAATGATCAATATTGCAAACCACTATATAAAAATTATTCCGATTAGCGCTTTCAAGCTTCACAGCTCATCGTCAGGTCAGGAATAGGCAGAAAATATGTAATACCCAACCCTTCACCCCCTCTCCAACCATCCTGCTCACCCACAACAAACTAAAAATTAATGACCCTTCCCCACCCCCTAAACTCTGTCTCACCATCAATACAGTTACATATTTTTCTAGTAAATTCCTTGTGTTTCAGTGTGTGTGTGTGTGTGTGTGTGTGTGTGTGTGTTTGTGTGTGCATCCCTTTAAACTACCCTCTTCCTCTCCACACACGTGGGTCAGTCACACACCCTTATTTTAAAACAACCAATTAGTACTATGAAATATAATTCTTAATCTTATCTATCTGCCCTCTCTCATTTATTTCTTAATCATGTTATAAAATATTTCTTCATTATCAAATTTAATTTTAATAATAATTAAATTGTCTAACCCTTTTTCTCTTTCTTTCAATATTTCTAACTCCTCTCTAAGCTTCCTTTCAACTGTGTTATTTACTACTTTTACAATTTCGTATTCTTCCAAAGGATTAACAAACTTGTGGTTGTCTTCTATGAAATGTCTTGCATATAACGAATTGGTTGTTCTATTATCTTCTCCACGTTTGTGGTCAGACAACCTGCATGCGAATTTTCGTCCTGTCTCCCCTAGGTACACTTTGTTGCAGTCTTTACATTTTAATTTATAAATTCCGCTTTTCTGTAATACTGGAATTTTTTCTATATTCTTATTCCTTATCTTATCAAATACCGTTTCACATTTTTTAATAGCTATATATACTCCATATTTAATAAACATTTTATAATTTTTCTAGTATGTGAACCTATGTATGTCAATGACCCTGCATAATTCTTTTGTTCTGGTTCTATTTTAGCTTTTTGTATGTTGACCCTTTTCATAACTTTATCCACTATGTTGGTGCTATAATTATTATTCCTTACAATTCCCTTTATCGTTTTTAACTCCCTATCTTTTGATTCCGTCTCTTTTAAACACTTCTGAGCTCTGTAACAAAAGGAATTGATTGCCGCCATTTTATATCTGTATGGGTGGTACGACTCTCTTGGTATAATTATATCAGAATACGACTCTTTCCTAAATATCCCAAAATGTAGTTTCTCATTACATTTAATTTCTATGTTTAAATCTAAGTAATTTATTTGCTTACCTCCTATCTCTTCCTTAAATTGTAAGTTTTTATCCTTATTATTTACCTCCTTTATAAACTCATGCACTTCTTCTATGCTTCCTTCCCAAACTACTAATACATCATCAACGTATCTAGACCATAATTTTATATTGTCTTTATACTTAGTGGAAGTTATTAATTGCTTTTCAAAATCATTCATGTATATTTCAGCAAGAATAGGGGATAATGAAGACCCCATAGGTAAACCTTTTTTCTGTATATAAAACTTGTTATTAAACCTAAAATAGTTCTGATTTACACATTCTTTAATTACTTTCATCAACTGCTTTTTATACCTGTATTCTCCCATATTATTATCGTTTATTAACTTAATAACTTTATTTACTGTGATATTAGTAAACATGTCCTTAACATCCAGTGATATCAATTTTGTATTTACATTAATGCTAATATTTTCTATCAATTTTATATTATTCTCTATGTTGTATTTTGTCCTAAATTCATATTTCTCTTTCAGTACTCTGCTAACTTCCTTTGATAGTTTATAAATAGGTGCATTAATAAAAGAAACAATCGGTCTAATTGGTTTTCCTTCTTTATGTATCTTAACCTGACTTTTAAAAGTTGGTGCTGTTGGATTAGTTTCCAATAAATACTTTTTCTTATTTTCTTCTATAAATGTTATCTGTTTCATCATTTGTTTTATCCTTGACTGGTACTTACTTGTATAATCATACTTTACTTCCTCGTATGGTCCTTCCCTTATAAATTCTTCCGTTTTCTTTATGTATTCTTCCTTTCTCATTAGTACCATTGTATTTCCTTTATCCGCCTTCGTAACTATAATATCATTCTTCTTTATTTTATTCTTTAGTTTAGTTACAGTTGCTTTGATTTTTTGTTCATTCTTTGAATTATACAAACTTTTCTTAAATATTTTATCTACTACATTCCCTACTTCCCACCTTATTCTTTTTTTATCATTTTCATTTCCTAGTTTTTGTATTATGCTTTCGCATTCAATAATCGTTTTTTCTTGATTTAATTCTGGTGGCGGTGCGTATTTTAAGCCTTTCGCTAACATTTCTTTTTCTTCCGTATTGAAATTTTCCTCTAAGGTTTATTACTCTTTTTTCATAGTTATTCTTAGAGAGGTATTCCTTTTTTACTTCGTTCCTTCTTATTAATTTATTTAACTTATCTACCATTTTTTTATTTTTCTTTTCCAATTTCTTTTCTATGTACCCCAAACCAAAATTATATAATATTTCTTCTAACTCTACATACGAGTATATTCTTAATAATTCTATGTGTCTGTCATATAATTCCCTATTATATCTATTGATTAAGCCGTAGAGTGACCTTATTTCCAGTTTTATCCACAACTTCTCGCTTTGTTCTTTTACTTTTTTGGCTACACTGTTCTTATTTTTAATTTTAACTTGAGCGTACTTTGGGATGACACTATTATCCAGACATTGTTTATTAAACCATATTTTACTTAAAACCCTCTTCAATTTAACTTTTAACTTAAGATATTTAAAAACTTTACTTACCTTATTGTTGTCGTTTATTACCTCATTGTTGTTGTCCATTACCTGTAGTCGATTGCACATCTTAACAGACGTTTAATGAAGAAATTTGTGTTAGTGGTTGAAATCACAATCAGAATGATCAATATTGCAAACCACTATATAAAAATTATTCCGATTAGCGCTTTCAAGCTTCACAGCTCATCGTCAGATCAGGAATAGGCAGAAAATATGTAATACCCAACCCTTCACCCCCCCTCCAACCACCCTGCTCACCCACAACAAACTAAAAATTAATGACCCTTCCCCACCCCCTAAACTCTGTCTCACCATCTATACAGTTACATATTTTTCTAGTAAATTCCTTGTGTTTCAGTGTGTGTGTGTGTGTGTGTGTGTTTGTGCATCCCTTTAAACTACCCTCTTCCTCTCCACACACGTGGGTCAGTCACACACCCTTATTTTAAAACAACCAATTAGTACTATGAAATATAATTCTTAATCTTATCTATCTGCCCTCTCTCATTTACTTCTTAATCATGTTATAAAATATTTCTTCATTATCAAATTTAATTTTAATATTAATTAAATTGTCTAACCCTGTTTCTCTTTCTTTCAATATTTCTAACTCCTCTCTAAGCTTCCTTTCAACTGTGTTATTTACTACTTTTACAATTTCGTATTCTTCCAAAGGATTAACAAACTTGTGGTTGTCTTCTATGAAATGTCTTGCATATAACGAATTGGTTGTTCTATTACCTTCTCCACGTTTGTGGTCAGACAACCTGCATGCGAATTTTCGTCCTGTCTCCCCTAGGTACACTTTGTTGCAGTCTTTACATTTTAATTTATAAATTCCGCTTTTCTGTAATACTGGAAGTTTTTCTATATTCTTATTCCTTATCTTATCAAATACCGTTTCACATTTTTTAATAGCTATATATACTCCATATTTATTAAAACATTTTATAATTTTTCTAGTATGTGAACCTATGTATGTCAATGACCCTGCATAATTCTTTTGTTCTGGTTCTATTTTAGCTTTTT
This sequence comes from Magicicada septendecula, assembly GCA_034769895.1. Classification (NCBI taxonomy): domain Eukaryota; kingdom Metazoa; phylum Arthropoda; class Insecta; order Hemiptera; family Cicadidae; genus Magicicada; species Magicicada septendecula. The sequence goes on from CM068371.1 coordinate 242,850,942, forward strand.
GTATGTTGACCCTTTTCATAACTTTATCCACTATGTTGGTGCTATAATTATTATTCCTTACAATTCCCTTTATCGTTTTTAACTCCCTATCTTTTGATTCGGTCTCTTTTAAACACTTCTGAGCTCTGTAACAAAAGGAATTGATTGCCGCCATTTTATATCTGTATGGGTGGTACGACTCTCTTGGTATAATTATATCAGAATACGACTCTTTCCTAAATATCCCAAACTGTAGTTTCTCATTACATTTAATTTCTATGTTTAAATCTAAGTAATTTATTTGCTTACCTCCTATCTCTTCCTTAAATTGTAAGTTTTTATCCTTATTATTTATCTCCTTTATAAACTCATGCACTTCTTCTATGCTTCCTTCCCAAACTACTAATACATCATCAACGTATCTAGACCATAATTTTATATTGTCTTTATACTTAGTGGAAGTTATTAATTGCTTTTCAAAATCATTCATGTATATTTCAGCAAGAATAGGGGATAATGAAGACCCCATAGGTAAACCTTTTTTCTGTATATAAAACTTGTTATTAAACCTAAAATAGTTCTGATTTACACATTCTTTAATTACTTTCATCAACTGCTTTTTATACCTGTATTCTCCCATATTATTATCGTTTATTAACTTAATAACTTTATTTACTGTGATATTAGTAAACATGTCCTTAACATCCAGTGATATCAATTTTGTATTTACATTAATGCTTATATTTTCTAATTTTTCTATCAATTTTATATTATTCTCTATGTTGTATTTTGTCCTAAATTCATATTTCTCTTTCAGTACTCTGCTAACTTCCTTTGATAGTTTATAAATAGGTGCATTAATAAAAGAAACAATCGGTCTAATTGGTTTTCCTTCTTTATGTATCTTAACCTGACTTTTAAAAGTTGGTGCTGTTGGATTACTTTCCAATAAATACTTTTTCTTATTTTCTTCTATAAATGTTATCTGTTTCATCATTTGTTTTATCCTTGACTGGTACTTACTTGTATAATCATACTTTACTTCCTCGTATGGTCCTTCCCTTATAAATTCTTCCGTTTTCTTTATGTATTCTTCCTTTCTCATTAGTACCATTGTATTTCCTTTATCCGCCTTCGTAACTATAATATCATTCTTCTTTATTTTATTCTTTAGTTTAGTTACAGTTGCTTTGATTTTTTGTTCATTCTTTGAATTATACAAACTTTTCTTAAATATTTTATCTACTACATTCCCTACTTCCCACCTTATTCTTTTTTTATCATTTTCATTTCCTAGTTTTTGTATTATGCTTTCGCATTCAATAATCGTTTTTTCTTGATTTAATTCTGGTGGCGGTGCGTATTTTAAGCCTTTCGCTAACATTTCTTTTTCTTCCGTATTGAAATTTTCCTCTAAGGTTTATTACTCTTTTTTCATAGTTATTCTTAGAGAGGTATTCCTTTTTTACTTCGTTCCTTCTTATTAATTTATTTAACTTATCTACCATTTTTTTATTTTTCTTTTCCAATTTCTTTTCTATGTACCCCAAACCAAAATTATATAATATTTCTTCTAACTCTACATACGAGTATATTCTTAATAATTCTATGTGTCTGTCATATAATTCCCTATTATATCTATTGATTAAGCCGTAGAGTGACCTTATTTCCAGTTTTATCCACAACTTCTCGCTTTGTTCTTTTACTTTTTTGGCTACACTGTTCTTATTTTTAATTTTAACTTGAGCGTACTTTGGGATGACACTATTATCCAGACATTGTTTATTAAACCATATTTTACTTAAAACCCTCTTCAATTTAACTTTTAACTTAAGATATTTAAAAACTTTACTTACCTTATTGTTGTCGTTTATTACCTCATTGTTGTTGTCCATTACCTGTAGTCGATTGCACATCTTAACAGACGTTTAATGAAGAAATTTGTGTTAGTGGTTGAAATCACAATCAGAATGATCAATATTGCAAACCACTATATAAAAATTATTCCGATTAGCGCTTTCAAGCTTCACAGCTCATCGTCAGATCAGGAATAGGCAGAAAATATGTAATACCCAACCCTTCACCCCCCCTCCAACCACCCTGCTCACCCACAACAAACTAAAAATTAATGACCCTTCCCCACCCCGTAAACTCTGTCTCACCATCTATACAGTTACATATTTTTCTAGTAAATTCCTTGTGTTTCAGTGTGTGTGTGTGTGTGTGTGTTTGTGCATCCCTTTAAACTACCCTCTTCCTCTCCACACACGTGGGTCAGTCACACACCCTTATTTTAAAACAACCAATTAGTACTATGAAATATAATTCTTAATCTTATCTATCTGCCCTCTCTCATTTACTTCTTAATCATGTTATAAAATATTTCTTCATTATCAAATTTAATTTTAATATTAATTAAATTGTCTAACCCTGTTTCTCTTTCTTTCAATATTTCTAACTCCTCTCTAAGCTTCCTTTCAACTGTGTTATTTACTACTTTTACAATTTCGTATTCTTCCAAAGGATTAACAAACTTGTGGTTGTCTTCTATGAAATGTCTTGCATATAACGAATTGGTTGTTCTATTATCTTCTCCACGTTTGTGGTCAGACAACCTGCATGCGAATTTTCGTCCTGTCTCCCCTAGGTACACTTTGTTGCAGTCTTTACATTTTAATTTATAAATTCCGCTTTTCTGTAATACTGGAATTTTTTCTATATTCTTATTCCTTATCTTATCAAATACCGTTTCACATTTTTTAATAGCTATATATACTCCATATTTAATAAACATTTTATAATTTTTCTAGTATGTGAACCTATGTATGTCAATGACCCTGCATAATTCTTTTGTTCTGGTTCTATTTTAGCTTTTTGTATGTTGACCCTTTTCATAACTTTATCCACTATGTTGGTGCTATAATTATTATTCCTTACAATTCCCTTTATCGTTTTTAACTCCCTATCTTTTGATTCCGTCTCTTTTAAACACTTCTGAGCTCTGTAACAAAAGGAATTGATTGCCGCCATTTTATATCTGTATGGGTGGTACGACTCTCTTGGTATAATTATATCAGAATACGACTCTTTCCTAAATATCCCAAAATGTAGTTTCTCATTACATTTAATTTCTATGTTTAAATCTAAGTAATTTATTTGCTTACCTCCTATCTCTTCCTTAAATTGTAAGTTTTTATCCTTATTATTTACCTCCTTTATAAACTCATGCACTTCTTCTATGCTTCCTTCCCAAACTACTAATACATCATCAACGTATCTAGACCATAATTTTATATTGTCTTTATACTTAGTGGAAGTTATTAATTGCTTTTCAAAATCATTCATGTATATTTCAGCAAGAATAGGGGATAATGAAGACCCCATAGGTAAACCTTTTTTCTGTATATAAAACTTGTTATTAAACCTAAAATAGTTCTGATTTACACATTCTTTAATTACTTTCATCAACTGCTTTTTATACCTGTATTCTCCCATATTATTATCGTTTATTAACTTAATAACTTTATTTACTGTGATATTAGTAAACATGTCCTTAACATCCAGTGATATCAATTTTGTATTTACATTAATGCTAATATTTTCTAATTTTTCTATCAATTTTATATTATTCTCTATGTTGTATTTTGTCCTAAATTCATATTTCTCTTTCAGTACTCTGCTAACTTCCTTTGATAGTTTATAAATAGGTGCATTAATAAAAGAAACAATCGGTCTAATTGGTTTTCCTTCTTTATGTATCTTAACCTGACTTTTAAAAGTTGGTGCTGTTGGATTACTTTCCAATAAATACTTTTTCTTATTTTCTTCTATAAATGTTATCTGTTTCATCATTTGTTTTATCCTTGACTGGTACTTACTTGTATAATCATACTTTACTTCCTCGTATGGTCCTTCCCTTATAAATTCTTCCGTTTTCTTTATGTATTCTTCCTTTCTCATTAGTACCATTGTATTTCCTTTATCCGCCTTCGTAACTATAATATCATTCTTCTTTATTTTATTCTTTAGTTTAGTTACAGTTGCTTTGATTTTTTGTTCATTCTTTGAATTATACAAACTTTTCTTAAATATTTTATCTACTACATTCCCTACTTCCCACCTTATTCTTTTTTTATCATTTTCATTTCCTAGTTTTTGTATTATGCTTTCGCATTCAATAATCGTTTTTTCTTGATTTAATTCTGGTGGCGGTGCGTATTTTAAGCCTTTCGCTAACATTTCTTTTTCTTCCGTATTGAAATTTTCCTCTAAGGTTTATTACTCTTTTTTCATAGTTATTCTTAGAGAGGTATTCCTTTTTTACTTCGTTCCTTCTTATTAATTTATTTAACTTATCTACCATTTTTTTATTTTTCTTTTCCAATTTCTTTTCTATGTACCCCAAACCAAAATTATATAATATTTCTTCTAACTCTACATACGAGTATATTCTTAATAATTCTATGTGTCTGTCATATAATTCCCTATTATATCTATTGATTAAGCCGTAGAGTGACCTTATTTCCAGTTTTATCCACAACTTCTCGCTTTGTTCTTTTACTTTTTTGGCTACACTGTTCTTATTTTTAATTTTAACTTGAGCGTACTTTGGGATGACACTATTATCCAGACATTGTTTATTAAACCATATTTTACTTAAAACCCTCTTCAATTTAACTTTTAACTTAAGATATTTAAAAACTTTACTTACCTTATTGTTGTCGTTTATTACCTCATTGTTGTTGTCCATTACCTGTAGTCGATTGCACATCTTAACAGACGTTTAATGAAGAAATTTGTGTTAGTGGTTGAAATCACAATCAGAATGATCAATATTGCAAACCACTATATAAAAATTATTCCGATTAGCGCTTTCAAGCTTCACAGCTCATCGTCAGATCAGGAATAGGCAGAAAATATGTAATACCCAACCCTTCACCCCCCCTCCAACCACCCTGCTCACCCACAACAAACTAAAAATTAATGACCCTTCCCCACCCCGTAAACTCTGTCTCACCATCTATACAGTTACATATTTTTCTAGTAAATTCCTTGTGTTTCAGTGTGTGTGTGTGTGTGTGTGTTTGTGCATCCCTTTAAACTACCCTCTTCCTCTCCACACACGTGGGTCAGTCACACACCCTTATTTTAAAACAACCAATTAGTACTATGAAATATAATTCTTAATCTTATCTATCTGCCCTCTCTCATTTACTTCTTAATCATGTTATAAAATATTTCTTCATTATCAAATTTAATTTTAATATTAATTAAATTGTCTAACCCTGTTTCTCTTTCTTTCAATATTTCTAACTCCTCTCTAAGCTTCCTTTCAACTGTGTTATTTACTACTTTTACAATTTCGTATTCTTCCAAAGGATTAACAAACTTGTGGTTGTCTTCTATGAAATGTCTTGCATATAACGAATTGGTTGTTCTATTATCTTCTCCACGTTTGTGGTCAGACAACCTGCATGCGAATTTTCGTCCTGTCTCCCCTAGGTACACTTTGTTGCAGTCTTTACATTTTAATTTATAAATTCCGCTTTTCTGTAATACTGGAATTTTTTCTATATTCTTATTCCTTATCTTATCAAATACCGTTTCACATTTTTTAATAGCTATATATACTCCATATTTAATAAACATTTTATACTTTTTCTAGTATGTGAACCTATGTATGTCAATGACCCTGCATAATTCTTTTGTTCTGGTTCTATTTTAGCTTTTTGTATGTTGACCCTTTTCATAACTTTATCCACTATGTTGGTGCTATAATTATTATTCCTTACAATTCCCTTTATCGTTTTTAACTCCCTATCTTTTGATTCCGTCTCTTTTAAACACTTCTGAGCTCTGTAACAAAAGGAATTGATTGCCGCCATTTTATATCTGTATGGGTGGTACGACTCTCTTGGTATAATTATATCAGAATACGACTCTTTCCTAAATATCCCAAAATGTAGTTTCTCATTACATTTAATTTCTATGTTTAAATCTAAGTAATTTATTTGCTTACCTCCTATCTCTTCCTTAAATTGTAAGTTTTTATCCTTATTATTTACCTCCTTTATAAACTCATGCACTTCTTCTATGCTTCCTTCCCAAACTACTAATACATCATCAACGTATCTAGACCATAATTTTATATTGTCTTTATACTTAGTGGAAGTTATTAATTGCTTTTCAAAATCATTCATGTATATTTCAGCAAGAATAGGGGATAATGAAGACCCCATAGGTAAACCTTTTTTCTGTATATAAAACTTGTTATTAAACCTAAAATAGTTCTGATTTACACATTCTTTAATTACTTTCATCAACTGCTTTTTATACCTGTATTCTCCCATATTATTATCGTTTATTAACTTAATAACTTTATTTACTGTGATATTAGTAAACATGTCCTTAACATCCAGTGATATCAATTTTGTATTTACATTAATGCTAATATTTTCTATCAATTTTATATTATTCTCTATGTTGTATTTTGTCCTAAATTCATATTTCTCTTTCAGTACTCTGCTAACTTCCTTTGATAGTTTATAAATAGGTGCATTAATAAAAGAAACAATCGGTCTAATTGGTTTTCCTTCTTTATGTATCTTAACCTGACTTTTAAAAGTTGGTGCTGTTGGATTACTTTCCAATAAATACTTTTTCTTATTTTCTTCTATAAATGTTATCTGTTTCATCATTTGTTTTATCCTTGACTGGTACTTACTTGTATAATCATACTTTACTTCCTCGTATGGTCCTTCCCTTATAAATTCTTCCGTTTTCTTTATGTATTCTTCCTTTCTCATTAGTACCATTGTATTTCCTTTATCCGCCTTCGTAACTATAATATCATTCTTCTTTATTTTATTCTTTAGTTTAGTTACAGTTGCTTTGATTTTTTGTTCATTCTTTGAATTATACAAACTTTTCTTAAATATTTTATCTACTACATTCCCTACTTCCCACCTTATTCTTTTTTTATCATTTTCATTTCCTAGTTTTTGTATTATGCTTTCGCATTCAATAATCGTTTTTTCTTGATTTAATTCTGGTGGCGGTGCGTATTTTAAGCCTTTCGCTAACATTTCTTTTTCTTCCGTATTGAAATTTACCTCTAAGGTTTATTACTCTTTTTTCATAGTTATTCTTAGGGAGGTGTTCCTTTTTTACTTCGTTCTTTCTTATTAATTTATTTAACTTATCTACCATTTTTTTATTTTTATTTTCCAATTTCTTTTGTATGTACCCCAAACCAAAATTATATAATATTTCTTCTAACTCTACATACGAGTATATTCTTAATAATTCTATGTGTCTGTCATATAATTCCCTATTATATCTATTGATTTAGCCGTAGAGTGACCTTATTTCCAGTTTTATCCACAACTTCTCGCTTTGTTCTTTTACTTTTTTGGCTACACTGTTCTTATTTTTAATTTTAACTTGAGCGTACTTTGGGATGACACTATTATCCAGACATTGTTTATTAAACCATATTTTACTTAAAACCCTCTTCAATTTAACTTTTAACTTAAGATATTTAAAAACTTTACTTACCTTATTGTTGTCGTTTATTACCTCATTGTTGTTGTCCATTACCTGTAGTCGATTGCACATCTTAACAGAAGTTTAATGAAGAAATTTGTGTTAGTGGTTGAAATCACAATCAGAATGATCAATATTGCACACCACTATATAAAAATTATTCAGATTAGCGCTTTCAAGCTTCACAGCTCATCGTCAGATCAGAAATAGGCAGAAAATATGTAATACCCAACCATTCACCCCTCTCCCCCACCATGCTCACCCACAACAAACTAAAAATTAATGACCCTTCCCCACCCCCTAAACTCCGTCTCACCATCTGTACAGTTACATATTTTTCTAGTAAATTACTTGTGTTTCAGTGTGTGTGTGTGTGTGTATGTACGTGTGTGTGTGTGTGTGTGTGTGTGTGTGTGTGTGTGTGTGTGTGTGTGTGTGTGTGTGTGTGTGTGTGTGTGTGTGTGTGCATCCCTTTAAACTACCCTCTTCCTCTCCACACACGTGGGTCAGTCACACACCCTTATTTTAAAACAACCAATTAGTACTATGAAATATAATTCTTAATCTTATCTATCTGCCCTCTCTCATTTACTTCTTAATCATGTTATAAAATATTTCTTCATTATCAAATTTAATTTTAATAATAATTAAATTGTCTAACCCTTTTTCTCTTTCTTTCAATATTTCTAACTCCTCTCTAAGCTTCCTTTCAACTGTGTTATTTACTACTTTCACAATTTCGTATTCTTCCAAAGGATTAACAAACTTGTGGTTGTCTTCTATGAAATGTCTTGCATATAACGAATTGGTTGTTCTATTATCTTCTCCACGTTTGTGGTCAGACAACCTGCATGCGAATTTTCGTCCTGTCTCCCCTAGGTACACTTTGTTGCAGTCTTTACATTTTAATTTATAAATTCCGCTTTTCTGTAATACTGGAATTTTTTCTATATTCTTATTCCTTATCTTATCAAATACCGTTTCACATTTTTTAATAGCTATATATACTCCATATTTATTAAAACATGTTATAATTTTTCTAGTATGTGAACCTATGTATGTCAATGACCCTGCATAATTCTTTTGTTCTGGTTCTATTTTAGCTTTTTGTATGTTGACCCTTTTCATAACTTTATCCACTATGTTGGTGCTATAATTATTATTCCTTACAATTCCCTTTATCGTTTTTAACTCCCTATCTTTTGATTCCGTCTCTTTTAAACACTTCTGAGCTCTGTAACAAAAGGAATTGATTGCCGCCATTTTATATCTGTATGGGTGGTACGACTCTCTTGGTATAATTATATCAGAATACGACTCTTTCCTAAATATCCCAAAATGTAGTTTCTCATTACATTTAATTTCTATGTTTAAATCTAAGTAATTTATTTGCTTACCTCCTATCTCTTCCTTAAATTGTAAGTTTTTATCCTTATTATTTACCTCCTTTATAAACTCATGCACTTCTTCTATGCTTCCTTCCCAAACTACTAATACATCATCAACGTATCTAGACCATAATTTTATATTGTCTTTATACTTAGTGGAAGTTATTAATTGCTTTTCAAAATCATTCATGTATATTTCAGCAAGAATAGGGGATAATGAAGACCCCATAGGTAAACCTTTTTTCTGTATATAAAACTTGTTATTAAACCTAAAATAGTTCTGATTTACACATTCTTTAATTACTTTCATCAACTGCTTTTTATACCTGTATTCTCCCATATTATTATCGTTTATTAACTTAATAACTTTATTTACTGTGATATTAGTAAACATGTCCTTAACATCCAGTGATATCAATTTTGTATTTACATTAATGCTAATATTTTCTAATTTTTCTATCAATTTTATATTATTCTCTATGTTGTATTTTGTCCTAAATTCATATTTCTCTTTCAGTACTCTGCTAACTTCCTTTGATAGTTTATAAATAGGTGCATTAATAAAAGAAACAATCGGTCTAATTGGTTTTCCTTCTTTATGTATCTTAACCTGACTTTTAAAAGTTGGTGCTGTTGGATTACTTTCCAATAAATACTTTTTCTTATTTTCTTCTATAAATGTTATCTGTTTCATCATTTGTTTTATCCTTGACTGGTACTTACTTGTATAATCATACTTTACTTCCTCGTATGGTCCTTCCCTTATAAATTCTTCCGTTTTCTTTATGTATTCTTCCTTTCTCATTAGTACCATTGTATTTCCTTTATCCGCCTTCGTAACTATAATATCATTCTTCTTTATTTTATTCTTTAGTTTAGTTACAGTTGCTTTGATTTTTTGTTCATTCTTTGAATTATACAAACTTTTCTTAAATATTTTATCTACTACATTCCCTACTTCCCACCTTATTCTTTTTTTATCATTTTCATTTCCTAGTTTTTGTATTATGCTTTCCCATTCAATAATCGTTTTTTCTTGATTTAATTCTGGTGGCGGTGCGTATTTTAAGCCTTTCGCTAACATTTCTTTTTCTTCCGTATTGAAATTTACCTCTAAGGTTTATTACTCTTTTTTCATAGTTATTCTTAGAGAGGTATTCCTTTTTTACTTCGTTCTTTCTTATTAATTTATTTAACTTATCTACCATTTTTTTATTTTTCTTTTCCAATTTCTTTTCTATGTACCCCAAACCAAAATTATATAATATTTCTTCTAACTCTACATACGAGTATATTCTTAATAATTCTATGTGTCTGTCATATAATTCCCTATTATATCTATTGATTAAGCCGTAGAGTGACCTTATTTCCAGTTTTATCCACAACTTCTCGCTTTGTTCTTTTACTTTTTTGGCTACACTGTTCTAATTTTTAATTTTAACTTGAGCGTACTTTGGGATGACACTATTATCCAGACATTGTTTATTAAACCATATTTTACTTAAAACCCTCTTCAATTTAACTTTTAACTTAAGATATTTAAAAACTTTACTTACCTTATTGTTGTCGTTTATTACCTCATTGTTGTTGTCCATTACCTGTACTCGATAGCACATCTTAACAGACGTTTAATGAAGAAATTTGTGTTAGTGGTTGAAATCACAATCAGAATGACCAATATTGCACACCACTATATAAAAATTATTCCGATTAGCGCTTTCAAGCTTCACAGCTCATCGTCAGATCAGGAATAGGCAGAAAATATGTAATACCCAACCCTTCACCCCCTCTCCAACCACCCTGCTCACCCTTAACAAACTAAAAATTAATGACCCTTCCCCACCCCCTAAACTCTGTCTCACCATCTATACAGTTACATATTTTTCTAGTAAATTCCTTGTGTTTCAGTGTGTGTGTGTGTGTGTGTGTGTGTGTGTGTGTGTGTGTGTTTGTGCATCCCTTTAAACTACCCTCTTCCTCTCCACACACGTGGGTCAGTCACACACCCTTATTTTAAAACAACCAATTAGTACTATGAAATATAATTCTTAATCTTATCTATCTGCCCTCTCTCATTTACTTCTTAATCATGTTATAAAATATTTCTTCATTATCAAATTTAATTTTAATAATAATTAAATTGTCTAACCCTTTTTCTCTTTCTTTCAATATTTCTAACTCCTCTCTAAGCTTCCTTTCAACTGTGTTATTTACTACTTTCACAATTTCGTATTCTTCCAAAGGATTAACAAACTTGTGGTTGTCTTCTATGAAATGTCTTGCATATAACGAATTGGTTGTTCTATTATCTTCTCCACGTTTGTGGTCAGACAACCTGCATGCGAATTTTCGTCCTGTCTCCCCTAGGTACACTTTGTTGCAGTCTTTACATTTTAATTTATAAATTCCGCTTTTCTGTAATACTGGAATTTTTTCTATATTCTTATTCCTTATCTTATCAAATACCGTTTCACATTTTTTAATAGCTATATATACTCCATATTTATTAAAACATGTTATAATTTTTCTAGTATGTGAACCTATGTATGTCAATGACCCTGCATAATTCTTTTGTTCTGGTTCTATTTTAGCTTTTTGTATGTTGACCCTTTTCATAACTTTATCCACTATGTTGGTGCTATAATTATTATTCCTTACAATTCCCTTTATCGTTTTTAACTCCCTATCTTTTGATTCCGTCTCTTTTAAACACTTCTGAGCTCTGTAACAAAAGGAATTGATTGCCGCCATTTTATATCTGTATGGGTGGTACGACTCTCTTGGTATAATTATATCAGAATACGACTCTTTCCTAAATATCCCAAAATGTAGTTTCTCATTACATTTAATTTCTATGTTTAAATCTAAGTAATTTATTTGCTTACCTCCTATCTCTTCCTTAAATTGTAAGTTTTTATCCTTATTATTTACCTCCTTTATAAACTCATGCACTTCTTCTATGCTTCCTTCCCAAACTACTAATACATCATCAACGTATCTAGACCATAATTTTATATTGTCTTTATACTTAGTGGAAGTTATTAATTGCTTTTCAAAATCATTCATGTATATTTCAGCAAGAATAGGGGATAATGAAGACCCCATAGGTAAACCTTTTTTCTGTATATAAAACTTGTTATTAAACCTAAAATAGTTCTGATTTACACATTCTTTAATTACTTTCATCAACTGCTTTTTATACCTGTATTCTCCCATATTATTATCGTTTATTAACTTAATAACTTTATTTACTGTGATATTAGTAAACATGTCCTTAACATCCAGTGATATCAATTTTGTATTTACATTAATGCTAATATTTTCTAATTTTTCTATCAATTTTATATTATTCTCTATGTTGTATTTTGTCCTAAATTCATATTTCTCTTTCAGTACTCTGCTAACTTCCTTTGATAGTTTATAAATAGGTGCATTAATAAAAGAAACAATCGGTCTAATTGGTTTTCCTTCTTTATGTATCTTAACCTGACTTTTAAAAGTTGGTGCTGTTGGATTACTTTCCAATAAATACTTTTTCTTATTTTCTTCTATAAATGTTATCTGTTTCATCATTTGTTTTATCCTTGACTGGTACTTACTTGTATAATCATACTTTACTTCCTCGTATGGTCCTTCCCTTATAAATTCTTCCGTTTTCTTTATGTATTCTTCCTTTCTCATTAGTACCATTGTATTTCCTTTATCCGCCTTCGTAACTATAATATCATTCTTCTTTATTTTATTCTTTAGTTTAGTTACAGTTGCTTTGATTTTTTGTTCATTCTTTGAATTATACAAACTTTTCTTAAATATTTTATCTACTACATTCCCTACTTCCCACCTTATTCTTTTTTTATCATTTTCATTTCCTAGTTTTTGTATTATGCTTTCCCATTCAATAATCGTTTTTTCTTGATTTAATTCTGGTGGCGGTGCGTATTTTAAGCCTTTCGCTAACATTTCTTTTTCTTCCGTATTGAAATTTACCTCTAAGGTTTATTACTCTTTTTTCATAGTTATTCTTAGAGAGGTATTCCTTTTTTACTTCGTTCTTTCTTATTAATTTATTTAACTTATCTACCATTTTTTTATTTTTCTTTTCCAATTTCTTTTCTATGTACCCCAAACCAAAATTATATAATATTTCTTCTAACTCTACATACGAGTATATTCTTAATAATTCTATGTGTCTGTCATATAATTCCCTATTATATCTATTGATTAAGCCGTAGAGTGACCTTATTTCCAGTTTTATCCACAACTTCTCGCTTTGTTCTTTTACTTTTTTGGCTACACTGTTCTAATTTTTAATTTTAACTTGAGCGTACTTTGGGATGACACTATTATCCAGACATTGTTTATTAAACCATATTTTACTTAAAACCCTCTTCAATTTAACTTTTAACTTAAGATATTTAAAAACTTTACTTACCTTATTGTTGTCGTTTATTACCTCATTGTTGTTGTCCATTACCTGTACTCGATAGCACATCTTAACAGACGTTTAATGAAGAAATTTGTGTTAGTGGTTGAAATCACAATCAGAATGACCAATATTGCACACCACTATATAAAAATTATTCCGATTAGCGCTTTCAAGCTTCACAGCTCATCGTCAGATCAGGAATAGGCAGAAAATATGTAATACCCAACCCTTCACCCCCTCTCCAACCACCCTGCTCACCCTTAACAAACTAAAAATTAATGACCCTTCCCCACCCCCTAAACTCTGTCTCACCATCTATACAGTTACATATTTTTCTAGTAAATTCCTTGTGTTTCAGTGTGTGTGTGTGTGTGTGTGTGTGTGTGTGTGTGTGTGTGTTTGTGCATCCCTTTAAACTACCCTCTTCCTCTCCACACACGTGGGTCAGTCACACACCCTTATTTTAAAACAACCAATTAGTACTATGAAATATAATTCTTAATCTTATCTATCTGCCCTCTCTCATTTACTTCTTAATCATGTTATAAAATATTTCTTCATTATCAAATTTAATTTTAATATTAATTAAATTGTCTAACCCTGTTTCTCTTTCTTTCAATATTTCTAACTCCTCTCTAAGCTTCCTTTCAACTGTGTTATTTACTACTTTTACAATTTCGTATTCTTCCAAAGGATTAACAAACTTGTGGTTGTCTTCTATGAAATGTCTTGCATATAACGAATTGGTTGTTCTATTACCTTCTCCACGTTTGTGGTCAGACAACCTGCATGCGAATTTTCGTCCTGTCTCCCCTAGGTACACTTTGTTGCAGTCTTTACATTTTAATTTATAAATTCCGCTTTTCTGTAATACTGGAATTTTTTCTATATTCTTATTCCTTATCTTATCAAATACCGTTTCACATTTTTTAATAGCTATATATACTCCATATTTATATAACATTTTATAATTTTTCTAGTATGTGAACCTATGTATGTCAATGACCCTGCATAATTCTTTTGTTCTGGTTCTATTTTAGCTTTTTGTATGTTGACCCTTTTCATAACTTTATCCACTATGTTGGTGCTATAATTATTATTCCTTACAATTCCCTTTATCGTTTTTAACTCCCTATCTTTTGATTCCGTCTCTTTTAAGCACTTCTGAGCTCTGTAACAAAAGGAATTGATTGCCGCCATTTTATATCTGTATGGGTGGTACGACTCTCTTGGTATAATTATATCAGAATACGACTCTTTCCTAAATATCCCAAACTGTAGTTTCTCATTACATTTAATTTCTATGTTTAAATCTAAGTAATTTATTTGCTTACCTCCTATCTCTTCCTTAAATTGTAAGTTTTTATCCTTATTATTTACCTCCTTTATAAACTCATGCACTTCTTCTATGCTTCCTTCCCAAACTACTAATACATCATCAACGTATCTAGACCATAATTTTATATTGTCTTTATACTTAGTGGAAGTTATTAATTGCTTTTCAAAATCATTCATGTATATTTCAGCAAGAATAGGGGATAATGAAGACCCCATAGGTAAACCTTTTTTCTGTATATAAAACTTGTTATTAAACCTAAAATAGTTCTGATTTACACATTCTTTAATTACTTTCATCAACTGCTTTTTATACCTGTATTCTCCCATATTATTATCGTTTATTAACTTAATAACTTTATTTACTGTGATATTAGTAAACATGTCCTTAACATCCAGTGATATCAATTTTGTATTTACATTAATGCTAATATTTTCTAATTTTTCTATCAATTTTATATTATTCTCTATGTTGTATTTTTTCCTAAATTCATATTTCTCTTTCAGTACTCTGATAACTTCCTTTGATAGTTTATAAATAGGTGCATTAATAAAAGAAACAATCGGTCTAATTGGTTTTCCTTCTTTATGTATCTTAACCTGAGTTTTAAAAGTTGCTGCTGTTGGATTACTTTCCAATAAATACTTTTTCTTATTTTCTTCTATAAATGTTATCTGTTTCATCATTTGTTTTATCCTTGACTGGTACTTACTTGTATAATCATACTTTACTTCCTCGTATGGTCCTTCCCTTATAAATTCTTCCGTTTTCTTTATGTATTCTTCCTTTCTCATTAGTACCATTGTATTTCCTTTATCCGCCTTCGTAAATATAATATCATTCTTCTTTATTTTATTCTTTAGTTTAGTTACAGTTGCTTTGATTTTTTGTTCATTCTTTGAATTATACAAACTTTTCTTAAATATTATATCTACTACATTCCCTACTTCCCACCTTATTCTTTTTTTATCATTTTCATTTCCTAGTTTTTGTATTATGCTTTCGCATTCAATAATCGTTTTTTCTTGATTTAATTCTGGTGGCGGTGCGTATTTTAAGCCTTTCGCTAACATTTCTTTTTCTTCCGTATTGAAATTTACCTCTAAGGTTTATTACTCTTTTTTCATAGTTATTCTTAGAGAGGTGTTCCTTTTTTACTTCGTTCTTTCTTATTAATTTATTTAACTTATCTACCATTTTTTTATTTTTCTTTTCCAATTTCTTTTCTATGTATCCCAAACCAAAATTATATAATATTTCTTCTAACTTTACATACGAGTATATTCTTAATAATTCTATGTGTCTGTCATATAATTCCCTATTATATCTATTGATTAAGCCGTAGAGTGACCTTATTTCCAGTTTTATCCACAACTTCTCGCTTTGTTCTTTTACTTTTTTGGCTACACTGTTCTTATTTTTAATTTTAACTTGAGCGTACTTTGGGATGACACTATTATCCAGACATTGTTTATTAAACCATATTTTACTTAAAACCCTCTTCAATTTAACTTTTAACTTAAGATATTTAAAAACTTTACTTACCTTATTGTTGTCGTTTATTACCTCATTGTTGTTGTCCATTACCTGTAGTCGATTGCACATCTTAACAGACGTTTAATGAAGAAATTTGTGTTAGTGGTTGAAATCACAATCAGAATGATCAATATTGCACACCACTATATAAAAATTATTCCGATTTGCGCTTTCAAGCTTCACAGCTCATCGTCAGATCAGAAATAGGCAGAAAATATGTAATACCCAACCATTCACCCCTCTCCCCCACCCTGCTCACCCACAACAAACTAAAAATTAATGACCCTTCCCCACCCCCTAAACTCCGTCTCACCATCTGTACAGTTACATATTTTTCTAGTAAATTACGTGTGTTTCAGTGTGTGTGTGTGTGTGTGTGTGTGTGTGTGTGTGCATCCCTTTAAACTACCCTCTTCCTCTCCACACACGTGGGTCAGTCACACACCCTTATTTTAAAACAACCAATTAGTACTATGAAATATAATTCTTAATCTTATCTATCTGCCCTCTCTCATTTACTTCTTAATCATGTTATAAAATATTTCTTCATTATCAAATTTAATTTTAATATTAATTAAATTGTCTAACCCTGTTTCTCTTTCTTTCAATATTTCTAACTCCTCTCTAAGCTTCCTTTCAACTGTGTTATTTACTCCTTTTACAATTTCGTATTCTTCCAAAGGATTAACAAACTTGTGGTTGTCTTCTATGAAATGTCTTGCATATAACGAATTGGTTGTTCTATTACCTTCTCCACGTTTGTGGTCAGACAACCTGCATGCGAATTTTCGTCCTGTCTCCCCTAGGTACACTTTGTTGCAGTCTTTACATTTTAATTTATAAATTCCGCTTTTCTGTAATACTGGAATTTTTTCTATATTCTTATTCCTTATCTTATCAAATACCGTTTCACATTTTTTAATAGCTATATATACTCCATATTTATTAAAACATTTTATAATTTTTCTAGTATGTGAACCTATGTATGTCAATGACCCTGCATAATTCTTTTGTTCTGGTTCTATTTTAGCTTTTTGTATGTTGACCCTTTTCATAACTTTATCCACTATGTTGGTGCTATAATTATTATTCCTTACAATTCCCTTTATCGTTTTTAACTCCCTATCTTTTGATTCCGTCTCTTTTAAGCACTTCTGAGCTCTGTAACAAAAGGAATTGATTGCCGCCATTTTATATCTGTATGGGTGGTACGACTCTCTTGGTATAATTATATCAGAATACGACTCTTTCCTAAATATCCCAAACTGTAGTTTCTCATTACATTTAATTTCTATGTTTAAATCTAAGTAATTTATTTGCTTACCTCCTATCTCTTCCTTAAATTGTAAGTTTTTATCCTTATTATTTACCTCCTTTATAAACTCATGCACTTCTTCTATGCTTCCTTCCCAAACTACTAATACATCATCAACGTATCTAGACCATAATTTTATATTGTCTTTATACTTAGTGGAAGTTATTAATTGCTTTTCAAAATCATTCATGTATATTTCAGCAAGAATAGGGGATAATGAAGACCCCATAGGTAAACCTTTTTTCTGTATATAAAACTTGTTATTAAACCTAAAATAGTTCTGATTTACACATTCTTTAATTACTTTCATCAACTGCTTTTTATACCTGTATTCTCCCATATTATTATCGTTTATTAACTTAATAACTTTATTTACTGTGATATTAGTAAACATGTCCTTAACATCCAGTGATATCAATTTTGTATTTACATTAATGCTAATATTTTCTAATTTTTCTATCAATTTTATATTATTCTCTATGTTGTATTTTGTCCTAAATTCATATTTCTCTTTCAGTACTCTGCTAACTTCCTTTGATAGTTTATAAATAGGTGCATTAATAAAAGAAACAATCGGTCTAATTGGTTTTCCTTCTTTATGTATCTTAACCTGAGTTTTAAAAGTTGCTGCTGTTGGATTACTTTCCAATAAATACTTTTTCTTATTTTCTTCTATAAATGTTATCTGTTTCATCATTTGTTTTATCCTTGACTGGTACTTACTTGTATAATCATACTTTACTTCCTCGTATGGTCCTTCCCTTATAAATTCTTCCGTTTTCTTTATGTATTCTTCCTTTCTCATTAGTACCATTGTATTTCCTTTATCCGCCTTCGTAACTATAATATCATTCTTCTTTATTTTATTCTTTAGTTTAGTTACAGTTGCTTTGATTTTTTGTTCATTCTTTGAATTATACAAACTTTTCTTAAATATTTTATCTACTACATTCCCTACTTCCCACCTTATTCTTTTTTTATCATTTTCATTTCCTAGTTTTTGTATTATGCTTTCCCATTCAATAATCGTTTTTTCTTGATTTAATTCTGGTGGCGGTGCGTATTTTAAACCTTTCGCTAACATTTCTTTTTCTTCCGTATTGAAATTTACCTCTAAGGTTTATTACTCTTTTTTCATAGTTATTCTTAGAGAGGTATTCCTTTTTTACTTCGTTCATTCTTATTAATTTATTTAACTTATCTACCATTTTTTTATTTTTCTTTTCCAATTTCTTTTCTATGTACCCCAAACCAAAATTATATAATATTTCTTCTAACTCTACATACGAGTATATTCTTAATAATTCTATGTGTCTGTCATATAATTCCCTATTATATCTATTGATTAAGCCGTAGAGTGACCTTATTTCCAGTTTTATCCACAACTTCTCGCTTTGTTCTTTTACTTTTTTGGCAACACTGTTCTAATTTTTAATTTTAACTTGAGCGTACTTTGGGATGACACTATTATCCAGACATTGTTTATTAAACCATATTTTACTTAAAACCCTCTTCAATTTAACTTTTAACTTAAGATATTTAAAAACTTTACTTACCTTATTGTTGTCGTTTATTACCTCATTGTTGTTGTCCATTACCTGTAGTCGATTGCACATCTTAACAGACGTTTAATGAAGAAATTTGTGTTAGTGGTTGAAATCACAATCAGAATGATCAATATTGCAAACCACTATATAAAAATTATTCCGATTAGCGCTTTCAAGCTTCACAGCTCATCGTCAGATCAGAAATAGGCAGAAAATATGTAATACCCAACCATTCACCCCTCTCCCCCACCCTGCTCACCCACAACAAACTAAAAAGTAATGACCCTTCCCCACCCCCTAAACTCCGTCTCACCATCTGTACAGTTACATATTTTTCTAGTAAATTACTTGCGTTTCAGTGTGTGTGTGTGTGTGTGTGTGTGTGTGTGTGTGTGTATGTGTGTGTGTGTGTGTGTGTGTGTGTGCATCCCTTTAAACTACCCTCTTCCTCTCCACACACGTGGGTCAGTCACACACCCTTATTTTAAAACAACCAATTAGTACTATGAAATATAATTCTTAATCTTATCTATCTGCCCTCTCTCATTTACTTCTTAATCATGTTATAAAATATTTCTTCATTATCAAATTTAATTTTAATATTAATTAAATTGTCTAACCCTGTTTCTCTTTCTTTCAATATTTCTAACTCCTCTCTAAGCTTCCTTTCAACTGTGTTATTTACTACTTTTACAATTTCGTATTCTTCCAAAGGATTAACAAACTTGTGGTTGTCTTCTATGAAATGTCTTGCATATAACGAATTGGTTGTTCTATTACCTTCTCCACGTTTGTGGTCAGACAACCTGCATGCGAATTTTCGTCCTGTCTCCCCTAGGTACACTTTGTTGCAGTCTTTACATTTTAATTTATAAATTCCGCTTTTCTGTAATACTGGAATTTTTTCTATATTCTTATTCCTTATCTTATCAAATACCGTTTCACATTTTTTAATAGCTATATATACTCCATATTTATTAAAACATTTTATAATTTTTCTAGTATGTGAACCTTATGTATGTCAATGACCCTGCATAATTCTTTTGTTCTGGTTCTATTTTAGCTTTTTGTATGTTGACCCTTTTCATAACTTTATCCACTATGTTGGTGCTATAATTATTATTCCTTACAATTCCCTTTATCGTTTTTAACTCCCTATCTTTTGATTCCGTCTCTTTTAAGCACTTCTGAGCTCTGTAACAAAAGGAATTGATTGCCGCCATTTTATATCTGTATGGGTGGTACGACTCTCTTGGTATAATTATATCAGAATACGACTCTTTCCTAAATATCCCAAACTGTAGTTTCTCATTACATTTAATTTCTATGTTTAAATCTAAGTAATTTATTTGCTTACCTCCTATCTCTTCCTTAAATTGTAAGTTTTTATCCTTATTATTTACCTCCTTTATAAACTCATGCACTTCTTCTATGCTTCCTTCCCAAACTACTAATACATCATCAACGTATCTAGACCATAATTTTATATTGTCTTTATACTTAGTGGAAGTTATTAATTGCTTTTCAAAATCATTCATGTATATTTCAGCAAGAATAGGGGATAATGAAGACCCCATAGGTAAACCTTTTTTCTGTATATAAAACTTGTTATTAAACCTAAAATAGTTCTGATTTACACATTCTTTAATTACTTTCATCAACTGCTTATTATACCTGTATTCTCCCATATTATTATCGTTTATTAACTTAATAACTTTATTTACTGTGATATTAGTAAACATGTCTTTAACATCCAGTGATATCAATTTTGTATTTACATTAATGCTAATATTTTCTAATTTTTCTATCAATTTTATATTATTCTCTATGTTGTATTTTGTCCTAAATTCATATTTCTCTTTCAGTACTCTGCTAACTTCCTTTGATAGTTTATAAATAGGTGCATTAATAAAAGAAACAATCGGTCTAATTGGTTTTCCTTCTTTATGTATCTTAACCTGAGTTTTAAAAGTTGCTGCTGTTGGATTACTTTCCAATAAATACTTTTTCTTATT
Organism: Magicicada septendecula; assembly: GCA_034769895.1. Lineage (NCBI taxonomy): Eukaryota > Metazoa > Arthropoda > Insecta > Hemiptera > Cicadidae > Magicicada > Magicicada septendecula. The sequence goes on from CM068371.1 coordinate 242,872,029, forward strand.
TTCTTCTATAAATGTTATCTGTTTCATCATTTGTTTTATCCTTGACTGGTACTTACTTGTATAATCATACTTTACTTCCTCGTATGGTCCTTCCCTTATAAATTCTTCCGTTTTCTTTATGTATTCTTCCTTTCTCATTAGTACCATTGTATTTCCTTTATCCGCCTTCGTAACTATAATATCATTCTTCTTTATTTTATTCTTTAGTTTAGTTACAGTTGCTTTGATTTTTTGTTCATTCTTTGAATTATACAAACTTTTCTTAAATATTTTATCTACTACATTCCCTACTTCCCACCTTATTCTTTTTTTATCATTTTCATTTCCTAGTTTTTGTATTATGCTTTCCCATTCAATAATCGTTTTTTCTTGATTTAATTCTGGTGGCGGTGCGTATTTTAAACCTTTCGCTAACATTTCTTTTTCTTCCGTATTGAAATTTACCTCTAAGGTTTATTACTCTTTTTTCATAGTTATTCTTAGAGAGGTATTCCTTTTTTACTTCGTTCTTTCTTATTAATTTATTTAACTTATCTACCATTTTTTTATTTTTCTTTTCCAATTTCTTTTCTATGTACCCCAAACCAAAATTATATAATATTTCTTCTAACTCTACATACGAGTATATTCTTAATAATTCTATGTGTCTGTCATATAATTCCCTATTATATCTATTGATTAAGCCGTAGAGTGACCTTATTTCCAGTTTTATCCACAACTTCTCGCTTTGTTCTTTTACTTTTTTGGCTACACTGTTCTAATTTTTAATTTTAACTTGAGCGTACTTTGGGATGACACTATTATCCAGACATTGTTTATTAAACCATATTTTACTTAAAACCCTCTTCAATTTAACTTTTAACTTAAGATATTTAAAAACTTTACTTACCTTATTGTTGTCGTTTATTACCTCATTGTTGTTGTCCACTACCTGTAGTCGATTGCACATCTTAACAGACGTTTAATGAAGAAATTTGTGTTAGTGGTTGAAATCACAATCAGAATGATCAATATTGCAAACCACTATATAAAAATTATTCCGATTAGCGCTTTCAAGCTTCACAGCTCATCGTCAGATCAGGAATAGGCAGAAAATATGTAATACCCAACCCTTCACCCCCTCTCCAACCACCCTGCTCACCCACAACAAACTAAAAATTAATGACCCTTCCCCACCCCCTAAACTCTGTCTCACCATCTATACAGTTACATATTTTTCTAGTAAATTCCTTGTGTTTCAGTGTGTGTGTGTGTGTGTGTGTGTGTGTGTGTGTGTGTGTGTGTTTGTGTGTGCATCCCTTTAAACTACCCTCTTCCTCTCCACACACGTGGGTCAGTCACACACCCTTATTTTAAAACAACCAATTAGTACTATGAAATATAATTCTTAATCTTATCTATCTGCCCTCTCTCATTTACTTCTTAATCATGTTATAAAATATTTCTTCATTATCAAATTTAATTTTAATATTAATTAAATTGTCTAACCCTGTTTCTCTTTCTTTCAATATTTCTAACTCCTCTCTAAGCTTCCTTTCAACTGTGTTATTTACTCCTTTTACAATTTCGTATTCTTCCAAAGGATTAACAAACTTGTGGTTGTCTTCTATGAAATGTCTTGCATATAACGAATTGGTTGTTCTATTACCTTCTCCACGTTTGTGGTCAGACAACCTGCATGCGAATTTTCGTCCTGTCTCCCCTAGGTACACTTTGTTGCAGTCTTTACATTTTAATTTATAAATTCCGCTTTTCTGTAATACTGGAATTTTTTCTATATTCTTATTCCTTATCTTATCAAATACCGTTTCACATTTTTTAATAGCTATATATACTCCATATTTATTAAAACATTTTATAATTTTTCTAGTATGTGAACCTATGTATGTCAATGACCCTGCATAATTCTTTTGTTCTGGTTCTATTTTAGCTTTTTGTATGTTGACCCTTTTCATAACTTTATCCACTATGTTGGTGCTATAATTATTATTCCTTACAATTCCCTTTATCGTTTTTAACTCCCTATCTTTTGATTCCGTCTCTTTTAAGCACTTCTGAGCTCTGTAACAAAAGGAATTGATTGCCGCCATTTTATATCTGTATGGGTGGTACGACTCTCTTGGTATAATTATATCAGAATACGACTCTTTCCTAAATATCCCAAACTGTAGTTTCTCATTACATTTAATTTCTATGTTTAAATCTAAGTAATTTATTTGCTTACCTCCTATCTCTTCCTTAAATTGTAAGTTTTTATCCTTATTATTTACCTCCTTTATAAACTCATGCACTTCTTCTATGCTTCCTTCCCAAACTACTAATACATCATCAACGTATCTAGACCATAATTTTATATTGTCTTTATACTTAGTGGAAGTTATTAATTGCTTTTCAAAATCATTCATGTATATTTCAGCAAGAATAGGGGATAATGAAGACCCCATAGGTAAACCTTTTTTCTGTATATAAAACTTGTTATTAAACCTAAAATAGTTCTGATTTACACATTCTTTAATTACTTTCATCAACTGCTTTTTATACCTGTATTCTCCCATATTATTATCGTTTATTAACTTAATAACTTTATTTACTGTGATATTAGTAAACATGTCCTTAACATCCAGTGATATCAATTTTGTATTTACATTAATGCTAATATTTTCTAATTTTTCTATCAATTTTATATTATTCTCTATGTTGTATTTTGTCCTAAATTCATATTTCTCTTTCAGTACTCTGCTAACTTCCTTTGATAGTTTATAAATAGGTGCATTAATAAAAGAAACAATCGGTCTAATTGGTTTTCCTTCTTTATGTATCTTAACCTGAGTTTTAAAAGTTGCTGCTGTTGGATTACTTTCCAATAAATACTTTTTCTTATTTTCTTCTATAAATGTTATCTGTTTCATCATTTGTTTTATCCTTGACTGGTACTTACTTGTATAATCATACTTTACTTCCTCGTATGGTCCTTCCCTTATAAATTCTTCCGTTTTCTTTATGTATTCTTCCTTTCTCATTAGTACCATTGTATTTCCTTTATCCGCCTTCGTAACTATAATATCATTCTTCTTTATTTTATTCTTTAGTTTAGTTACAGTTGCTTTGATTTTTTGTTCATTCTTTGAATTATACAAACTTTTCTTAAATATTTTATCTACTACATTCCCTACTTCCCACCTTATTCTTTTTTTATCATTTTCATTTCCTAGTTTTTGTATTATGCTTTCCCATTCAATAATCGTTTTTTCTTGATTTAATTCTGGTGGCGGTGCGTATTTTAAACCTTTCGCTAACATTTCTTTTTCTTCCGTATTGAAATTTACCTCTAAGGTTTATTACTCTTTTTTCATAGTTATTCTTAGAGAGGTATTCCTTTTTTACTTCGTTCATTCTTATTAATTTATTTAACTTATCTACCATTTTTTTATTTTTCTTTTCCAATTTCTTTTCTATGTACCCCAAACCAAAATTATATAATATTTCTTCTAACTCTACATACGAGTATATTCTTAATAATTCTATGTGTCTGTCATATAATTCCCTATTATATCTATTGATTAAGCCGTAGAGTGACCTTATTTCCAGTTTTATCCACAACTTCTCGCTTTGTTCTTTTACTTTTTTGGCAACACTGTTCTAATTTTTAATTTTAACTTGAGCGTACTTTGGGATGACACTATTATCCAGACATTGTTTATTAAACCATATTTTACTTAAAACCCTCTTCAATTTAACTTTTAACTTAAGATATTTAAAAACTTTACTTACCTTATTGTTGTCGTTTATTACCTCATTGTTGTTGTCCATTACCTGTAGTCGATTGCACATCTTAACAGACGTTTAATGAAGAAATTTGTGTTAGTGGTTGAAATCACAATCAGAATGATCAATATTGCAAACCACTATATAAAAATTATTCCGATTAGCGCTTTCAAGCTTCACAGCTCATCGTCAGATCAGAAATAGGCAGAAAATATGTAATACCCAACCATTCACCCCTCTCCCCCACCCTGCTCACCCACAACAAACTAAAAAGTAATGACCCTTCCCCACCCCCTAAACTCCGTCTCACCATCTGTACAGTTACATATTTTTCTAGTAAATTACTTGCGTTTCAGTGTGTGTGTGTGTGTGTGTGTGTGTGTGTGTGTGTGTGTGTATGTGTGTGTGTGTGTGTGTGTGTGTGTGTGCATCCCTTTAAACTACCCTCTTCCTCTCCACACACGTGGGTCAGTCACACACCCTTATTTTAAAACAACCAATTAGTACTATGAAATATAATTCTTAATCTTATCTATCTGCCCTCTCTCATTTACTTCTTAATCATGTTATAAAATATTTCTTCATTATCAAATTTAATTTTAATATTAATTAAATTGTCTAACCCTGTTTCTCTTTCTTTCAATATTTCTAACTCCTCTCTAAGCTTCCTTTCAACTGTGTTATTTACTACTTTTACAATTTCGTATTCTTCCAAAGGATTAACAAACTTGTGGTTGTCTTCTATGAAATGTCTTGCATATAACGAATTGGTTGTTCTATTACCTTCTCCACGTTTGTGGTCAGACAACCTGCATGCGAATTTTCGTCCTGTCTCCCCTAGGTACACTTTGTTGCAGTCTTTACATTTTAATTTATAAATTCCGCTTTTCTGTAATACTGGAATTTTTTCTATATTCTTATTCCTTATCTTATCAAATACCGTTTCACATTTTTTAATAGCTATATATACTCCATATTTATTAAAACATTTTATAATTTTTCTAGTATGTGAACCTATGTATGTCAATGACCCTGCATAATTCTTTTGTTCTGGTTCTATTTTAGCTTTTTGTATGTTGACCCTTTTCATAACTTTATCCACTATGTTGGTGCTATAATTATTATTCCTTACAATTCCCTTTATCGTTTTTAACTCCCTATCTTTTGATTCCGTCTCTTTTAAGCACTTCTGAGCTCTGTAACAAAAGGAATTGATTGCCGCCATTTTATATCTGTATGGGTGGTACGACTCTCTTGGTATAATTATATCAGAATACGACTCTTTCCTAAATATCCCAAACTGTAGTTTCTCATTACATTTAATTTCTATGTTTAAATCTAAGTAATTTATTTGCTTACCTCCTATCTCTTCCTTAAATTGTAAGTTTTTATCCTTATTATTTACCTCCTTTATAAACTCATGCACTTCTTCTATGCTTCCTTCCCAAACTACTAATACATCATCAACGTATCTAGACCATAATTTTATATTGTCTTTATACTTAGTGGAAGTTATTAATTGCTTTTCAAAATCATTCATGTATATTTCAGCAAGAATAGGGGATAATGAAGACCCCATAGGTAAACCTTTTTTCTGTATATAAAACTTGTTATTAAACCTAAAATAGTTCTGATTTACACATTCTTTAATTACTTTCATCAACTGCTTATTATACCTGTATTCTCCCATATTATTATCGTTTATTAACTTAATAACTTTATTTACTGTGATATTAGTAAACATGTCTTTAACATCCAGTGATATCAATTTTGTATTTACATTAATGCTAATATTTTCTAATTTTTCTATCAATTTTATATTATTCTCTATGTTGTATTTTGTCCTAAATTCATATTTCTCTTTCAGTACTCTGCTAACTTCCTTTGATAGTTTATAAATAGGTGCATTAATAAAAGAAACAATCGGTCTAATTGGTTTTCCTTCTTTATGTATCTTAACCTGAGTTTTAAAAGTTGCTGCTGTTGGATTACTTTCCAATAAATACTTTTTCTTATTTTCTTCTATAAATGTTATCTGTTTCATCATTTGTTTTATCCTTGACTGGTACTTACTTGTATAATCATACTTTACTTCCTCGTATGGTCCTTCCCTTATAAATTCTTCCGTTTTCTTTATGTATTCTTCCTTTCTCATTAGTACCATTGTATTTCCTTTATCCGCCTTCGTAACTATAATATCATTCTTCTTTATTTTATTCTTTAGTTTAGTTACAGTTGCTTTGATTTTTTGTTCATTCTTTGAATTATACAAACTTTTCTTAAATATTTTATCTACTACATTCCCTACTTCCCACCTTATTCTTTTTTTATCATTTTCATTTCCTAGTTTTTGTATTATGCTTTCCCATTCAATAATCGTTTTTTCTTGATTTAATTCTGGTGGCGGTGCGTATTTTAAACCTTTCGCTAACATTTCTTTTTCTTCCGTATTGAAATTTACCTCTAAGGTTTATTACTCTTTTTTCATAGTTATTCTTAGAGAGGTATTCCTTTTTTACTTCGTTCTTTCTTATTAATTTATTTAACTTATCTACCATTTTTTTATTTTTCTTTTCCAATTTCTTTTCTATGTACCCCAAACCAAAATTATATAATATTTCTTCTAACTCTACATACGAGTATATTCTTAATAATTCTATGTGTCTGTCATATAATTCCCTATTATATCTATTGATTAAGCCGTAGAGTGACCTTATTTCCAGTTTTATCCACAACTTCTCGCTTTGTTCTTTTACTTTTTTGGCTACACTGTTCTAATTTTTAATTTTAACTTGAGCGTACTTTGGGATGACACTATTATCCAGACATTGTTTATTAAACCATATTTTACTTAAAACCCTCTTCAATTTAACTTTTAACTTAAGATATTTAAAAACTTTACTTACCTTATTGTTGTCGTTTATTACCTCATTGTTGTTGTCCACTACCTGTAGTCGATTGCACATCTTAACAGACGTTTAATGAAGAAATTTGTGTTAGTGGTTGAAATCACAATCAGAATGATCAATATTGCAAACCACTATATAAAAATTATTCCGATTAGCGCTTTCAAGCTTCACAGCTCATCGTCAGATCAGGAATAGGCAGAAAATATGTAATACCCAACCCTTCACCCCCTCTCCAACCACCCTGCTCACCCACAACAAACTAAAAATTAATGACCCTTCCCCACCCCCTAAACTCTGTCTCACCATCTATACAGTTACATATTTTTCTAGTAAATTCCTTGTGTTTCAGTGTGTGTGTGTGTGTGTGTGTGTGTGTGTGTGTGTGTGTGTGTTTGTGTGTGCATCCCTTTAAACTACCCTCTTCCTCTCCACACACGTGGGTCAGTCACACACCCTTATTTTAAAACAACCAATTAGTACTATAAAATATAATTCTTAATCTTATCTATCTGCCCTCTCTCATTTACTTCTTAATCATGTTATAAAATATTTCTTCATTATCAAATTTAATTTTAATATTAATTAAATTGTCTAACCCTTTTTCTCTTTCTTTCAATATTTCTAACTCCTCTCTAAGCTTCTTTCAACTGTGTTATTTACTACTTTTACAATTTCGTATTCTTCCAAAGGATTAACAAACTTGTGGTTGTCTTCTATGAAATGTCTTGCATATAATGAATTGGTTGTTCTATTACCTTCTCCACGTTTGTGGTCAGACAACCTGCATGCGAATTTTCGTCCTGTCTCCCCTAGGTACACTTTGTTGCAGTCTTTACATTTTAATTTATAAATTCCGCTTTTCTGTAATACTGGAATTTTTTCTATATTCTTATTCCTTATCTTATCAAATACCGTTTCACATTTTTTAATAGCTATATATACTCCATATTTATTAAAACATTTTATAATTTTTCTAGTATGTGAACCTATGTATGTCAATGACCCTGCATAATTCTTTTGTTCTGGTTCTATTTTAGCTTTTTGTATGTTGACCCTTTTCATAACTTTATCCACTATGTTGGTGCTATAATTATTATTCCTTGCAATTCCCTTTATCGTTTGTAACTCTCTATCTTTTGATTCCGTCTCTTTTAAACACTTCTGAGCTCTGTAACAAAAGGAATTGATTGCCGCCATTTTATATCTGTATCGGTGGTACGACTCTCTTGGTATAATTATATCAGAATACGACTCTTTCCTAAATATCCCAAACTGTAGTTTCTCATTACATTTAATTTCTATGTTTAAATCTAAGTAATTTATTTGCTTACCTCCTATCTCTTCCTTAAATTGTAAGTTTTTATCCTTATTATTTACCTCCTTTATAAACTCATGCACTTCTTCTATGCTTCCTTCCCAAACTACTAATACATCATCAACGTATCTAGACCATAATTTTATATTGTCTTTATACTTAGTGGAAGTTATTAATTGCTTTTCAAAATCATTCATGTATATTTTAGCAAGAATAGGGGATAATGAAGACCCCATAGGTAAACCTTTTTTCTGTATATAAAAATTGTTATTAAACCTAAAATAGTTCTGATTTACACATTCTTTAATTACTTTCATCAACTGCTTTTTATACCTGTATTCTCCCATATTATTATCGTTTATTAACTTAATAACTTTATTTACTGTGATATTAGTAAACATGTCCTTAACATCCAGTGATATCAATTTTGTATTTACATTAATGCTAATATTTTCTAATTTTTCTATCAATTTTATATTATTCTCTATGTTGTATTTTGTCCTAAATTCATATTTCTCTTTCAGTACTCTGCTAACTTCCTTTGATAGTTTATAAATAGGTGCATTAATAAAAGAAACAATCGGTCTAATTGGTTTTCCTTCTTTATGTATCTTAACCTGAGTTTTAAAAGTTGCTGCTGTTGGATTACTTTCCAATAAATACTTTTTCTTATTTTCTTCTATAAATGTTATCTGTTTCATCATTTGTTTTATCCTTGACTGGTACTTACTTGTATAATCATACTTTACTTCCTCGTATGGTCCTTCCCTTATAAATTCTTCCGTTTTCTTTATGTATTCTTCCTTTCTCATTAGTACCATTGTATTTCCTTTATCCGCCTTCGTAACTATAATATCATTCTTCTTTATTTTATTCTTTAGTTTAGTTACAGTTGCTTTGATTTTTTGTTCATTCTTTGAATTATACAAACTTTTCTTAAATATTTTATCTACTACATTCCCTACTTCCCACCTTATTCTTTTTTTATCATTTTCATTTCCTAGTTTTTGTATTATGCTTTCGCATTCAATAATCGTTTTTTCTTGATTTAATTCTGGTGGCGGTGCGTATTTTAAACCTTTCGCTAACATTTCTTTTTCTTCCGTATTGAAATTTACCTCTAAGGTTTATTACTCTTTTTTCATAGTTATTCTTAGAGAGGTATTCCTTTTTTACTTCGTTCTTTCTTATTAATTTATTTAACTTATCTACCATTTTTTTATTTTTCTTTTCCAATTTCTTTTCTATGTACCCCAAACCAAAATTATATAATATTTCTTCTAACTCTACATACGAGTATATTCTTAATAATTCTATGTGTCTGTCATATAATTCCCTATTATATCTATTGATTAAGCCGTAGAGTGACCTTATTTCCAGTTTTATCCACAACTTCTCGCTTTGTTCTTTTACTTTTTTGGCAACACTGTTCTAATTTTTAATTTTAACTTGAGCGTACTTTGGGATGACACTATTATCCAGACATTGTTTATTAAACCATATTTTACTTAAAACCCTCTTCAATTTAACTTTTAACTTAAGATATTTAAAAACTTTACTTACCTTATTGTTGTCGTTTATTACCTCATTGTTGTTGTCCATTACCTGTAGTCGATTGCACATCTTAACAGACGTTTAATGAAGAAATTTGTGTTAGTGGTTGAAATCACAATCAGAATGATCAATATTGCAAACCACTATATAAAAATTATTCCGATTAGCGCTTTCAAGCTTCACAGCTCATCGTCAGATCAGAAATAGGCAGAAAATATGTAATACCCAACCATTCACCCCTCTCCCCCACCCTGCTCACCCACAACAAACTAAAAAGTAATGACCCTTCCCCACCCCCTAAACTCCGTCTCACCATCTGTACAGTTACATATTTTTCTAGTAAATTACTTGCGTTTCAGTGTGTGTGTGTGTGTGTGTGTGTGTGTGTGTGTATGTGTGTGTGTGTGTGTGTGTGTGTGTGCATCCCTTTAAACTACCCTCTTCCTCTCCACACACGTGGGTCAGTCACACACCCTTATTTTAAAACAACCAATTAGTACTATGAAATATAATTCTTAATCTTATCTATCTGCCCTCTCTCATTTACTTCTTAATCATGTTATAAAATATTTCTTCATTATCAAATTTAATTTTAATATTAATTAAATTGTCTAACCCTGTTTCTCTTTCTTTCAATATTTCTAACTCCTCTCTAAGCTTCCTTTCAACTGTGTTATTTACTACTTTTACAATTTCGTATTCTTCCAAAGGATTAACAAACTTGTGGTTGTCTTCTATGAAATGTCTTGCATATAACGAATTGGTTGTTCTATTACCTTCTCCACGTTTGTGGTCAGACAACCTGCATGCGAATTTTCGTCCTGTCTCCCCTAGGTACACTTTGTTGCAGTCTTTACATTTTAATTTATAAATTCCGCTTTTCTGTAATACTGGAATTTTTTCTATATTCTTATTCCTTATCTTATCAAATACCGTTTCACATTTTTTAATAGCTATATATACTCCATATTTATTAAAACATTTTATAATTTTTCTAGTATGTGAACCTATGTATGTCAATGACCCTGCATAATTCTTTTGTTCTGGTTCTATTTTAGCTTTTTGTATGTTGACCCTTTTCATAACTTTATCCACTATGTTGGTGCTATAATTATTATTCCTTACAATTCCCTTTATCGTTTTTAACTCCCTATCTTTTGATTCCGTCTCTTTTAAGCACTTCTGAGCTCTGTAACAAAAGGAATTGATTGCCGCCATTTTATATCTGTATGGGTGGTACGACTCTCTTGGTATAATTATATCAGAATACGACTCTTTCCTAAATATCCCAAACTGTAGTTTCTCATTACATTTAATTTCTATGTTTAAATCTAAGTAATTTATTTGCTTACCTCCTATCTCTTCCTTAAATTGTAAGTTTTTATCCTTATTATTTACCTCCTTTATAAACTCATGCACTTCTTCTATGCTTCCTTCCCAAACTACTAATACATCATCAACGTATCTAGACCATAATTTTATATTGTCTTTATACTTAGTGGAAGTTATTAATTGCTTTTCAAAATCATTCATGTATATTTCAGCAAGAATAGGGGATAATGAAGACCCCATAGGTAAACCTTTTTTCTGTATATAAAACTTGTTATTAAACCTAAAATAGTTCTGATTTACACATTCTTTAATTACTTTCATCAACTGCCTATTATACCTGTATTCTCCCATATTATTATCGTTTATTAACTTAATAACTTTATTTACTGTGATATTAGTAAACATGTCTTTAACATCCAGTGATATCAATTTTGTATTTACATTAATGCTAATATTTTCTAATTTTTCTATCAATTTTATATTATTCTCTATGTTGTATTTTGTCCTAAATTCATATTTCTCTTTCAGTACTCTGCTAACTTCCTTTGATAGTTTATAAATAGGTGCATTAATAAAAGAAACAATCGGTCTAATTGGTTTTCCTTCTTTATGTATCTTAACCTGAGTTTTAAAAGTTGCTGCTGTTGGATTACTTTCCAATAAATACTTTTTCTTATTTTCTTCTATAAATGTTATCTGTTTCATCATTTGTTTTATCCTTGACTGGTACTTACTTGTATAATCATACTTTACTTCCTCGTATGGTCCTTCCCTTATAAATTCTTCCGTTTTCTTTATGTATTCTTCCTTTCTCATTAGTACCATTGTATTTCCTTTATCCGCCTTCGTAACTATAATATCATTCTTCTTTATTTTATTCTTTAGTTTAGTTACAGTTGCTTTGATTTTTTGTTCATTCTTTGAATTATACAAACTTTTCTTAAATATTTTATCTACTACATTCCCTACTTCCCACCTTATTCTTTTTTTATCATTTTCATTTCCTAGTTTTTGTATTATGCTTTCCCATTCAATAATCGTTTTTTCTTGATTTAATTCTGGTGGCGGTGCGTATTTTAAACCTTTCGCTAACATTTCTTTTTCTTCCGTATTGAAATTTACCTCTAAGGTTTATTACTCTTTTTTCATAGTTATTCTTAGAGAGGTATTCCTTTTTTACTTCGTTCTTTCTTATTAATTTATTTAACTTATCTACCATTTTTTTATTTTTCTTTTCCAATTTCTTTTCTATGTACCCCAAACCAAAATTATATAATATTTCTTCTAACTCTACATACGAGTATATTCTTAATAATTCTATGTGTCTGTCATATAATTCCCTATTATATCTATTGATTAAGCCGTAGAGTGACCTTATTTCCAGTTTTATCCACAACTTCTCGCTTTGTTCTTTTACTTTTTTGGCTACACTGTTCTAATTTTTAATTTTAACTTGAGCGTACTTTGGGATGACACTATTATCCAGACATTGTTTATTAAACCATATTTTACTTAAAACCCTCTTCAATTTAACTTTTAACTTAAGATATTTAAAAACTTTACTTACCTTATTGTTGTCGTTTATTACCTCATTGTTGTTGTCCACTACCTGTAGTCGATTGCACATCTTAACAGACGTTTAATGAAGAAATTTGTGTTAGTGGTTGAAATCACAATCAGAATGATCAATATTGCAAACCACTATATAAAAATTATTCCGATTAGCGCTTTCAAGCTTCACAGCTCATCGTCAGATCAGGAATAGGCAGAAAATATGTAATACCCAACCCTTCACCCCCTCTCCAACCACCCTGCTCACCCACAACAAACTAAAAATTAATGACCCTTCCCCACCCCCTAAACTCTGTCTCACCATCTATACAGTTACATATTTTTCTAGTAAATTCCTTGTGTTTCAGTGTGTGTGTGTGTGTGTGTGTGTGTGTGTGTGTGTGTGTGTGTTTGTGTGTGCATCCCTTTAAACTACCCTCTTCCTCTCCACACACGTGGGTCAGTCACACACCCTTATTTTAAAACAACCAATTAGTACTATAAAATATAATTCTTAATCTTATCTATCTGCCCTCTCTCATTTACTTCTTAATCATGTTATAAAATATTTCTTCATTATCAAATTTAATTTTAATATTAATTAAATTGTCTAACCCTTTTTCTCTTTCTTTTAATATTTCTATCTCCTCTCTAAGCTTCTTTCAACTGTGTTATTTACTACTTTTACAATTTCGTATTCTTCCAAAGGATTAACAAACTTGTGGTTGTCTTCTATGAAATGTCTTGCATATAACGAATTGGTTGTTCTATTACCTTCTCCACGTTTGTGGTCAGACAACCTGCATGCGAATTTTCGTCCTGTCTCCCCTAGGTACACTTTGTTGCAGTCTTTACATTTTAATTTATAAATTCCGCTTTTCTGTAATACTGGAATTTTTTCTATATTCTTATTCCTTATCTTATCAAATACCGTTTCACATTTTTTAATAGCTATATATACTCCATATTTATTAAAACATTTTATAATTTTTCTAGTATGTGAACCTATGTATGTCAATGACCCTGCATAATTCTTTTGTTCTGGTTCTATTTTAGCTTTTTGTATGTTGACCCTTTTCATAACTTTATCCACTATGTTGGTGCTATAATTATTATTCCTTACAATTCCCTTTATCGTTTTTAACTCCCTATCTTTTGATTCCGTCTCTTTTAAGCACTTCTGAGATCTGTAACAAAAGGAATTGATTGCCGCCATTTTATATCTGTATGGGTGGTACGACTCTCTTGGTATAATTATATCAGAATACGACTCTTTCCTAAATATCCCAAACTGTAGTTTCTCATTACATTTAATTTCTATGTTTAAATCTAAGTAATTTATTTGCTTACCTCCTATCTCTTCCTTAAATTGTAAGTTTTTATCCTTATTATTTACCTCCTTTATAAACTCATGCACTTCTTCTATGCTTCCTTCCCAAACTACTAATACATCATCAACGTATCTAGACCATAATTTTATATTGTCTTTATACTTAGTGGAAGTTATTAATTGCTTTTCAAAATCATTCATGTATATTTCAGCAAGAATAGGGGATAATGAAGACCCCATAGGTAAACCTTTTTTCTGTATATAAAACTTGTTATTAAACCTAAAATAGTTCTGATTTACACATTCTTTAATTACTTTCATCAACTGCTTTTTATACCTGTATTCTCCCATATTATTATCGTTTATTAACTTAATAACTTTATTTACTGTGATATTAGGAAACATGTCCTTAACATCCAGTGATATCAATTTTGTATTTACATTAATGCTAATATTTTCTAATTTTTCTATCAATTTTATATTATTCTCTATGTTGTATTTTGTCCTAAATTCATATTTCTCTTTCAGTACTCTGCTAACTTCCTTTGATAGTTTATAAATAGGTGCATTAATAAAAGAAACAATCGGTCTAATTGGTTTTCCTTCTTTATGTATCTTAACCTGAGTTTTAAAAGTTGGTGCTGTTGGATTACTTTCCAATAAATACTTTTTCTTATTTTCTTCTATAAATGTTATCTGTTTCATCATTTGTTTTATCCTTGACTGGTACTTACTTGTATAATCATACTTTACTTCCTCGTATGGTCCTTCCCTTATAAATTCTTCCGTTTTCTTTATGTATTCTTCCTTTCTCATTAGTACCATTGTATTTCCTTTATCCGCCTTCGTAACTATAATATCATTCTTCTTTATTTTATTCTTTAGTTTAGTTACAGTTGCTTTGATTTTTTGTTCATTCTTTGAATTATACAAACTTTTCTTAAATATTTTATCTACTACATTCCCTACTTCCCACCTTATTCTTTTTTTATCATTTTCATTTCCTAGTTTTTGTATTATGCTTTCGCATTCAATAATCGTTTTTTCTTGATTTAATTCTGGTGGCGGTGCGTATTTTAAGCCTTTCGCTAACATTTCTTTTTCTTCCGTATTGAAATTTACCTCTAAGGTTTATTACTCTTTTTTCATAGTTATTCTTAGAGAGGTGTTCCTTTTTTACTTCGTTCTTTCTTATTAATTTATTTAACTTATCTACCATTTTTTTATTTTTATTTTCCAATTTCTTTTCTATGTACCCCAAACCAAAATTATATAATATTTCTTCTAACTCTACATACGAGTATATTCTTAATAATTCTATGTGTCTGTCATATAATTCCCTATTATATCTATTGATTAAGCCGTAGAGTGACCTTATTTCCAGTTTTATCCACAACTTCTCGCTTTGTTCTTTTACTTTTTTGGCTACACTGTTCTTATTTTTAATTTTAACTTGAGCGTACCTTGGGATGACACTATTATCCAGATATTGTTTATTAAACCATATTTTACTTAAAACCCTCTTTAATTTAACTTTTAACTTAAGATATTTAAAAACTTTACTTACCTTATTGTTGTCGTTTATTACCTCATTGTTGTTGTCCATTACCTGTAGTCGATTGCACATCTTAACAGACGTTTAATGAAGAAATTTGTGTTAGTGGTTGAAATCACAATCAGAATGATCAATATTGCACACCACTATATAAAAATTATTCCGATTAGCGCTTTCAAGCTTCACAGCTCATCGTCAGATCAGAAATAGGCAGAAAATATGTAATACCCAACCATTCACCCCTCTCCCCCACCCTGCTCACCCACAACAAACTAAAAATTAATGACCCTTCCCCACCCCCTAAACTCCGTCTCACCATCTGTACAGTTACATATTTTTCTAGTAAATTACTTGTGTTTCAGTGTGTGTGTGTGTGTGTGTGTGTGTGTGTATGTGTGTGTGTGTGTGTGTGTGTGCATCCCTTTAAACTACCCTCTTCCTCTCCACACACGTGGGTCAGTCACACACCCTTATTTTAAAACAACCAATTAGTACTATAAAATATAATTCTTAATCTTATCTATCTGCCCTCTCTCATTTACTTCTTAATCATGTTATAAAATATTTCTTCATTATCAAATTTAATTTTAATATTAATTAAATTGTCTAACCCTTTTTCTCTTTCTTTCAATATTTCTATCTCCTCTCTAAGCTTCTTTCAACTGTGTTATTTACTACTTTTACAATTTCGTATTCTTCCAAAGGATTAACAAACTTGTGGTTGTCTTCTATGAAATGTCTTGCATATAACGAATTGGTTGTTCTATTACCTTCTCCACGTTTGTGGTCAGACAACCTGCATGCGAATTTTCGTCCTGTCTCCCCTAGGTACACTTTGTTGCAGTCTTTACATTTTAATTTATAAATTCCGCTTTTCTGTAATACTGGAATTTTTTCTATATTCTTATTCCTTATCTTATCAAATACCGTTTCACATTTTTTAATAGCTATATATACTCCATATTTATTAAAACATTTTATAATTTTTCTAGTATGTGAACCTATGTATGTCAATGACCCTGCATAATTCTTTTGTTCTGGTTCTATTTTAGCTTTTTGTATGTTGACCCTTTTCATAACTTTATCCACTATGTTGGTGCTATAATTATTATTCCTTACAATTCCCTTTATCGTTTTTAACTCCCTATCTTTTGATTCCGTCTCTTTTAAGCACTTCTGAGATCTGTAACAAAAGGAATTGATTGCCGCCATTTTATATCTGTATGGGTGGTACGACTCTCTTGGTATAATTATATCAGAATACGACTCTTTCCTAAATATCCCAAACTGTAGTTTCTCATTACATTTAATTTCTATGTTTAAATCTAAGTAATTTATTTGCTTACCTCCTATCTCTTCCTTAAATTGTAAGTTTTTATCCTTATTATTTACCTCCTTTATAAACTCATGCACTTCTTCTATGCTTCCTTCCCAAACTACTAATACATCATCAACGTATCTAGACCATAATTTTATATTGTCTTTATACTTAGTGGAAGTTATTAATTGCTTTTCAAAATCATTCATGTATATTTCAGCAAGAATAGGGGATAATGAAGACCCCATAGGTAAACCTTTTTTCTGTATATAAAACTTGTTATTAAACCTAAAATAGTTCTGATTTACACATTCTTTAATTACTTTCATCAACTGCTTTTTATACCTGTATTCTCCCATATTATTATCGTTTATTAACTTAATAACTTTATTTACTGTGATATTAGGAAACATGTCCTTAACATCCAGTGATATCAATTTTGTATTTACATTAATGCTAATATTTTCTAATTTTTCTATCAATTTTATATTATTCTCTATGTTGTATTTTGTCCTAAATTCATATTTCTCTTTCAGTACTCTGCTAACTTCCTTTGATAGTTTATAAATAGGTGCATTAATAAAAGAAACAATCGGTCTAATTGGTTTTCCTTCTTTATGTATCTTAACCTGAGTTTTAAAAGTTGGTGCTGTTGGATTACTTTCCAATAAATACTTTTTCTTATTTTCTTCTATAAATGTTATCTGTTTCATCATTTGTTTTATCCTTGACTGGTACTTACTTGTATAATCATACTTTACTTCCTCGTATGGTCCTTCCCTTATAAATTCTTCCGTTTTCTTTATGTATTCTTCCTTTCTCATTAGTACCATTGTATTTCCTTTATCCGCCTTCGTAACTATAATATCATTCTTCTTTATTTTATTCTTTAGTTTAGTTACAGTTGCTTTGATTTTTTGTTCATTCTTTGAATTATACAAACTTTTCTTAAATATTTTATCTACTACATTCCCTACTTCCCACCTTATTCTTTTTTTATCATTTTCATTTCCTAGTTTTTGTATTATGCTTTCGCATTCAATAATCGTTTTTTCTTGATTTAATTCTGGTGGCGGTGCGTATTTTAAGCCTTTCGCTAACATTTCTTTTTCTTCCGTATTGAAATTTACCTCTAAGGTTTATTACTCTTTTTTCATAGTTATTCTTAGAGAGGTGTTCCTTTTTTACTTCGTTCTTTCTTATTAATTTATTTAACTTATCTACCATTTTTTTATTTTTATTTTCCAATTTCTTTTCTATGTACCCCAAACCAAAATTATATAATATTTCTTCTAACTCTACATACGAGTATATTCTTAATAATTCTATGTGTCTGTCATATAATTCCCTATTATATCTATTGATTAAGCCGTAGAGTGACCTTATTTCCAGTTTTATCCACAACTTCTCGCTTTGTTCTTTTACTTTTTTGGCTACACTGTTCTTATTTTTAATTTTAACTTGAGCGTACCTTGGGATGACACTATTATCCAGATATTGTTTATTAAACCATATTTTACTTAAAACCCTCTTTAATTTAACTTTTAACTTAAGATATTTAAAAACTTTTCTTACCTTATTGTTGTCGTTTATTACCTCATTGTTGTTGTCCATTACCTGTAGTCGATTGCACATCTTAACAGACGTTTAATGAAGAAATTTGTGTTAGTGGTTGAAATCACAATCAGAATGATCAATATTGCACACCACTATATAAAAATTATTCCGATTAGCGCTTTCAAGCTTCACAGCTCATCGTCAGATCAGAAATAGGCAGAAAATATGTAATACCCAACCATTCACCCCTCTCCCCCACCCTGCTCACCCACAACAAACTAAAAATTAATGACCCTTCCCCACCCCCTAAACTCCGTCTCACCATCTGTACAGTTACATATTTTTCTAGTAAATTACTTGTGTTTCAGTGTGTGTGTGTGTGTGTGTGTGTGTGTATGTGTGTGTGTGTGTGTGTGTGTGTGTGTGTGTGCATCCCTTTAAACTACCCTCTTCCTCTCCACACACGTGGGTCAGTCACACACCCTTATTTTAAAACAACCAATTAGTACTATGAAATATAGTTCTTAATCTTATCTATCTGCCCTCTCTCATTTACTTCTTAATCATGTTATAAAATATTTCTTCATTATCAAATTTAATTTTAATAATAATTAAATTGTCTAACCCTTTTTCTCTTTCTTTCAATATTTCTAACTCCTCTCTAAGCTTCCTTTCAACTGTGTTATTTACTACTTTTACAATTTCGTATTCTTCCAAAGGATTAACAAACTTGTGGTTGTCTTCTATGAAATGTCTTGCATATAACGAATTGGTTGTTCTATTATCTTCTCCACGTTTGTGGTCAGACAACCTGCATGCGAATTTTCGTCCTGTCTCCCCTAGGTACACTTTGTTGCAGTCTTTACATTTTAATTTATAAATTCCGCTTTTCTGTAATACTGGAATTTTTTCTATATTCTTATTCCTTATCTTATCAAATACCGTTTCACATTTTTTAATAGCTATATATACTCCATATTTATTAAAACATTTTATAATTTTTCTAGTATGTGAACCTATGTATGTCAATGACCCTGCATAATTCTTTTGTTCTGGTTCTATTTTAGCTTTTTGTATGTTGACCCTTTTCATAACTTTATCCACTATGTTGGTGCTATAATTATTATTCCTTACAATTCCCTTTATCGTTTTTAACTCCCTATCTTTTGATTCGGTCTCTTTTAAACACTTCTGAGCTCTGTAACAAAAGGAATTGATTGCCGCCATTTTATATCTGTATGGGTGGTACGACTCTCTTGGTATAATTATATCAGAATACGACTCTTTCCTAAATATCCCAAACTGTAGTTTCTCATTACATTTAATTTCTATGTTTAAATCTAAGTAATTTATTTGCTTACCTCCTATCTCTTCCTTAAATTGTAAGTTTTTATCCTTATTATTTACCTCCTTTATAAACTCATGCACTTCTTCTATGCTTCCTTCCCAAACTACTAATACATCATCAACGTATCTAGACCATAATTTTATATTGTCTTTATACTTAGTGGAAGTTATTAATTGCTTTTCAAAATCATTCATGTATATTTCAGCAAGAATAGGGGATAATGAAGACCCCATAGGTAAACCTTTTTTCTGTATATAAAACTTGTTATTAAACCTAAAATAGTTCTGATTTACACATTCTTTAATTACTTTCATCAACTGCTTTTTATACCTGTATTCTCCCATATTATTATCGTTTATTAACTTAATAACTTTATTTACTGTGATATTAGTAAACATATCCTTAACATCCAGTGATATCAATTTTGTATTTACATTAATGCTAATATTTTCTAATTTTTCTATCAATTTTATATTATTCTCTATGTTGTATTTTGTCCTAAATTCATATTTCTCTTTCAGTACTCTGCTAACTTCCTTTGATAGTTTATAAATAGGTGCATTAATAAAAGAAACAATCGGTCTAATTGGTTTTCCTTCTTTATGTATCTTAACCTGACTTTTAAAAGTTGGTGCTGTTGGATTACTTTCCAATAAATACTTTTTCTTATTTTCTTCTATAAATGTTATCTGTTTCATCATTTGTTTTATCCTTGACTGGTACTTACTTGTATAATCATACTTTACTTCCTCGTATGGTCCTTCCCTTATAAATTCTTCCGTTTTCTTTATGTATTCTTCCTTTCTCATTAGTACCATTGTATTTCCTTTATCCGCCTTCGTAACTATAATATCATTCTTCTTTATTTTATTCTTTAGTTTAGTTACAGTTGCTTTGATTTTTTGTTCATTCTTTGAATTATACAAACTTTTCTTAAATATTTTATCTACTACATTCCCTACTTCCCACCTTATTCTTTTTTTATCATTTTCATTTCCTAGTTTTTGTATTATGCTTTCGCATTCAATAATTGTTTTTTCTTGATTTAATTCTGGTGGCGGTGCGTATTTTAAACCTTTCGCTAACATTTCTTTTTCTTCCGTATTGAAATTTACCTCTAAGGTTTATTACTCTTTTTTCATAGTTATTCTTAGAGAGGTATTCCTTTTTTACTTCGTTCTTTCTTATTAATTTATTTAACTTATCTACCATTTTTTTATTTTTCTTTTCCAATTTCTTTTCTATGTACCCCAAACCAAAATTATATAATATTTCTTCTAACTCTACATACGAGTATATTCTTAATAATTCTATGTGTCTGTCATATAATTCCCTATTATATCTATTGATTAAGCCGTAGAGTGACCTTATTTCCAGTTTTATCCACAACTTCTCGCTTTGTTCTTTTACTTTTTTGGCTACACTGTTCTAATTTTTAATTTTAACTTGAGCGTACTTTGGGATGACACTATTATCCAGACATTGTTTATTAAACCATATTTTACTTAAAACCCTCTTCAATTTAACTTTTAACTTAAGATATTTAAAAACTTTACTTACCTTATTGTTGTCGTTTATTACCTCATTGTTGTTGTCCATTACCTGTAGTCGATTGCACATCTTAACAGACGTTTAATGAAGAAATTTGTGTTATTGGTTGAAATCACAATCAGAATGATCAATATTGCAAACCACTATATAAAAATTATTCCGATTAGCGCTTTCAAGCTTCACAGCTCATCGTCAGATCAGGAATAGGCAGAAAATATGTAATACCCAACCCTTCACCCCCTCTCCAACCACCCTGCTCACCCACAACAAACTAAAAATTAATGACCCTTCCCCACCCCCTAAACTCTGTCTCACCATCTATACAGTTACATATTTTTCTAGTAAATTCCTTGTGTTTCAGTGTGTGTGTGTGTGTGTGTGTGTGTGTGTGTGTGTGTGTGTGTTTGTTTGTGTGTGTTTGTGTGTGCATCCCTTTAAACTACCCTCTTCCTCTCCACACACGTGGGTCAGTCACACACCCTTATTTTAAAACAACCAATTAGTACTATGAAATATAATTCTTAATCTTATCTATCTGCCCTCTCTCATTTACTTCTTAATCATGTTATAAAATATTTCTTCATTATCAAATTTAATTTTAATAATAATTAAATTGTCTAACCCTTTTTCTCTTTCTTTCAATATTTCTAACTCCTCTCTAAGCTTCCTTTCAACTGTGTTATTTACTACTTTTACAATTTCGTATTCTTCCAAAGGATTAACAAACTTGTGGTTGTCTTCTATGAAATGTCTTGCATATAACGAATTGGTTGTTCTATTATCTTCTCCACGTTTGTGGTCAGACAACCTGCATGCGAATTTTCGTCCTGTCTCCCCTAGGTACACTTTGTTGCAGTCTTTACATTTTAATTTATAAATTCCGCTTTTCTGTAATACTGGAATTTTTTCTATATTCTTATTCCTTATCTTATCAAATACCGTTTCACATTTTTTAATAGCTATATATACTCTATATTTATTAAAACATTTTATAATTTGTCTAGTATGTGAACCTATGTATGTCAATGACCCTGCATAATTCTTTTGTTCTGGTTCTATTTTAGCTTTTTGTATGTTGACTCTTTTCATAACTTTATCCACTATGTTGGTGCTATAATTATTATTCCTTACAATTCCCTTTATCGTTTTTAACTCCCTATCTTTTGATTCGGTCTCTTTTAAACACTTCTGAGCTCTGTAACAAAAGGAATTGATTGCCGCCATTTTATATCTGTATGGGTGGTACGACTCTCTTGGTATAATTATATCAGAATACGACTCTTTCCTAAATATCCCAAACTGTAGTTTCTCATTACATTTAATTTCTATGTTTAAATCTAAGTAATTTATTTGCTTACCTCCTATCTCTTCCTTAAATTGTAAGTTTTTATCCTTATTATTTACCTCCTTTATAAACTCATGCACTTCTTCTATGCTTCCTTCCCAAACTACTAATACATCATCAACGTATCTAGACCATAATTTTATATTGTCTTTATACTTAGTGGAAGTTATTAATTGCTTTTCAAAATCATTCATGTATATTTCAGCAAGAATAGGGGATAATGAAGACCCCATAGGTAAACCTTTTTTCTGTATATAAAACTTGTTATTAAACCTAAAATAGTTCTGATTTACACATTCTTTAATTACTTTCATCAACTGCTTTTTATACCTGTATTCTCCCATATTATTATCGTTTATTAACTTAATAACTTTATTTACTGTGATATTAGTAAACATATCCTTAACATCCAGTGATATCAATTTTGTATTTACATTAATGCTAATATTTTCTAATTTTTCTATCAATTTTATATTATTCTCTATGTTGTATTTTGTCCTAAATTCATATTTCTCTTTCAGTACTCTGCTAACTTCCTTTGATAGTTTATAAATAGGTGCATTAATAAAAGAAACAATCGGTCTAATTGGTTTTCCTTCTTTATGTATCTTAACCTGACTTTTAAAAGTTGGTGCTGTTGGATTACTTTCCAATAAATACTTTTTCTTATTTTCTTCTATAAATGTTATCTGTTTCATCATTTGTTTTATCCTTGACTGGTACTTACTTGTATAATCATACTTTACTTCCTCGTATGGTCCTTCCCTTATAAATTCTTCCGTTTTCTTTATGTATTCTTCCTTTCTCATTAGTACCATTGTATTTCCTTTATCCGCCTTCGTAACTATAATATCATTCTTCTTTATTTTATTCTTTAGTTTAGTTACAGTTGCTTTGATTTTTTGTTCATTCTTTGAATTATACAAACTTTTCTTAAATATTTTATCTACTACATTCCCTACTTCCCACCTTATTCTTTTTTTATCATTTTCATTTCCTAGTTTTTGTATTATGCTTTCCCATTCAATAATCGTTTTTTCTTGATTTAATTCTGGTGGCGGTGCGTATTTTAAACCTTTCGCTAACATTTCTTTTTCTTCCGTATTGAAATTTACCTCTACGGTTTATTACTCTTTTTTCATAGTTATTCTTAGAGAGGTATTCCTTTTTTACTTCGTTCTTTCTTATTAATTTATTTAACTTATCTACCATTTTTTTATTTTTATTTTCCAATTTCTTTTCTATGTACCCCAAACCAAAATTATATAATATTTCTTCTAACTCTACATACGAGTATATTCTTAATAATTCTATGTGTCTGTCATATAATTCCCTATTATATCTATTGATTAAGCCGTAGAGTGACCTTATTTCCAGTTTTATCCACAACTTCTCGCTTTGTTCTTTTACTTTTTTGGCTACACTGTTCTAATTTTTAATTTTAACTTGAGCGTACTTTGGGATGACACTATTATCCAGACATTGTTTATTAAACCATATTTTACTTAAAACCCTCTTCAATTTAACTTTTAACTTAAGATATTTAAAAACTTTACTTACCTTATTGTTGTCGTTTATTACCTCATTGTTGTTGTCCATTACCTGTAGTCGATTGCACATCTTAACAGACGTTTAATGAAGAAATTTGTGTTAGTGGTTGAAATCACAATCAGAATGATCAATATTGCAAACCACTATATAAAAATTATTCCGATTAGCGCTTTCAAGCTTCACAGCTCATCGTCAGATCAGGAATAGGCAGAAAATATGTAATACCCAACCCTTCACCCCCTCTCCAACCACCCTGCTCACCCACAACAAACTAAAAATTAATGACCCTTCCCCACCCCCTAAACTCTGTCTCACCATCTATACAGTTACATATTTTTCTAGTAAATTCCTTGTGTTTCAGTGTGTGTGTGTGTGTGTGTGTGTGTGTGTGTGTGTGTGTTTGTGTGTGCATCCCTTTAAACTACCCTCTTCCTCTCCACACACGTGGGTCAGTCACACACCCTTATTTTAAAACAACCAATTAGTACTATGAAATATAATTCTTAATCTTATCTATCTGCCCTCTCTCATTTACTTCTTAATCATGTTATAAAATATTTCTTCATTATCAAATTTAATTTTAATATTAATTAAATTGTCTAACCCTTTTTCTCTTTCTTTCAATATTTCTAACTCCTCTCTAAGCTTCCTTTCAATTGTGTTATTTACTACTTTTACAATTTCGTATTCTTCCAAAGGATTAACAAACTTGTGGTTGTCTTCTATGAAATGTCTTGCATATAACGAATTGGTTGTTCTATTACCTTCTCCACGTTTGTGGTCAGACAACCTGCATGCGAATTTTCGTCCTGTCTCCCCTAGGTACACTTTGTTGCAGTCTTTACATTTTAATTTATAAATTCCGCTTTTCTGTAATACTGGAATTTTTTCTATATTCTTATTCCTTATCTTATCAAATACCGTTTCACATTTTTTAATAGCTATATATACTCCATATTTATTAAACCATTTTATAATTTTTCTAGTATGTGAACCTATGTATGTCAATGACCCTGCATAATTCTTTTGTTCTGGTTCTATTTTAGCTTTTTGTATGTTGACCCTTTTCATAACTTTATCCACTATGTTGGTGCTATAATTATTATTCCTTACAATTCCCTTTATCGTTTTTAACTCCCTATCTTTTGATTCGGTCTCTTTTAAACACTTCTGAGCTCTGTAACAAAAGGAATTGATTGCCGCCATTTTATATCTGTATGGGTGGTACGACTCTCTTGGTATAATTATATCAGAATACGACTCTTTCCTAAATATCCCAAACTGTAGTTTCTCATTACATTTAATTTCTATGTTTAAATCTAAGTAATTTATTTGCTTACCTCCTATCTCTTCCTTAAATTGTAAGTTTTTATCCTTATTATTTACCTCCTTTATAAACTCATGCACTTCTTCTATGCTTCCTTCCCAAACTACTAATACATCATCAACGTATCTAGACCATAATTTTATATTGTCTTTATACTTAGTGGAAGTTATTAATTGCTTTTCAAAATCATTCATGTATATTTCAGCAAGAATAGGGGATAATGAAGACCCCATAGGTAAACCTTTTTTCTGTATATAAAACTTGTTATTAAACCTAAAATAGTTCTGATTTACACATTCTTTAATTACTTTCATCAACTGCTTTTTATACCTGTATTCTCCCATATTATTATCGTTTATTAACTTAATAACTTTATTTACTGTGATATTAGTAAACATGTCCTTAACATCCAGTGATATCAATTTTGTATTTACATTAATGCTAATATTTTCTAATTTTTCTATCAATTTTATATTATTCTCTATGTTGTATTTTGTCCCAAATTCATATTTCTCTTTCAGTACTCTGCTAACTTCCTTTGATAGTTTATAAATAGGTGCATTAATAAAAGAAACAATCGGTCTAATTGGTTTTCCTTCTTTATGTATCTTAACCTGACTTTTAAAAGTTGGTGCTGTTGGATTACTTTCCAATAAATACTTTTTCTTATTTTCTTCTATAAATGTTATCTGTTTCATCATTTGTTTTATCCTTGACTGGTACTTACTTGTATAATCATACTTTACTTCCTCGTATGGTCCTTCCCTTATAAATTCTTCCGTTTTCTTTATGTATTCTTCCTTTCTCATTAGTACCATTGTATTTCCTTTATCCGCCTTCGTAACTATAATATCATTCTTCTTTATTTTATTCTTTAGTTTAGTTACAGTTGCTTTGATTTTTTGTTCATTCTTTGAATTATACAAACTTTTCTTAAATATTTTATCTACTACATTCCCTACTTCCCACCTTATTCTTTTTTTATCATTTTCATTTCCTAGTTTTTGTATTATGCTTTCCCATTCAATAATCGTTTTTTCTTGATTTAATTCTGGTGGCGGTGCGTATTTTAAACCTTTCGCTAACATTTCTTTTTCTTCCGTATTGAAATTTACCTCTAAGGTTTATTACTCTTTTTTCATAGTTATTCTTAGAGAGGTATTCCTTTTTTACTTCGTTCTTTCTTATTAATTTATTTAACTTATCTACCATTTTTTTATTTTTCTTTTCCAATTTCTTTTCTATGTACCCCAAACCAAAATTATATAATATTTCTTCTAACTCTACATACGAGTATATTCTTAATAATTCTATGTGTCTGTCATATAATTCCCTATTATATCTATTGATTAAGCCGTAGAGTGACCTTATTTCCAGTTTTATCCACAACTTCTCGCTTTGTTCTTTTACTTTTTTGGCTACACTGTTCTAATTTTTAATTTTAACTTGAGCGTACTTTGGGATGACACTATTATCCAGACATTGTTTATTAAACCATATTTTACTTAAAACCCTCTTCAATTTAACTTTTAACTTAAGATATTTAAAAACTTTACTTACCTTAATGTTGTCGTTTATTACCTCATTGTTGTTGTCCATTACCTGTAGTCGATTGCACATCTTAACAGACGTTTAATGAAGAAATTTGTGTTAGTGGTTGAAATCACAATCAGAATGATCAATATTGCAAACCACTATATAAAAATTATTCCGATTAGCGCTTTCAAGCTTCACAGCTCATCGTCAGATCAGGAATAGGCAGAAAATATGTAATACCCAACCCTTCACCCCCTCTCCAACCACCCTGCTCACCCACAACAAACTAAAAATTAATGACCCTTCCCCACCCCCTAAACTCTGTCTCACCATCTATACAGTTACATATTTTTCTAGTAAATTCCTTGTGTTTCAGTGTGTGTGTGTGTGTGTGTGTGTGTGTGTGTGTGTGTGTGTGTGTGTGTGTGTGTGTGTGTGTGTGTGTGTGTGTGTGCATCCCTTTAAACTACCCTCTTCCTCTCCACACACGTGGGTCAGTCACACACCCTTATTTTAAAACAACCAATTAGTACTATGAAATATAATTCTTAATCTTATCTATCTGCCCTCTCTCATTTACTTCTTAATCATGTTATAAAATATTTCTTCATTATCAAATTTAATTTTAATATTAATTAAATTGTCTAACCCTTTTTCTTTTTCTTTCAATATTTCTAACTCCTCTCTAAGCTTCCTTTCAACTGTGTTATTTATTACTTTTACAATTTCGTATTCTTCCAAAGGATTAACAAACTTGTGGTTGTCTTCTATGAAATGTCTTGCATATAACGAATTGGTTGTTCTATTACCTTCTCCACGTTTGTGGTCAGACAGCCTGCATGCGAATTTTCGTCCTGTCTCCCCTAGGTACACTTTGTTGCAGTCTTTACATTTTAATTTATAAATTCCGCTTTTCTGTAATACTGGAATTTTTTCTATATTCTTATTCCTTATCTTATCAAATACCGTTTCACATTTTTTAATAGCTATATATACTCCATATTTATTAAAACATTTTATAATTTTTCTAGTATGTGAACCTATGTATGTCAATGACCCTGCATAATTCTTTTGTTCTGGTTCTATTTTAGCTTTTTGTATGTTGACCCTTTTCATAACTTTATCCACTATGTTGGTGCTATAATTATTATTCCTTACAATTCCCTTTATCGTTTTTAACTCCCTATCTTTTGATTCGGTCTCTTTTAAACACTTCTGAGCTCTGTAACAAAAGGAATTGATTGCCGCCATTTTATATCTGTATGGGTGGTACGACTCTCTTGGTATAATTATATCAGAATACGACTCTTTCCTAAATATCCCAAACTGTAGTTTCTCATTACATTTAATTTCTATGTTTAAATCTAAGTAATTTATTTGCTTACCTCCTATCTCCTCCTTAAATTGTAAGTTTTTATCCCTATTATTTACCTCCTTTATAAACTCATGCACTTCTTCTATGCTTCCTTCCCAAACTACTAATACATCATCAACGTATCTAGACCATAATTTTATATTGTCTTTATACTTAGTGGAAGTTATTAATTGCTTTTCAAAATCATTCATGTATATTTCAGCAAGAATAGGGGATAATGAAGACCTCATAGGTAAACCTTTTTTCTGTATATAAAACTTGTTATTAAACCTAAAATTGTTCTGATTTACACATTCTTTAATTACTTTCATCAACTGCTTGTTATACCTGTATTCTCCCATATTATTATCGTTTATTAACTTAATAACTTTATTTACTGTGATATTAGTAAACATGTCCTTAACATCCAGTGATATCAATTTTGTATTTACATTAATGCTAATATTTTCTAATTTTTCTATCAATTTTATATTATTCTCTATGTTGTATTTTGTCCTAAATTCATATTTCTCTTTCAGTACTCTGCTAACTTCCTTTGATAGTTTATAAATAGGTGCATTAATAAAAGAAACAATCGGTCTAATTGGTTTTCCTTCTTTATGTATCTTAACCTGACTTTTAAAAGTTGGTGCTGTTGGATTACTTTCCAATAAATACTTTTTCTTATTTTCTTCTATAAATGTTATCTGTTTCATCATTTGTTTTATCCTTGACTGGTACTTACTTGTATAATCATACTTTACTTCCTCGTATGGTCCTTCCCTTATAAATTCTTCCGTTTTCTTTATGTATTCTTCCTTTCTCATTAGTACCATTGTATTTCCTTTATCCGCCTTCGTAACTATAATATCATTCTTCTTTATTTTATTCTTTAGTTTAGTTACAGTTGCTTTGATTTTTTGTTCATTCTTTGAATTATACAAACTTTTCTTAAATATTTTATCTACTACATTCCCAACTTCCCACCTTATTCTTTTTTTATCATTTTCATTTCCTAGTTTTTGTATTATGCTTTCCCATTCAATAATCGTTTTTTCTTGATTTAATTCTGGTGGCGGTGCGTATTTTAAGCCTTTCGCTAACATTTCTTTTTCTTCCGTATTGAAATTTACCTCTAAGGTTTATTACTCTTTTTTCATAGTTATTCTTAGAGAGGTATTCCTTTTTTACTTCGTTCTTTCTTATTAATTTATTTAACTTATCTACCATTTTTTTATTTTTCTTTTCCAATTTCTTTTCTATGTACCCCAAACCAAAATTATATAATATTTCTTCTAACTCTACATACGAGTATATTCTTAATAATTCTATGTGTCTGTCATATAATTCCCTATTATATCTATTGATTAAGCCGTAGAGTGACCTTATTTCCAGTTTTATCCACAACTTCTCGCTTTGTTCTTTTACTTTTTTGGCTACACTGTTCTAATTTTTAATTTTAACTTGAGCGTACTTTGGGATGACACTATTATCCAGACATTGTTTATTAAACCATATTTTACTTAAAACCCTCTTCAATTTAACTTTTAACTTAAGATATTTAAAAATTTACTTACCTTAATGTTGTCGTTTATTACCTCATTGTTGTTGTCCATTACCTGTAGTCGATTGCACATCTTAACAGACGTTTAATGAAGAAATTTGTGTTAGTGGTTGAAATCACAATCAGAATGATCAATATTGCAAACCACTATATAAAAATTATTCCGATTAGCGCTTTCAAGCTTCACAGCTCATCGTCAGATCAGGAATAGGCAGAAAATATGTAATACCCAACCCTTCACCCCTCTCCAACCACCCTGCTCACCCACAACAAACTAAAAATTAATGACCCTTCCCCACCCCCTAAACTCTGTCTCACCATCTATACAGTTACATATTTTTCTAGTAAATTCCTTGTGTTTCAGTGTGTGTGTGTGTGTGTGTGTGTGTGTGTGTGTGTGTGTGTGTGTGTGTGTGTGTGTGTGTGTGTGTGTGTGTGTGTGTGTGTGTGTGTGTGCATCCCTTTAAACTACCCTCTTCCTCTCCACACACGTGGGTCAGTCACACACCCTTATTTTAAAACAACCAATTAGTACTATGAAATATAATTCTTAATCTTATCTATCTGCCCTCTCTCATTTACTTCTTAATCATGTTATAAAATATTTCTTCATTATCAAATTTAATTTTAATATTAATTAAATTGTCAAAACCCTTTTTCTCTTTCTTTCAATATTTCTAACTCCTCTCTAAGCTTCCTTTCAACTGTGTTATTTACTACTTTTACAATTTCGTATTCTTCCAAAGGATTAACAAACTTGTGGTTGTCTTCTATGAAATGTCTTTCATATAACGAATTGGTTGTTCTATTACCTTCTCCACGTTTGTGGTCAGACAGCCTGCATGCGAATTTTCGTCCTGTCTCCCCTAGGTACACTTTGTTGCAGTCTTTACATTTTAATTTATAAATTCCGCTTTTCTGTAATACTGGAATTTTTTCTATATTCTTATTCCTTATCTTATCAAATACCGTTTCACATTTTTTAATAGCTATATATACTCCATATTTATTAAAACATTTTATAATTTTTCTAGTATGTGAACCTATGTATGTCAATGACCCTGCATAATTCTTTTGTTCTGGTTCTATTTTAGCTTTTTGTATGTTGACCCTTTTCATAACTTTATCCACTATGTTGGTGCTATAATTATTATTCCTTACAATTCCCTTTATCGTTTTTAACTCCCTATCTTATGATTCGGTCTCTTTTAAACACTTCTGAGCTCTGTAACAAAAGGAATTGATTGCCGCCATTTTATATCTGTATGGGTGGTACGACTCTCTTGGTATAATTATATCAGAATACGACTCTTTCCTAAATATCCCAAACTGTAGTTTCTCATTACATTTAATTTCTATGTTTAAATCTAAGTAATTTATTTGCTTACCTCCTATCTCTTCCTTAAATTGTAAGTTTTTATCCTTATTATTTACCTCCTTTATAAACTCATGCACTTCTTCTATGCTTCCTTCCCAAACTACTAATACATCATCAACGTATCTAGACCATAATTTTATATTGTCTTTATACTTAGTGGAAGTTATTAATTGCTTTTCAAAATTATTCATGTATATTTCAGCAAGAATAGGGGATAATGAAGACCCCATAGGTAAACCTTTTTTCTGTATATAAAACTTGTTATTAAACCTAAAATTGTTCTGATTTACACATTCTTTAATTACTTTCATCAACTGCTTGTTATACCTGTATTCTCCCATATTATTATCGTTTATTAACTTAATAACTTTATTTACTGTGATATTAGTAAACATGTCCTTAACATCCAGTGATATCAATTTTGTATTTACATTAATGCTAATATTTTCTAATTTTTCTATCAATTTTATATTATTCTCTATGTTGTATTTTGTCCTAAATTCATATTTCTCTTTCAGTACTCTGCTAACTTCCTTTGATAGTTTATAAATAGGTGCATTAATAAAAGAAACAATCGGTCTAATTGGTTTTCCTTCTTTATGTATCTTAACCTGACTTTTAAAAGTTGGTGCTGTTGGATTACTTTCCAATAAATACTTTTTTTTATTTTCTTCTATAAATGTTATCTGTTTCATCATTTGTTTTATCCTTGACTGGTACTTACTTGTATAATCATACTTTACTTCCTCGTATGGTCCTTCCCTTATAAATTCTTCCGTTTTCTTTATGTATTCTTCCTTTCTCATTAGTACCATTGTATTTCCTTTATCCGCCTTCGTAACTATAATATCATTCTTCTTTATTTTATTCTTTAGTTTAGTTACAGTTGCTTTGATTTTTTGTTCATTCTTTGAATTATACAAACTTTTCTTAAATATTTTATCTACTACATTCCCTACTTCCCACCTTATTCTTTTTTTATCATTTTCATTTCCTAGCTTTTGTATTATGCTTTCGCATTCAATAATCGTTTTTTCTTGATTTAATTCTGGTGGCGGTGCGTATTTTAAGCCTTTCGCTAACATTTCTTTTTCTTCCGTATTGAAATTTACCTCTAAGGTTTATTACTCTTTTTTCATAGTTATTCTTAGAGAGGTATTCCTTTTTTACTTCGTTCTTTCTTATTAATTTATTTAACTTATCTACCATTTTTTTATTTTTCTTTTCCAATTTCTTTTCTATGTACCCCAAACCAAAATTATATAATATTTCTTCTAACTCTACATACGAGTATATTCTTAATAATTCTATGTGTCTGTCATATAATTCCCTATTATATCTATTGATTAAGCCGTAGAGTGACCTTATTTCCAGTTTTATCCACAACTTCTCGCTTTGTTCTTTTACTTTTTTGGCTACACTGTTCTTATTTTTAATTTTAACTTGAGCGTACTTTGGGATGACACTATTATCCAGACATTGTTTATTAAACCATATTTTACTTAAAACCCTCTTCAATTTAACTTTTAACTTAAGATATTTAAAAACTTTACTTACCTTATTGTTGTCGTTTATTACCTCATTGTTGTTGTCCATTACCTGTAGTCGATTGCACATCTTAACAGACGTTTAATGAAGAAATTTGTGTTAGTGGTTGAAATCACAATCAGAATGATCAATATTGCAAACCACTATATAAAAATTATTCCGATTAGCGCTTTCAAGCTTCACAGCTCATCGTCAGATCAGGAATAGGCAGAAAATATGTAATACCCAACCCTTCACCCCCTCTCCAACCACCCTGCTCACCCACAACAAACTAAAAATTAATGACCCTTCCCCACCCCCTAAACTCTGTCTCACCATCTATACAGTTACATATTTTTCTAGTAATTTCCTTGTGTTTCAGTGTGTGTGTGTGTGTGTGTGTGTGTGTGTGTGTGTGTGTGTGTTTGTGCATCCCTTTAAACTACCCTCTTCCTCTCCACACACGTGGGTCAGTCACACACCCTTATTTTAAAACAACCAATTAGTACTATGAAATATAATTCTTAATCTTATCTATCTGCCCTCTCTCATTTACTTCTTAATCATGTTATAAAATATTTCTTCATTATCAAATTTAATTTTAATATTAATTAAATTGTCTAACCCTTTTTCTCTTTCTTTCAATATTTCTAACTCCTCTCTAAGCTTCCTTTCAACTGTGTTATTTACTACTTTTACAATTTCGTATTCTTCCAAAGGATTAACAAACTTGTGGTTGTCTTCTATGAAATGTCTTGCATATAACGAATTGGTTGTTCTATTACCTTCTCCACGTTTGTGGTCAGACAACCTGCATGCGAATTTTCGTCCTGTCTCCCCTAGGTACACTTTGTTGCAGTCTTTACATTTTAATTTATAAATTCCGCTTCTCTGTAATACTGGAATTTTTTCTATATTCTTATTCCTTATCTTATCAAATACCGTTTCACATTTTTTAATAGCTATATATACTCCATATTTATTAAAACATTTTATAATTTTTCTAGTATGTGAACCTATGTATGTCAATGACCCTGCATAATTCTTTTGTTCTGGTTCTATTTTAGCTTTTTGTATGTTGACCCTTTTCATAACTTTATCCACTATGTTGGTGCTATAATTATTATTCCTTACAATTCCCTTTATCGTTTTTAACTCCCTATCTTTTGATTCGGTCTCTTTTAAACACTTCTGAGCTCTGTAACAAAAGGAATTGATTGCCGCCATTTTATATCTGTATGGGTGGTACGACTCTCTTGGTATAATTATATCAGAATACGACTCTTTCCTAAATATCCCAAACTGTAGTTTCTCATTACATTTAATTTCTATGTTTAAATCTAAGTAATTTATTTGCTTACCTCCTATCTCTTCCTTAAATTGTAAGTTTTTATCCTTATTATTTACCTCCTTTATAAACTCATGCACTTCTTCTATGCTTCCTTCCCAAACTACTAATACATCATCAACGTATCTAGACCATAATTTTATATTGTCTTTATACTTAGTGGAAGTTATTAATTGCTTTTCAAATTCATTCATGTATATTTCAGCAAGAATAGGGGATAATGAAGACCCCATAGGTAAACCTTTTTTCTGTATATAAAACTTGTTATTAAAACTAAAATAGTTCTGATTTACACATTCTTTAATTACTTTCATCAACTGCTTTTTATACCTGTATTCTCCCATATTATTATCGTTTATTAACTTAATAACTTTATTTACTGTGATATTAGTAAACATGTCCTTAACATCCAGTGATATCAATTTTGTATTTACATTAATGCTAATATTTCCTAATTTTTCTATCAATTTTATATTATTCTCTATGTTGTATTTTGTCCTAAATTCATATTTCTCTTTCAGTACTCTGCTAACTTCCTTTGATAGTTTATAAATAGGTGCATTAATAAAAGAAACAATCGGTCTAATTGGTTTTCCTTCTTTATGTATCTTAACCTGACTTTTAAAAGTTGGTGCTGTTGGATTACTTTCCAATAAATACTTTCTTTTATTTTCTTCTATAAATGTTATCTGTTTCATCATTTGTTTTATCCTTGACTGGTACTTACTTGTATAATCATACTTTACTTCCTCGTATGGTCCTTCCCTTATAAATTCTTCCGTTTTCTTTATGTATTCTTCCTTTCTCATTAGTACCATTGTATTTCCTTTATCCGCCTTCGTAACTATAATATCATTCTTCTTTATTTTATTCTTTAGTTTAGTTACAGTTGCTTTGATTTTTTGTTCATTCTTTGAATTATACAAACTTTTCTTAAATATTTTATCTACTACATTCCCTACTTCCCACCTTATTCTTTTTTTATCATTTTCATTTCCTAGCTTTTGTATTATGCTTTCGCATTCAATAATCGTTTTTTCTTGATTTAATTCTGGTGGCGGTGCGTATTTTAAGCCTTTCGCTAACATTTCTTTTTCTTCCGTATTGAAATTTACCTCTAAGGTTTATTACTCTTTTTTCATAGTTATTCTTAGAGAGGTGTTCCTTTTTTACTTCGTTCTTTCTTATTAATTTATTTAACTTATCTACCATTTTTTTATTTTTATTTTCCAATTTCTTTTCTATGTACCCCAAACCAAAATTATATAATATTTCTTCTAACTCTACATACGAGTATATTCTTAATAATTCTATGTGTCTGTCATATAATTCCCTATTATATCTATTGATTAAGCCGTAGAGTGACCTTATTTCCAGTTTTATCCACAACTTCTCGCTTTGTTCTTTTACTTTTTTGGCTACACTGTTCTTATTTTTAATTTTAACTTGAGCGTACTTTGGGATGACACTATTATCCAGACATTGTTTGTTAAACCATATTTTACTTAAAACCCTCTTCAGTTTAACTTTTAACTTAAGATATTTAAAAACTTTACTTACCTTATTGTTGTCGTTTATTACCTCATTGTTGTTGTCCATTACCTGTAGTCGATTGCACATCTTAACAGACGTTTAATGAAGAAATTTGTGTTAGTGGTTGAAATCACAATCAGAATGATCAATATTGCACACCACTATATAAAAATTATTCCGATTAGCGCTTTCAAGCTTCACAGCTCATCGTCAGATCAGGAATAGGCAGAAAATATGTAATACCCAACCCTTCACCCCTCTTCAACCACCCTGCTCACCCACAACAAACTAAAAATTAATGACCCATCCCCACCCCCTAAACTCTGTCTCACCATCTGTACAGTTACATATTTTTCTAGTAAATTCCTTGTGTTTCAGTGTGTGTGTTTGTTTGTGCATCCCTTTAAACTACCCTCTTCCTCTCCACACACGTGGGTCAGTCACACACCCTTATTTTAAAACAACCAATTAGTACTATGAAATATAATTCTTAATCTTATCTATCTGCCCTCTCTCATTTACTTCTTAATCATGTTATAAAATATTTCTTCATTATCAAATTTAATTTTAATATTAATTAAATTGTCTAACCCTTTTTCTCTTTCTTTCAATATTTCTAACTCCTCTCTAAGCTTACTTTCAACTGTGTTATTTACTACTTTTACAATTTCGTATTCTTCCAAAGGATTAACAAACTTGTGGTTGTCTTCTATGAAATGTCTTGCATATAACGAATTGGTTGTTCTATTACCTTCTCCACGTTTGTGGTCAGACAACCTGCATGCGAATTTTCGTCCTGTCTCCCCTAGGTACACTTTGTTGCAGTCTTTACATTTTAATTTATAAATTCCGCTTTTCTGTAATACTGGAATTTTTTCTATATTCTTATTCCTTATCTTATCAAATACCGTTTCACATTTTTTAATAGCTATATCTACTCCATATTTATTAAAACATTTTATAATTTTTCTAGTATGTGAACCTATGTATGTCAATGACCCTGCATAATTCTTTTGTTCTGGTTCTATTTTAGCTTTTTGTTTTTGACCCTTTTCATAACTTTATCCACTATGTTGGTGCTATAATTATTATTCCTTACAATTCCCTTTATCGTTTTTAACTCCCTATCTTTTGATTCGGTCTCTTTTAAACACTTCTGAGCTCTGTAACAAAAGGAATTGATTGCCGCCATTTTATATCTGTATGGGTGGTACGACTCTCTTGGTATAATTATATCAGAATACGACTCTTTCCTAAATATCCCAAACTGTAGTTTCTCATTACATTTAATTTCTATGTTTAAATCTAAGTAATTTATTTGCTTACCTCCTATCTCTTCCTTAAATTGTAAGTTTTTATCCTTATTAATTACCTCCTTTATAAACTCATGCACTTCTTCTATGCTTCCTTCCCAAACTACTAATACATCATCAACGTATCTAGACCATAATTTTATATTGTCTTTATACTTAGTGGAAGTTATTAATTGCTTTTCAAAATCATTCATGTATATTTCAGCAAGAATAGGGGATAATGAAGACCCCATAGGTAAACCTTTTTTCTGTATATAAAACTTGTTATTAAACCTAAAATAGTTCTGATTTACACATTCTTTAATTACTTTCATCAACTGCTTTTTATACCTGTATTCTCCCATATTATTATCGTTTATTAACTTAATAACTTTATTTACTGTGATATTAGTAAACATGTCCTTAACATCCAGTGATATCAATTTTGTATTTACATTAATGCTAATATTTTCTAATTTTTCTATCAATTTTATATTATTCTCTATGTTGTATTTTGTCCCAAATTCATATTTCTCTTTCAGTACTCTGCTAACTTCCTTTGATAGTTTATAAATAGGTGCTAAAACGATAAATAATCTCTCCCTCAACGATACTTTAATGGTCGGTCCCACGATCCAGCAGGATCTGTTCTCGATCATGGTTCGTTTTCGTACTCACCGATACGCACTTATTGCAGACATAGAAAAGATGTATCTTCAAATTATGGTTATCCCGAAGGATTCAAATTTGCAGCGCATCGTTTGGCGTGACGCTCCGCATAAGGAACTACAACATTACGCTTTAAGGACGGTTACGTATGGGACTGCTAGTGCCTCTTTCCTTGCAACTAGATGTCTGGCGCAGGTAGCCTACGAAAATAAATCCGATTACCCTATGGCTTGTATAGCCATAGCCAATGATTTTTATGTAGACGGTCTTATTACGGGATCGGACAATCCAAACGTGTTAGCTAAAATGAAATTCGACTTCGTGGAGTTGCTAAAAAGATATGGTTTTACGTTGCATAAGTGGTTTTCTAACCACCATGAGATTAAGGACTCTCGCGCCCAAGTATCCCATGACTTCAGCAAAGGTCAAAACGTGCGTACATTGGGAATCCAGTGAAACGTTGACAAGGACAGTTTTTTATATACCGTTCGGGGTAATGACAATTCGACCGTATTTAACAAAAGAAGCGTGTTGTCGGTCATTGCAGGGATTTACGACCCGCTGGGTCTTATCGTCCCCATTACATTTTGGTGCAAACATTTTGTACAACAGTTGTGGTTGGCAGGCACAAGTTGGGACGAACCCCTATCTGGGTCATTAGCCAATCAATGGCTGGAACTCTACTCTCAATTAGTTTCCGACACTCATTTTAAGATTACGAGGTCGGTTTGTGACGATTTAAATTGTAACAATAATCGTAAAATAAAAAAAAATTAAAAATTAAGTTTGCAAGCGATTAAGCCATTTTAAATCTCACTATAATACCTAAAACCCCTGTATGTACTCAGTATTAGAATAAGAAGTAATTAAGAGGTCCCAAGAAACACTAATAAAAAGGGAAATTTGTAAAAAGTTATTATTGTCATATTTAACCCTTTGCTTGTTATCATGCGGTGACCTGTTAATTCCGGACTCGACGTGTCTACCGAGTCGTCTGTAATTTAGAATAAGATAAAAACCCTAATGTTAATAATTAAAAATCTGAAGACACAAATAGTCGTTAGAATAACTCACTTAAATTATATTTGTTTATTAAGGCATAAGTTTTGTAATTAGAAAATGTTAACTTAAATAAAGATAGGGACTATATTCTCGCGGAGTAGTTGCCCCTCTCCTTTTGTTAAGTACCAGTCGAAGCGAGCAGAAAAACGCTCTCTCGCTATGTTGACTTCACGGAGTGCAGACGTACGAGCGAAAGCTCTGACAAAATGTTGCTAATTTATTTGTTTTAATTTAAATATAGTATACTAGATACTACTGCTAAAAGCGTGTGTCATGTACCAATAAGTATAAATATGTGGTAACAAGAAGACATAATATGTAACACAAAAGACAGAAATAGTGTTAAACAAGATGGCGACTCTCTTCAAGAAGTAACTACATTTTCAACATCATTCCTGAAGATGTGATCTACAGGAACTTCATAGAGTCACGTATACCAGGCATAAGACGCTGTTTAGGACATCTGAGAATCTACAATCCATACACCAAAGAAGCTCCAATCTCCTTTGTGAACATCCTAGCTTTTCTTGACAAAGACTCGACCGGATGATGACGCCGACTACAAGGACTCCCAAGACGGACAGCTCCAGGACGAGGTTTCTACATTCCATTGTAAAGGTGACTCGATAGCCTGTCTATCGAGGATTAATAATATATGTTACACTACACACTTCTAAAAGAGACTTTTCAAAGACGATTAATCTTATGTAAACATTAAAAGAGTAAATCTAAGTATTTACTGTAAAAAATTTAATTATCATACGTTGTAACGCTTTAAATGTTAATGTAACTTATTATCGTACCAAGTATTAGTACCATTCTTCAAATGGTTAAAGAAGTCTTGCAAGCTAATATAATGAATTGAAAATAATTAAAAGTCTTTACTACTAAAATACAGAAAGTTAACTCGGATCCGAGGTATAGCGATATAGAATCAATTTGATCCCAAAGTTTTATGAAAGCATTTAAATATTTTAGTTTAATTAATGATGTCACGGGATCTGTCAGTAACTGTTATTAAATAAAGAGAAGTCGTCTTGTTACACATAAAAATGAGTGCGTAAATCAGTAAAATACCTTCCCTTGCTTCCTTACACAGATAGTAAGTAAATTGTTCAGTTAATTTGATTTGAATACAGTTCGTTACAACGTAGGCAGCCCATGTAATTGGCAGAGGTCAGTTAAGATGGGTTCCCTGGATTTGTAACGCGGCAATACGTTACAGGTTAAGAGTCTGAGCAAATATCAAATTAGTTCATTACAGCTTCACGGATTCGCCGACGCCTCGGCTAAAGGTTACGCGTGTTGTATTTATGTGCGGGCGGTCTATTCGAACGGCGCCATATCGTCAAACCTGTTGTGTGCTAAATCTAGGGTCGCTCCGCTGAAACAGATAACGCTACCCCGGCTTGAACTTTGCGCTTGTTTATTGCTAGCGCAATTAACTTCTAAGGTTTTAAACGCCGTCAACTACAATTTTGACGGACTATATCTCTATTCGGACTCGATGATAGCGTTGCATTGGATACATCAACAGTCTTCCCGCTGGAAGGTATTTGTAGCCAACCGTGTCGCGGAAATTCATCGTCTTGTTAGTAGGGGAACTTGGCATCATGTATTATCACATGACAACCCTGCCGACATTTTATCACGCGGTTGCCTCCCTCGTAGTTTGCACAGCCATACTCAATGGTGGCATGGTCCGTCCTGGTTAGCCCATGAGTCAGCATCATGGCCCATTAGCGCCTTCGACATTCATGCTCCCTGTACTTACCCCGACCTTGAGCAGGAACGTCGTAAGCAGGTCCAAACTTCACTGATTGTCGCCTCTTCCACCCATAGCTATGTTGAAAATTATTCATCCCTTACAAGACTCATTCGAGTCTTCGCATATTGCCGCAGATTTATTCGCAACTCTAGGCTCCCGTTTGTTGACAGGGTCACGTCCTTTTTGTCTGCTCAAGAGTTGCATGACACACTTTTGTTTTTTGTTCAGCAATCTCAGCAGTTGCACTTCGGTATAGAAGTTAAGGAACTTGAGGCGCATCATTGCCTTCCTCGCAGCAGTAAAATTCTTGCACTCAACCCCTTCCTGGATGACTCAGGTATTTTAAGAGTGGGTGGACGCTTACAATTTTCCCCACTTAACTACGCGAGTAAACACCAAATAATTTTACACCCGCACTCTCATCTCACTAAATTAATAATTGAGTATGAACATATTCGTTTGTTGCACTCTGGGGTGCAATCAACTCAAGCTTCGCTCAGACAGAAATATTGGATCATTCACGATAAATCTTATATCCGCTCAGTAATACATAAGTGTATCATTTGTTTCCGTTTCCGTGCTAGAGGCGCGAATCAACTATTAGGTCAGTTACCCCCTTCTAGGGTAACGCCTGCTAAGCCATTTTCCCAGTCGGCCATGGACTACGCCGGTCCTGTACTTTTACGCCATGGCGGGCAGCGCTCAAAGTCCACGTCAAAGGCATACATCGCGTTATTCATATGCATGAGCACAAAAAGCCATCCATTTAGAATTGGTGTCAGATCTCACCTCCAACGCTTTTATAGCGGCTCTGAAAAGGTTCATCGCGCGCAGAGGTATTCCCGCGCAGACATTTTCGGATAATGGTATGAATTTTCGTCGTGCCAACAGCACCTTATACGAATTGTACAAATTTTTAAGGTCAATGGAAGTTGAACGATCTTCTAAGGAGTTTTGCGGTCTCCGTGGTATCAAGTGGTCCTTTATCCCTCCCTCAGCCCCTCATTTCGGTGGTTTGTGGGAAAGCGGTGTTAAAAGTGTTAAATATCAATTGCGTCGCGTAATCGGCGGTACTATCTTGAATTTTGAGGAGTATTCCACTCTTCTCTCTCAAATTGAGGCTTGCCTTAATTCACGCCCTTTATGTGCTGTGTCCGACGATGCTAGAGACCCTGAACCCTTAACTCCCGCTCATTTCTTGGTCGGTGCTCCACTGACTGCACTTCCCGAACCCGACTATACCCAAGGCAATACTAGTCATTTGGGCAGATGGCAACTGCTCCAAAAATTTACGCAATCCATCTGGAAACGATGGTCTAGGGATTATCTGCACCAGCTGCAGCAGCGCAACAAATGGCGCACGGCGTTCAGGAATTTGAATGTCGGACAGCTTGTCCTCATTTTGGATGATAATTCTCCCCCACTTCAGTGGAAGCGAGGGGTAATTACTAATGTTTTTGCGGGTCAAGATTCATAGTGCGCGTCGCGGAAGTTCGCACCGCGCTAGGTATCTTACGCCGACCCATCCACAAATTATGCCCCCTTCCGGTGGCAACAGACTAGTCGTATGCGTGCCATACGAGACGTACTAGGATTGTGAATTTGTCACATTGCCTGGACTACGCCCGGGACATTCCCGGGGCGATCATACAAGTCACTTGTATCATTAACGTTGTAATTATTATTACTACGTTCTGATAGCTATTATTGCAATAGTTACTGCGTTTTCATTGTGCTATCAATTAATTGTGGATGTTGTTGTATTGTTGTATGTTTATATATTCAAATTTCTGAGAATTATTAGTGTTACTTATGGTACCAATTATTCTATGTATGTATTGTATTTTCTAATGGTCAGATATTATGAAATTTATTGGGGTTTGTTGTGTCAGTATTATGGTTGCAATTGTTATATCTTTTTATTGTGTTATCACTTATTATTATAATGCTGTGCAAATGTTAATGGGTATTATATGGGAAAGATCAACACGTCTACTTAATCATTGTATTATTATGTGTACTGTGGTACTATTATGTTTTGGGTAATTTTACTGTCAGTTTGCCCTTGCTATTTGCATAAGGGTCGATTTCTTGTATACCTTATAATTGTCAATTGAATTTATCATGTTAATCATATTATTGTTATTAATTACCTAACTGTCATTGCGCTGTAGCCAATACGCCAATTGTTATATTATTTTTGCCATGTAAATTTAATTATTATATTATTAACTTAATGTTTAATTTGCAAAATCGTCCCGATTTTGAGCGGGCAGTATGTTCAAACTTTGTACTGTATTTATTATCTGTGTGTCGTAACCACTGCACTGCGACACGGGCGGATGACGTCACTTGCTTATCAAGCGCTGCCGGCAGTCAGCCGGACTGACGGTGGACAAGTTAAATTTAGTTTCTAATTAGACTCCGAGCGTTACTCTCGTTAAAAACCACTCTTCCAGCCGCGGCTTCTGGATCATTATCCAATTATCTTCATGTACAGTTTTCGCTAAATTACTCAGACGACTTTCGTCTAATTTACATGTATCTTGACTTTTATCAAAACTAAATTAACGGGCGTTATGGCCTTTAAACATCCGCACGTGTCGGCAATGTCTTCTAAAATTTAACGTTTTCAATAAATGTATATTATACATCAGAATTACAGTCCACTTCATTACATTTTAAACCCAGCCCTTTCTACTTAGCGTCTTTGGAACAACTCTAGAACTTCAAGAGCTTCCAGTACGCAACAACGGTTACCAAGGTAATAGAAATCAATATTACCAAAATTCCA
Source organism: Magicicada septendecula (assembly GCA_034769895.1). Taxonomy (NCBI): domain Eukaryota; kingdom Metazoa; phylum Arthropoda; class Insecta; order Hemiptera; family Cicadidae; genus Magicicada; species Magicicada septendecula. The sequence continues at coordinate 242,915,162 of CM068371.1, forward strand.
ATGTTAATAGTCAGAGAAACCCCAACCCTAATAATACAGAACGGTATAATAACCATAATCGCGGGTATCCATCAAACCAAAACAATGGTAACAATAGGTTTTCCCGACCAAGGGTAAACTTCATACGAGCTGAAGACGGTCGCCAACGAAGATACTACCATCAGCGACGTAACAGCTTCCATGAGTATGAAGATCGGCGTAGGAGCAGAGAACGGGATGATCCAAGGTATAGTCAGCCTAGACGAAGTACCAGTCTAGACGATACAGAACGGCAAACAAACCGAGAACCACCATTAGATCATCGCACAGAGCGGCAGGGACCCACTCAAGGTCTCCCGACTGATGCATCAATCAGTACGAACAATACACATACCGATATCGAGAATTTAAACGGGAGGAGGCAGTAATAAATGATCAGGACCCTTTACTGCTCCTATCTCCTGGGTATCAAAACGAGTTGCAAAGAGCAACTAACACAAATAATATAACAATAATAGGTTGCAATTACTTGAAAAATATTCGGCACGAACTATTGGAGGAGGACGACACTAGCCTCCAAAGTATAAGCAATGAAATCATTTATATCAATGCGGAAGTAGAAGGAATCCCCGCACAATTAATGATCGATACTGGTTCGAATGTGTCAATAATTAGCACAACAGAGTTGGAGAGAATCCAAAGGGATTGTGGTAAGGTATTGCTGACATTGCCGATAAATAGTAATAGATTTAATAGGTGCCACCGGCCGCCAAAATAAAACGATCAGAAAACAAGTTTTGATAAACGTGATTAGCTGTGGTATAGCGATTAACATGATATTCTTAGTTGCGTCCGGATTGCCTTTTAACATATTAGTGGGGTGCGATGTACTCAGACGGAACTCCGCGATAATTGATTTACGCACGGAAAAAATATCACTGTGTGCAGACGGACTCACCTGGACGGCTGACTTGGTAGGTAGCGAAAAAGTAATTCCCAGCGATATCCACCAACAAATCCGGAAAATAAATTATATCGACAACACTGAAATGAATAAATCAATCATATACGATAACTCTGATGAGGATTTATGGTCCCGAAAGATCCAGGAAATCAGGGATTTCCGGGGCGGAATCACTAAGGAAAAGTTGCCAATACACCAAGCAAATCAGTTAATAAACATCTATGAACGACACCGCTTAGTATTCTCCGACGAACCCGGTAAGGTAAAAAATTACCAATGTACTCTGCAATTTAGAGATACAGTGGATTTTAACCGGAAATCATATCCCATCGCGCATTCACGAAAGGAAGCTGTAAGAGCTGAAATAAATAAAATGATTAACCGTGACATTATAGAGAGTAGCCAATCCCCATACACCAGTCCTATCGTGACTATTCCTAAGAAAAACGGACAAGTCCGGCTTTGCCTAGATGCGCGAGAAATAAATAAGATGATCGTCAATGACAGGACATCGCCCGGTGAGATAGAAGAGATCTTAAAACGTTTCCACGGGACCAAGTACTTTAGTACCTGGGACACGGTGTGCGGCTACTGGCAGGTGGAATTGCACCCACAGAGTCGCCAGTATCTGGCATTCATATTCGAAGGGCGTAATTACCAATTTAAGAGACTGCCCTTCGGACTCGTGAATTCGGTCGCCATCTTTGTGGCCTGCATGGACCAGATACTTGGCCAGGAAGCACTACAATTTACCACCGTGTATGTAGATGATTTGCTTATTACCTCAGAAACATGGGAGGAACACTGCTACCGTGTGGAACACGTACTGGAGAAATTGGCTGCGAATAACACCACGCTCAAACTGGAAAAATCCCAATTCATTGCTAAGGAAGTTCAGTTCTTGGGTTTTAACTTAAATGACCAAGGAATCTCACCGTCGGCAGAAAAGGTAGAAGCGATCCAGAAATTTCCTGCACCAAAGAATAGAAGGCAATTACAGTCATTCCTGGGACTCTGTAATTATTACCGCAAGTTCCAGGAACAATATTCTGAATTGACCGCAAGATTTCAACCACAACTGTCATCTAAAAATAAATGGATCTGGGGTCAAGAGCAGAATGAGACCTTACAACTCATTAAGGACAAATTTTTGGAAACCATAGGACTTCGCCACCCAGATTTTAAAAAACCTTTTTTCCTAAATTGCGATGCCAGCGACATTAGCCTCGGAACGACGCTATATCAAGAAGATGAGGAGGGCGAACATCTAGTGATTAGCTTCGCGAGTAGATCATTAAACCAGTGCGAAAAGAACTACAACGTCACTGAGAAGGAACTGTGGAGTGTAGTATTCGCGTGTGGCAAATTCCGCACCTACATCTTAGGTTACCCAGTTACCGTCCGGACAGACCATAAATCCATATCGTTCCTGAGGAGGTGCAAATTGAGTCACGGAAGGGTGACCAAGTGGATACTTGCCCTTCAAGAATACAATTTAAAGTGGGAGTACATCCCAGGAAAAAAGAATGTCGTTGCAGATGTATTATCACGCGTTGATGTGGAAAAGCAAACATTCGAGGGAGAGAAAGAAAGCGTAGTCAAAATCTACCACATTATTAGCACCAGAGTCGATCTAGCCACATTATTAACAAACCTGAGCACCCACCAACAAGCTGACCCGAAATTGAGAAATATAAAAAATCGATTGGAAGAAGGGGACGACACTATCGCCCAATATTATCAATTAAATAACGAGATATTGTTCATTAAACCATCCTTAAGGCAGGAGGCCTGGAAGGTAATTATTCCAAACCATATTGAAAAGAAGATAATAATTAATTACCATATACGATACGGGCATATGGGCGCCTTAAAGGTGATTAAGGCCCTGGAGGAGAGCTGCCACATAAAAAACGTAAACCGGAAGGTCCGGATGTATATCAGACGTTGCCGTATCTGCCAACTAGTTAAATCAAATAATGAGAAGAAGGAAGGCATGATGATTCCTATAACATCCCAGGCAAAATTGGAGAAGGTATTCTTGGACATCTGCGGACCATTTCCCCGTAGTGGCGGTCGTCACCGATATAAGTACCTGATAATCGTAATGGACCATTTCACTAAGTTCGTTAAGCTATACCCAGCTAATCGGGCAACTACTAGTAAAATTCTGGGAATATTAACAGACCAGTATTTCCCAAAAATCGGGAAACCAGTTTCGATCATCACGAATCATGGAACCCAGTTTAAGGGGAAAAAATGGCGGGATACCCTACTATCTATGGGTGTTCGTACATACAAAACATCGGTCTACCACCCGAGCAGTAATCCGGCAGAGAGGGTGTTACGAGAAGTGGGGAGGATATTAAGAACCTATTGTCACCATCAACAGAGAAGGTGGCAAGACTATCTAGAAGCCACAGAAGAATTCCTCAACTTGGCATACCACCCAGCAATAGGAGTTACCCCATACTCCGCCATGTACGAGAAACCACCCCCACGAGAGATCGAAGAAATACTAGAGTTCCCTAGAGATAATGTTTATACGTTCGACAAGATAAAATTCTACAACAAGGTGGCCGAAGACCAGGAGAAACGGCGAAACAAGTATCAAAAGAATAGTGGTAAAATCATAACATATAAAAGTGGAGAAAAAATGTTATTGAAAAATCGTGAATTACCCAGCACGCTGAAAGGAATAACAAAGAAGTTGTTGCTACTATACACTGGACCATATATAGTCTCCATAATAAAAAACAATAATACGTATGAAATAAAGGAGATGGGTTCTGAGAGAATCAAAGGTGTATATAACCAGGCATCCATGAAAAAATATTATGAGGAGTAGAAATTTAAACAAAAAGGAATTTTATGAAAAAATTAACTAAATTCTAAAGATAAGTAAGCACACCTTACAAACAAAAAATTTATGAAAACATATTATGGAAAATAAAAAGAAAAAGAAGTTTGTAAATAAATCAACTAAATTCTAAAGATAAGTAAGATCACCTTACAAACAACTATTTATGAAAATATTATGAAAAAATTAAAGAAAAGAATTTGGAAATTAAAGAAATTCTAACAAAATATAATATATAACAAGATCACCGTACCACAAACCACTTATGAAATAATTTTAAAGAGAAAGAAAAGGAAGTAAGAACCACTGATACAATTAAATGAATAAAGTTGTGTTGAAATAAAAATAATAAAAACTTTACGCATTACCAAGAGAAACCATGACCACATAACTATATGATAATTGACGAATTCATTTGGAAAAGAAACAAGAGCGAAATAATTTTTTGTGGAAAAGAAAAAAAAATATATATGTAAATAAAACAATAATAAGTATGATCATAAAATAAATGTCGATTGTAATAAAGACAATTAACAGAAAGTGCTAGAACATGAAATTAGTGGAACAAATAAGAACTAAGAAACAACCAAAAATATCATAAAATATATGCTACCAATGACCAGAAGCAGATTGCAATAACAACAAAAAAGCAGAATAGAGAATTAACACAAAAACTGAATACTTAATAAATAGTGATAATTATATTAATAAAAGAGCTTCCCACCATAATAAGAGATAAGATAACAGTAGAGCTAACAAGTCAGAAGAATAACTGAGATAGAAATATTAACAGATCTGAGCAAATACGAAGTGAAGTATCCAAAGATATTTTTTAATAGTCGTAAAATAGACTAATCTTATATAATTTTTATTAATAACTGTCTGTAGATAAGTCCAGCAGTATTATTATGTTTTGAGTAGTATTATTATGATTTGCCTCTGTACTCAATAAGAAGTATAGTATGGCCAGCAGAGTATGTAACCTACAGTGCCCCACTGAACTGCCCCAGCTCACGTGTTAGCGAATAAATATCCCAAAGATCAAACACCAAGTTAAGAAAAAAAAAGGGTGAAAATAAAATAATAAACCTCAGATGACTATTACTATCAAGGAAGATCAATTAAAATTAAAATATATGTAAGCTCGAATATGAAGAAGCAAGAATAGAAATGGAAAGGAAGTCAAGAATTATAATAATATATAATAAGTATCATAAGCAATTATTTCAGACAAACAAAGTATGGTCTGAACTAATCACTTCTGGAGGAGAGCAATCTGTAGCATGACAGATAATCCACTTAATAAAGATTACAATATGATCATAATTAAATATCAATTACATTCAATATAAAGAAAAATCCAAATAAAAACATATAAATATCAAAATAAAATACCACCATAAATGGAAAAAGTAAAAGTAAAGAACCACAGTGCAACAAAAATGTATAAAGAAAAATAAACCACAAAAAAACAAAATACAATAAAGATAATACCCAGGTAGGATAGGAGTAGGAAAGGAAGATACCCCGAACAAACCAACGGACATGAAAAAACAATAATACCTTGGAGAAACCAAGAAGGAAGAATTTTGAAGGAACGAAATTGTAGGATGAGAGGACTACAAGATATACCAAAGGAAAACCTATATATATTAAAAAGAATACGACAAACCCCTAAAGAGATTCAAGGTCACAAAGAAAGTATAACACCCAAAACCTGATATTAATGTAAAATAGTTACAAACAAAGTGTTTAGTGTTGTAAGTAGAAGTGCACCCACTAAAGTTATTGTGTAATGGAATAAAAAAATCTTCATAATCCCTTATAAATAAGATTTTGGTCTGGGAATATTGTAAAACTCAATAAGAGATAAGATCCAAAATATAAGTGAACCAGTGCAAGTTATTTCAGTATATTAAATAAACTTCAAGTAGAAGTGTAACTAATACTTCAACTAAGTACATGTGTACCATAAACAACTTTAATGTTTTCTATGACTACAGAAATAAAATTTTATAAAATATTCTTATGAACACATTGCTAATGTTTATAAGAAGGTGGTGAATAAATAAAGTGACAGGGGATAAAAATGTAATACTATAATAAACACAGAAAGGACTGCAACCAAAATAAGTTTAAGAAGTAGGAAAAATTAAATGGCTTGTTATGTTTATGTTAAAGCCCATGAACTCCATAATTCAATGTGGTGAATAGAATAAGATTTTGTTATTATTATAAAAATGTTTAATAGGTCTAACAGTGTTAATCCAGACTAAAATATCTAAATATGGATACCATACTCTGTTTATAAAATGTTTATTATATGTTATTTGTAGTAATTAAAACTATAATGTCTGACTTTAAAGACCATATTGTTAATTTTAAATATTGTTTAAGTATGATGAGTAGGAATACTATACTACATGTTATATTAGTTAATTAAGAAGATTTTAATTAATATTGTATTAAATTAAGAAAGTCAGAAAGGGTATAGAGACAGTATTATTCAAAAACATTATATGTAAAACCAGAAAAATCTAGGCTAAATAGGAAATTCCAACAACATTATAATTGATTAATTAAGTTAAATAAACCAAGTAAACTGACGGAATTGATATAAGGCGAATTAGTCACCAAATACTATGACTAAAACTAGACTTTAAAAGGATAGTATAAAAAGATATATAAAATTATTAAAAAATTTGCAGATATAATAACTAAAATTTCAGAGTGGGGAGTTATAAATTCATGAATTATATTTAAAAGAATAATCAATGGATAAAATTGTGAGAAATTAAGGAAAGATAAACATTTATGCCAATCTGAGATTTATTATAATCATAATTATAACATAAAATGGCTAATATTTGGAGAAGAACAGGAAATAAAATGTTGAGCCTACTTTTCCAAAATGAAAGAAATATAGCAATTTTAATAAAAAACTTTGTAAAGATAGATTATTGGGTATCAAATTAAGCAGAAGGAATAAAAGAAACCGATTATATATTTACTATTTCATGAAACTAATTAATAACCAAAATATATTCTGTGATATAATGTACTTTTTTACATGTATCGGAAGCGGTTAAAAATTGAAACAATACTTTTCCAATATTAAATTGGCTAAGATATTTCAGAAAACGAAGGAAGTAAAGAGTTCTTATTTAACATTCGTAGTGTACGGTTGATATGCTCTCGCTAAAGAACCACTTATAACGAAACCATTAATGGCGTATGGAAGTTGAGCCTAGCCTACAGTAAAAAATCGAGAGTTGCGGAAAAATTTACCTTAAACCTAAATTCAGTAAACACAACAACTACAAACTTTGAAATCAATTAATACTGAACCGAATATAAGTGATATAAGGAGCTAAAACGCTAAAACAATAATTATTCATAACCAAACGAACTTTACAATTTTCGACACACACATTGACAGAAGTGAATAAACATAATCCAAAACATTTAATCGAAGTGAACACCGAACACTTAACCAGGACAACACTAATAACACCAGAAGGAATTCTCCATACTGCAGAGAAGAGGAAACGTGAACGAGGCAGCTTTTATTGAAAGAAAATTCCGGCGACACTATTCCTGTTTAACATCAGCAGCTAAGCAGCGGCCATCTTTGACGTCCCACAATCCAATGCGAGTTTTACCAACCGAACCTCTAGACATCACTGGTTCGAAATTTATCATATATAAACATTATATATTACTTAATAACATTATAAATTTTAATTTTAAGCTTTTTTATTGTGAATGTTATACTTTCTAGCCCTACCCCTTCTCTGACTATTAACTATAACCGTTAAAAGAACCTGAAAATATTTATATTAAATAACATGTATCAACAATCGATCGCCCTGTGAACGAGTCGAGCAATATATATGATAATCGATTTTATAAACAATTGTCAATAAAAATATAGTATTTCAACAATTGGTTTTAAATTTATTTATAAATTTACTAAATAGAGTTTTAGTTAACAAGAGGACTACAAGAAAAGCGGCCATTACTCAAGTGGAAGTAATCTATACGAAAAAGAAGAAATATCGCAAATCGATTAGTGAATTGAGACAATCCTGTTAACTAGAATTAAATTCCAGTAAACCATAAGCAAGATTACAGACATAATTAACTCAAACAAACTTAAAATTTTAACACTACACCATTACAAGAAATATTTACTAAATTATTGAACATTAAAACATAAAAAATAAATTTTTTTCAAAAATTCAAAACAAAATATTTAATTTTTTTCAAATATTAAATAATACTATTTTCATTTGTAAAAGAGCGGTTACAAAAAAAAAATATATATATATATAAGATCTAAGAAATGCCGCATTGACCCGGCCGCAGGAGTGTACCAGAACATGCTTGACTTGACACAGGATGACCTGTCCGAAACCTGCATGAGACGGCACCAACAGGTGCCTACCACATGATTTGTGACAATTTATAAAATTTGCGAACCCTGAAACTGAATAAAAAAACCCCAACCCTTGTATGCAAAAAAAAAATTAAATGCGAAAAACCCCGTAATAAAAGAAAATGAAACCCAACCAGCCGGTTCGGTACCTCATGAAACAACACCCAATACTTAATTGAAAAGACTGTCTCTCACACAACTTTTGCACCCATATACAGCATAAAATGAAAGCACGCTGGAACACTCCCGCGGGCCGGTTTACAATTTTACTTGTATGAACTGTATTATTAATTATGTTACATTGAAACTGTCCCGCCGACACATACACGCGACTAAACGGTGTCCCGGTATAAAGTTAATCTGACAGTATGTTATATTCACGTCACATAGGGTTTCCTGCAGGCCAGGTTTGAATAAAAGAAAATGTGTAAATATCACCTCATTTCATCCAGGCGGTCACAGGATAGTTTGCAGTGTGTCTCCCTCCGCTGCGGCAGAACTGAGTTTTCGAGGTTCAGGGCATGATGAAGGTGTAGGTACATCATGCATTGGTCACATCTCCGACTACGACGGGAACCCTGAAGATTAGTAAAGATTAATGTACTGACCACAAAAGCTTACACACACTTGTCACATATATGACAAACACCAGACCTAGACGCGCCTGGCTAATTCAGCACAGCTCATCAAAATTTAGGTGACACATTCCCCTTTTTATATTTTCAATAAATTATTATAACTCCCTCATGACCTGGTTCAATTATGTGGCACACTGACAGGCATGTACAGCATTATCACATCAGAACAGGCAACAAGTTCATTCACCACGTGCCATCACAGTCAATCACCAAGATCGCGCAAACTATCTAATTCTTTTAACGCCCATTAGCTATGGACAATTGATAATTACTAAGTACTACCTGTAGGCGGTCTTAGAGCTTTACAAACGAATAAATTACTTAAAATTGGGTACCCTTCCGGTCATTCGCCACGTGTTTTCATAGAGAGTTCAACAAAGTCCCTGGTTTTATAAAATTACATCATTTTCTTATATCTCTTTTCAATACTGAATAATTAGTTACTAAATACAATTAATAGGCGGTATTGAAGTAAAAGGAAAAATTATTTAAATGTCTCACAATAATCAACATATATCTGGTCAACGCCACGTGCATTCAAACAATCTATTCGCATCCTGATTAAATATAGTTTAAATTTAAAACATTCGCCCCCAAAGCAGTTAGTTTACCATTACAAAGGAGAAAAGAACCATGATTAAGAAGAAAACACTTCCGGGTTCCAGTTGAAAACACTACCGGGTTCCAGTTCATGACGTCATAGAGGCACTGGCAGCTGGTGTCCGAGCTGTCCATGTGACGTCACTGTTTTGTGTGTGTGTGTGTGTGTGTATGTGTGTGTATGTGTGACTGAAACACTTCCGTGTTCCAGTTCATGACGTCATACAAAGGCTCAAGTCGCTGGCGTCCGCATGGCTAAAACCTGTTTCAAGACGTCACGGAGGCCGTGGTTTCTGCATGTCCGCAATTTGGTAGCCGAAAACAATGTGTAGCGGATGGGGGTACCCGGAATTCGGCGATTGCCCGGACGCGCAGAGGCTATGTCATCGGGTACCGTTACTCGAAATTTTGGGGGCATCGGGTACCGTTATCCGAAATGTTTAAATCAACGGATGGGGGTACCCGAAATTTGTGGGTACGCCCTAACCGGGTTCCAGTTCATGACAGAGGCCCTGGCAGCTGGTGTCCGAATGTTAAAACACTTCCGCGTTCTGGTTTATTTTGATGTAACAAAATAATCGTTCTCTCTCGACATTTTTTTAATGTCAGAATTTTGGGGTTACCCGAAATTTTTGGTGTCCGAATTTTGACACCCGAAATGTTTAAATCAACGGATGGGGGGTACACCCTAAAACAAGTCCTGTATGTCTAAACTCTGGACGGGGAGGAGAAACCGTTACGCGAAATTGATCGGTTAAAATTTGGGACAATAGGTACCTGACGGGTTCCGAAATTTGGTGATTAATGACATCCCGACGCGGTTCCTCCGGTACTCAAAACCGGATATTCTATTATTATAATGTTTATATTGTGTTAATATAAAACAGATGCATCGATTTGAATACTGTTTAGAAAACATATATTCTTATTATGCGTTACTAAAATTGTTAACTGAATAAATATATTTACTCCTGTGACGATTCTCCTGTAAACCAGTCAAACAGCATCTAAGCTGGTACAAGCGGTGTGTGTGTGAAACACTACCACGTTCCGTTAATGTATTCAAAGAGGAACTGATAGCTGGTGTCCGTGTTTTATAAAGCTGTGTGTGTGTGTGTGTGTGAGGTTGACGTAGAGTTGGCTCAGGCAAGCTGTTGTAACTTGCAGCGCTCTTTCTCTACTATAAAAACCGGTTTCTTTGCTGTTACATTCCATATGAGAGACTTACATCTCTACTGCTTTTGCGATTATTCAAGTATGATAGGAATAATTGTTTTGTATAAGGGGTATAATAATAAAAATAACATAGGTTATGGTTTATATGTATATATAATTTTTAATAATATCAAAAGCTTTTACAATCAAATCATAAGCTATAAGTTTTTTCTCTCTCTACACACACATGTTCTATATTCACAAGACAATTATAATTGAGCAAAACATACGCCCTCTCTCTATATACATAACTAAACAAAATAGACACTTTATCTATATATATATATATATTTACATAATTATACAAAATAATCTTTTTTCTCTCTCGCTTTCTCTCTCTTTTGCAGCCTTGAAGGTTCTCTCTCTCTCTCTCTCTCTCTCTCTCTATATATATATATATATATATATATATATGTATATATACACACATACACACACACACATATAATTAACAAAATAATAATTACATTTACTACAACCAAAACAAGCCTTATATGTCTAACAATAATAATAATAATTAATAACATACAATATTACAATGTTGATGTGTAATATATTAATAATAACATACTGAATGTAGACACACATCAAATGATAATTAATATGGTGTTAACTACATGTGTAAAATGGTACACCAAAACCTTGAATTCAACTCTTTTTAGTATTTTAGATAATAACAGTGGTAACAACGCTTATAAAGCGCACATCCAGTGGAATTATGCCTTAACCAATTACATTTTTTCGTCAAAATAATTTTTTAAAACAATTGTTCTTCAGAGTGTAAATTCTCTCCACTCACAAGCACTCAGAATGTTACAGTGGTCACCATATGGTGGTGAACGACATACATCTCCCTCGCATTCGCACAAACACATAACATCGAAACAAGGTTTCTGTAACTATGAGAGAAATCTTTTAAAAAATTTAATTACACATAAAAATTTAACTAACACTTTAATGATTGTTTATCTCAACTTTTTATGTTATAAACCACATACGTTTTTTAATAATTAAAAATAGAATATAATTTCCTACAATTAATAATACTTGATCAAATACAAAAGAATGTAGACACATCAAATGATAGTTAGTGTGGTATTAAAAAAACATGTATTCTGAATTAAACTCATTTTGATATCTTAGATAACAACAGACGCGACAACGGTTACGAAGCGGACATCCGCTAGAGTCATGCCTTGACCACTCATATTTTTTTACTAGCGAGGTATACGCTGTACCAGTAAAATTATACATCATATAGTATATCTGATTAACCAGCTTTGTTTTAGCAATTAGCAAATCTTTTATTTGAAGATATTCAATATTATGGTTGTTACAATAACTAATTGATGTTTTGAAGAGTTTGAAAAACTCATTACGAATAAATACTTTCATTTTGTAAATATTCTTTTCGTTTCGTATTGATATCCATCTACTCAGTGTCTTACGATTATTTCTAAAATTATAATCGAATTTAATCATGTTGCATTGACAATATAATCTATTATTACCATTTATTTCTCTGTTTAAAAGTTTTTCTACAATATTAGATCCAAGCAACACCTTGTTCTTTCTCTGAAAATGAATAGTTAACATTAAAAAACGACAAAAAAAATAGAGAAGTCTACTTCATCATTTAAAAACATTTTACTATTAATGTTATTATTACTATTATTATTATAATAAATCAATCCTGTTCTCGTTTATTTGGTCTGGAAAAAAAGAGAAAAAATTAATACATAACCACTTCTGTATAAGTAATTATTAGTGGTACTGAAATATCATACTCACATAATCAATATCCAACTGCACGCTCACTTTCTCGTTCGCCAGCGGAGTGTGTGAGGTTGCGCATAGTGATAGGACACAAGGCTTCACAGCTTTCAATTGCTCCTCTGTAAATACGTCACACCATCTTTTAGGTAGGTATACATAGAAAAGTTTATCCTCCGGCTGAGGACAGGCTCCGGTATCTTCCAAATCTACCACAACTGACTCCCCGAATTTCGTTTTCACAAATTTCATGTGAATTATATGATACTTTACTCCTAAAGAAAGACTTGACAAGTCTCTTTTTGGTAAAAAATTTTCAACTGTCTTCGCGTTCGCAACGATTCCTTCCATGGCGAGTACTGATGACTGCACAGGGAAACACTGGCGTATTTATTCTGTTTCCCCCGACCACGTTCCTTCCTTCTAAAGCGTCATCTCCTTCGGTCACGACACCCTACCCCGCACCTCCACCGCAACGGTAACGGCTATAATTTTGCTTCCTACCCCACCCCGCGTCGTCACGGGCCACCATCTGCTTTCGGTCACGACCGGACGATGACATCCTACCCCGCACCCCCACACCACACCCAAAGCCTCACCACCACCCCGCACCTCGCCTACATATTTTGTTCAATTACTTTGTCTGTCGCTCCGCAACGACCGGGTTTCCCCCACCCCACCCCACCCCGCACCCCACTCGAGTCCGTCGGTCACGGTCACCCCGCACCCCACCCCGCGTCGTCTCGGGCCACCATCTGCTTTCGGTCACGCCCGGTCGTACAACCCAGCCCCCCGTACCCCGCACCCTACATCCCGTGGGAGGCGACTCAACGAGCGCGCTTCGGTCAAGGTCGCCGGCATCCTGTACCCCGCACCTCGCCTACCTCTCGGTCACGGACACCGGCTGCAACCTAGCTCCCTACCCCGCACCACCATCCCACACCTTTACCCCGCACCGCATCGGTCACGGACGTCAGCTTCCTACACCGCACTCCCCACCCCACCCAGCCCTCCGCAACGCGCGTCATCGGTCACGACCGGACGATGACATCCTAGCCCGCACCCCCACCCCGCACCTCCAGCACACACCGCATCGGTCACGACAACCCCGCACCCCACCCCGCGCAGCTGCTCCTCGCGAGCGGAGCGCGGCGACAGAGTTACCGGTCACCGGACTGTCTATATAGGGAACCGACTACGCGAAGCCGGCCTCACTCCTTTCACAATGACCGACAGCAGCAGCAGCAGCGGCGGCAGCAACAGCGAACACCGTGCTATCAATGGTAATGTAATTACTATAAAATTTATGATACTTGACAATACACTAAACACACAAACAGTATTATTAGATTACAAACACACGGTTATTGATAAGATTTGTAGCGAAGCCGTTGCATTAAATAATTATATAAAGTGGTATTTAGCAGTTCGTGTATCTTTTAAAAAATTAATAAACACCGAAAATATTTATTGTAATGCGGTATTTAGATCACGTACAGAACTTAAGTCACAGTATGACGATATCGATGAACAGTATTCGATAGCTAGCGAGAAAATAATGGAATCCGTTGACAAATTCACGCGTGACGGAAGCGGGTGGGTCGAAAATGGTGTCGAGTCGGTGGAAATAAATATTACAAAATACAATCCTCTTGTGGGGTCGAGCTTTCTACCTACACCATCGAAATTGTCACACAGTAAGAAAGGAATTATTAATGTGAAAAATTTAGAAGATGAAAAGTGTTTCTTGTGGTCTGTGCTCGCCGGTATACACCCGATCGCGTGTAACCCGCATCGCGTTAGCCATTACCTTCCGTACGAAGAAGAAATAAACATGAAGGACATACCTTATCCCGTCGCAGTCAATAAGATAAAACGTTTTGAAAAATTAAACGAAAACATATCCGTTAACGTTTTTGGCTACGAAGGCGAGGTATATCCTTTACGTATTACTGAACACCGCGGTCGAAAGTACCACGTAAACCTACTGCTACTGTCCGACGCGAACACTACTCACTACTGCCTCATACGGAACCTTTCGCGTATGCTTTCGTCGTTGTCAAAACGAAACGGCGCTTCGCTTTACTGCAACTACTGTCTACACCGATTTTCGGACAATAAAGATACTAACGCGGCGCGAAAACGAGTTGAAGAACACGAACGCAACTGTTCTCAGCATGCAGTACAGAAAGTAAAACTTCCTGACGAGAACGAAAAGTGGATGTATTTTAAAAACTTTTCACTTTGTCACCGCGTACCTTATACGGTATACGCTGACTTCGAATCGTTTATTGTTCCGACCACCGGTAAAAACGTGGCACATCATATACCAGCCAGTTTCTGCTATGTGATAGTTGACTGGATGGGAAACGCTGTCAAGGAACCTGTAATATACCGCGGTAAAGACGTGGTGGACACGTTCCTTCGTGTGCTTTTAGTCGACGTTCAACGACTCGATAGAAAGTTTAATAAACCGATCCAAATGACAGCGGCCGATGAACGGTCATTCCGAAACGCTACGCACTGTCATCTGTGCAAGCAGCCGTTAACGGACGACACGGTTCGAAACCATTGCCACATAACGGGAAACTATTTAGGCGCTGCTCACAATGCGTGTAATATAAATTACAAAATACCAACACACGTTCCGTTTTTTTTCCATAATTTAAGTGGCTATGACTCGCATCATTTGATGCAAGGTTTCGGAAAGTACAAGGAAGATGAAATAACGTGTATCGCTACTACAACCGAACGTTACATCTCCGTTACACTCGGTCAGCTCCGGTTTCTCGATTCTCTGCGGTTCATGAACGCGTCACTTGAAAAACTCGTCTCCAACTTATCCGCGGATAAATTTAAAATCCTTAATCAATTTTACACGCGTAATGTTAATTTACTGTTGCGTAAAGGCGTGTACCCTTACGAATACGTTACGGACGATTCAAAATTTGACGAGAGGCAGTTACCGGACCGCGAACATTTTTACAACGGGTTGACAGAGTCGGATATAAACGAAGAAGATTACGCGCACGCTCGAGCGGTTTGGTCGGCTTTCGACATGCAAACGTTCGGTGATTATCATGACCTTTATTTAAAAACGGATGTACTACTGCTTGCTGATGTATTTGAAAACTTTCGAAACATGAGCCTACAGTACTACGAACTCGATCCGTGTAACGTTTTTACCACCGCCGGTTTAGCGTGGAACGCGATGCTGAAAATGACAGGAGTTAGGTTAGAGTTACTCCGCGATATAGACGTACACCTGTACATCGAAAGAGGTATCCGTGGCGGCTTAGCAGCAATTTCTAGTAGGTACGCCAAGGCCAACAACCCGTACATTCCCGATTATGACGCAAGCAAGCCGCATAACTATTTACTTTACCTCGATTGTACCAACCTGTACGGAACGGCTATGACACAGCCTTTACCACTGTCCGGTTTTCGATGGTTGGAACGTACAGTGATCGATACGTTGAACGTGCACACGTTACGCGACGATGGTGACACCGGTTATATCCTGGAAGTCGATCTGGGGTATCCACATTACCTACACGACTTACACAGTGACTACCCTTTAGCACCTGAAAAGCGTACTATTACGGACAGTATGCTTTCACCGTACTGCTATCGCATGAAGCTGTTAAAAGACTTTGTGTGCAGTAACGGTAAGGTAGAGAAACTGATAACGTCCCTCGAGGACAAGACAAAATACATTGTTCATTACAGAACATTGAAACTCTACCTCGAACTAGGAATGGAGTTGAAAGCGATTCACCGTGTGTTAGCATTCACACAGTGCGTATGGTTGAAACCTTTCATCGATTTTAATACGGAGCGACGAAAGGAAGCCAGAAACACCTTTGAAAAAGACGTTTTTAAGTTAATGAATAACGCACCGTACGGAAAATCGTTGGAAAACGTACGGAAGCGAATCGATTTCAAGTTAGTTCCAAACGAGAAGAAACTTCACAAACTAACCGCTAACCCCAGGCTACAACATTTTTTCATCTATAACGAGGACCTGGTAGGTCTCACGATGAAAAAAATATCCATTACACTGAACCGACCTTTGTACGTTGGGTTCAGTGTATTGGATATTAGTAAGCTGATTATGTATCGGTTCCATTACGGATTCACGATGAATACGTACGGGTCACGTGCACGTCTATGTATGACGGACACTGACTCTCTGTTGTACGACATTCGCACCGACGATGTGTACAAAGACATGGAGGAGCATCTCGAACTCTTTGACACGTCGGAGTACCCTAAGGCACATCCGTGCTATAGTGAAACAAACAAGAAAAAGTTGGGTACTTTTAAAGACGAAACAAATGGAATACCGGTACTTGAATTTGTCGGGTTGCGCGCAAAATGTTATTCATTAGTTACGGCAAACGATAAAGAGAAAAAGGTAGCGAAAGGTGTGCCACGTTCCGCGATAGCTACACAGTTGAAACATCAACTTTATAAACAATGTGTAAAGACCACTTCTCAAACTTATACTACGGCGCAGACTATCCAAAGCGAAAAACATAACATATACACAAGAAAGCTTACAAAATTATCGCTGTCACCATACGATGACAAACGATATGTCTTGGATGACGGTGAAACAACACTGGCGTACGGTCATTATAAACTCTGTCAACCCAGACGCGAGATAATTCAGCAAGCGAGAAAATCCGTTATAAATTATGCGTTCGATATACGTTGATATAAGACTCGCTTGCAGGAGCAACACACTGTCAGTAACGACGATGAAGTCGGTGAGGTTCAGTGAAAACGTAACGGTATATCTCGTACCAAAATTTTGCGATTCGCGTTTCGGGTGGCGATATGGAAAACGTACGCAAAACTATTGCAAAGGAATTGCACAGACCGGTGAGAAGGAACTTTCCCAGACGTGCGGTGGAGGTGAAGGGGTTACACGATCTCTACCAAGCGGATTTGGTGGAAATGATACCGCATGCCAAGTTGAACAAGGGGTACAAATATCTAATGACGGTAATAAACGCATTTAGCAAGTATGCATATGCGATTCCCTTAAAAACTAAATCGGGTGTTGAAGTAGCACATGCTCTCGAACCAATAATTGTAAAAAATAAAATGAAATACCTGCAAACGGATAAGGGGAAAGAGTACTTTAACACTACCGTACAAGCTTTACTAAAGAGATTCAACGTCAAACACTATTCAACGTATAGCGAGAAGAAAGCGTCCATCGTAGAGCGATTTAATCGTACGTTGAAAACGAACATGTACCGCGCGTTCAGCGAGCAAGGCCATTATCGGTGGTTGTCGCTTTTGCCTAAACTGGTGATGGAATACAACGACAGAGTGCATAGAACTATAGAGATGAAGCCGCGACAAGTCGACAAGAGCAACGAGCAAATTGTGTTGGAACGAATAAGAAAAAATATCGTACCGCGGAAAGTGAGCAAGAAACATAAGTTTAAAATAGGCGATCGAGTGCGTATCAGTAAATACAAAATCACATTCGCTAAAGGTTATACACCAAACTGGACGAACGAGATATATACAGTGCACAGAGTTCAGCCAACCGTACCGGTTACGTACGTGTTGAAAGATCACACGGGTGACGTTGTGGAAGGTGGGTTTTATGAACAAGAATTGAGTAAAACCAGCGTTGGTGATGTGTATCTCGTTGAAAAAATATTACAACGTAAAGGTGATCGCGTGCGAGTGCGCTGGCTCGGCTTTGACGGTAAACACGATTCGTGGATACATAAAAAAGATCTGATATAATAACATTACCACAGTATTTAACCGAACGTAAACGAGTTAAGATGAAGATTGAACAACAATCGTTAAAGTTAAATGTTAAGAACGTAGACTCTGCTAAGTACAACGGTGAAGTTGCATATAATAAACACAGTCCACTGTTTCCAAACACAGTTCGATGTATCGTGTGCGGCGGGTCATGTAGCGGGAAGTCAAACGTTGCCTTTAACATGTTATTCGATTCAAACGGACTGCGATTTCAGAACCTGTACGTGTTCTCCAAATCGTTATTTCAACCAAAATATCGTATGTTGGAAGACGTTTTTAATGCTCTCGCTGACGAAGGAATGATGTACTTCACATACAGTGAAAACGATGAAGTACCACCTCCGCACGAAATTGTACCTAATTCAATCATGTTGTTCGATGATGTGGTATGTGAACGGCAGAATAACATACGAAAATATTTCGCTATGGGACGGCATAGCGGTGTGGACACTTTGTACCTTTGTCAGACGTACAGTCTGGTGCCAAAGCAACTGGTGCGTGATAATGCCAATTTCTTGGTTTTTTTCAGGCAAGATGATCTCAATTTACGTCACGTTTACAACGATCACGTTAACACAGATATGAAATACGAAGAGTTCAAAGCGATGTGCGCCGAAGCGTGGAAGGATCGTTACGGATTCATAGTCATCAACAAGGACTCACCGATAAACGCGGGTAGATACAGAGTGGGTTTCGATCGTTTTATACATAAATAGAATAGTTTGTGCGAGAAAGTCATCAGTGTCAAGATGGATGACAAGCAATTGACACATGAAATCGATGCAATTAGCGATAACATAAGACAAAAGTATCGCGCGTTGAAACATGACATCAGAGAGAGCGATGAAGCGTTAACGAGAAAGTACAAACCTCTTTTGGAACCGTTAACCCAGATTTCGGAAAAGTTGAATGTCTCCGGTGATAAAATTAAAAAAATAAATGTTGAAGATGAAGATACGAAGACAGCTGTCGAGATGACACCACCACCATCACAACCTCGATTCCTTAGAACGGAAGTGTTGGCACAAACTCCTGATGTCGAAACATCGAACGTGACTCTTGAAGAGTTTTTAGCAACACCCGAAGGTCGACAGGAAGCACAAGAATACGTTGAACAGTCTGTCGAAGGTCCGCTCGCGAGGAAATACTTACTACTCGCTTTATCTGATGATCGAGACAAAAAGATGGATCATACGTACGGTATCCGTAACGTTGCAGACAAATGGATGGTGGGAAATTCGGTGTTGGAGATCAATCAAGACGACAGCTTCTACATAGCTGGAAAACGATACAGGGGTACACCGGGTCTCTACGAACTTATGTTTATGAAAGAACCCAACAAGAGCGTCTATGATGAAAACGATTTAGCAGCGTACAAATCTATACTGTCGGACACTAACGCACATAAACATTATCATTTACCCGGTGCTAAAATAAATACAAACAAAGGTGTAAAGTACAGAGAGATAATCGCCCGATTGTTCCCACCGCGCAGCGGACGTGGTATCGATTACGTACACTGGAACGATCCCAACAAACTGGTTGAACGGTTGAGACTGCTGGTAAGTTCAAAACGCGCCGGTCACACCGGACACGACAACGAAATCATCTCCGTTGTGGAGGAATTACGTGAAGCCAACATTATCGTATAAATTTTATGAACGTCGGTGTAACAACTCATTGACGTCAACACTGTCAACATGTGCGGGTTAGATTTGACACCTGACTTTGAAGTCGAAAACGAAAGACTGAAAACCTTTACATCATGGCCTGTGCATTTCATCAGTCCAACCGCTATGGTTGCCGCAGGCTTTCATTACACAAATGAAATTGACAGGGTTCGATGTTCATTTTACGGTATAGAAATCTTTCGTTGGAAAGAGGGTGACGATCCGATTATGTTACACACGCGATGGTCACCACAGTGTCGTTACTTAAAACGGTTAGCACATCATTTGTAGCGTGCAGTCGTACAATGGTTGTGGACAAGTTCGGGAGACATCAAAGCGCCGTGAGCGTGCGACGAGAAACAAAAAGACAATTACGCGATACTGTAGGATTTAAGATTACGAATGATGGGCATATAGATGTTGAAAACAAAAAGATCCGCAATCTGAACGAACCGGATGCAGCAAAGGATGCTGTATCTCTGACTTATATGCAAACACATTGTCTGCTACTCGATGATGAACGTAAAAGCGTGGACGTTAAAGGGTGTAGATTGAAAAATGTTGATACTCCTGTAGACGTTAAAGACGTAGTCAACAAATATTACGTTGATGACAACTGTATACAACACTCGAGTCAAGAGAGAGGTGAGGTCATCGATGCACGAGATCGATGGGTAATCAACGTTCGAAGTCCGGAACAAGCGACCGATGCGGTTAACAAAAACTATGTAGACTCGAACGTCATTAAAAAAGTATCGAACAGCTATTTGTTTGGGCAGAGCTGGTTGTCGGGAGTGAGTTCACCGATTTTTGGAGATGACGCGGTTAACGTAAAATACATGTTGCAGAACACCGTTAGCTTGGGCGAAGATGGTGTTTTCAAAGCAGCGGAAAAGAGAATAACAGACGTAGCGGATGGTTTTGCGGAGAGCGATGCTGTTAACTTACAACAATTAAATGACGTGAGACGATACGTAAAGAGCGAGATGTATAAAGTCGTTAAAACATTTCAGTATCAACTGGATTACTACTTATTGAAATTGTCTAAGCCACGTAGTTCAGAAGACGAGTGGACACTCGACACGAAGGAAATAAGAAGGTTAATAGATGAATACGATAAAAACATAGAAGAGAAAGACTGGAGATCGGTTTACGATGTACAACAACGTTAAGAGGAAAAAGGGGTGGGGCGTCGGAAACGTGCTTAAAAACGTTGTACCGTCCGTTGTTTCGTCAGTTATCAATCGAGCGGTGGACGCACTACCTGTCGAATTACATCTGCCGGGTTACAGATTCTGTGGACCGGGCACGAAACTCGAAGAAAGATTAGCGCGTGGTGATCGTGGAATCAATCAACTAGACGAAGCCTGTCGCGAACACGATATCGCTTACGCTCAATACAAAGACAACGAAAGTAGACGTATTGCAGATCGTAAACTCGCGGAAAAAGCGTGGGGACGGGTAAAGGCTTTGGATTCGGGTATCAGCGAACGAGCTTATGCGACAGCAGTTGCAGCGGCCATGAAAGCAAAATCAGCAATAGGAAGCGGTCGACGTCGTAAAAATAAAAAGAATGTGAGTAGTCGTGGTCGTGGTGCTGGTGGTGGGATGAAGAAGAGGAGGAAGAGAACTGTCCGAACCGCTAGGAAAAAGAAGAGAACTGCGTCCGGATTGTATCTACGTCCGTACCGAAAAAACTAATTCACATACCGCTCCGCCCGTTGTCCGAAGATGAATTACGTGTATACGCAAAAAAGCTAAACATACCGTATTTTAGAGGTGTTTACATGCGTAACGCATTACCGGATACAGCGCCGTGGAAGAACGAAAGCGTCATCGTAAATTTGGACGACGAGAGCGGACCGGGAACCCACTGGGTATGTTACAAGAAGCGTGGAAATCGAGTACACTATTTTGACGGGTTCGGTAATTTACGTCCACCTCTCGAGCTGATGCAATATTTTGATGATACAGCCGACGTTCGTTACAACTATGAACGGAAGCAACCTCCTAACACGGTCATCTGCGGTCATTTATGTTTAGACTTTTTATCGTCTTCTGATCAGTAAACTTCAGCATGTCGTCGCTAACGGTCACCGTGACGGGTACCGACGCTGCGAATCTCGTGTGTAACTTTTTCCCACCTCTCGAGTTATACGGTGAATGGTACGTTGGACTATTGGATTTTACATCGTATAATTCAATACCAAACGTTACTGAAGGAAAAAATAATGCATTTCCAGTAAAAATTTCCAAGGATCAGTGGTCCGTCATCAAGTTGCCTACCGGCACCTACGAAATCAGTGATATCGAAACGTATCTGCAGAAACAGTTAGGCGAGAGAACAATCAGTTTACGTCCAAACAACAACACATTAAAGTGTGAAATTTACTGTAAGCATGTCATCGACTTTTCGCATACACCGAATACCATTGCAAGTATGTTAGGATTCAAGGAGAATCAGCAGCTGGAAGCGTATATAACACACGAGTCGAACGTACCCGTTGACATAATCAAAGTTAACACCGTTCACGTACGGAGTAATATCGTACAGGGTGCGTACAAGGACGGCCAGGACCAGCACACGTTGCATTCGTTTTATCCGACCGTGGCACCAGGTTTCAAAATAGTTGAAACACCGACAAACGTAATATACTTACCGGTAAACGTACAACGTGTAGACAACATAATTTTGTCTCTCGTTGATCAGGACGGGGATTTAGTCGATTTTCGCGGTGAAGTTATCACGATACGACTGCATCTGAAAATATGGGATTGTATTTCGGACAAACGTCACCTGTAAAAAGGGAGTGTGTACGAAAGAAACATGGTAGTCGGTGTTCAACGTTGAAGCGATTGACATCAAGGAACAAGCGTTTCTTACTTTCACTTGGATTCAAATTATACGATTAAAATAATGTCGGGTGAAATTCTAGCTATCGAACGAGGAGCGGCTTTCGATAACAGAATCGTTGAGTTCGAATATCGTACGCACGCACCGTATGCTTCCACCCGATACGGTAACAACGATGAAATACGTATACCCATCCAACAACAGGATGTTTTCACTTTACCGGCGGAGAGTTTTCTGTACATCGAAGGAACATTGACCAAGGTTAACGCTACCGACACAGCGTTGAACGTGAAATTAATCAACAATGCAATGGCTTTCTTGTTTGAGGAGATCCGTTACGAAGTGTGAGGTGTGGAAGTGGATCGTACAAAAAACGTTGGAATTACGAGCACTGTGAAATTGTTACTATCGAGCAATGAGCATGAAAGAAAGCATCTAATCAATGCAGGATGGGTGACGACAACCGACGAGTCGTTGACAGTACACGAGAGTACCGGTGATTTTACGTTTTGTCTTCCGTTGAAAATGCTACTCGGTTTCAACGAAGACTATACACGCATCATGCTGAACGTTAAGCAAGAATTGATTCTGTTGCGTACCTCTACCGATCAGAACGCAATGGTGCTAAAAGAATCGGGTGCAACTGCAAACGGTAATCTCGTAATAAACAAAGTACACTGGAAGATGCCCTATGTGCGCGTGTCAAACAAGTACCGAATACCGCTATTGGAGCACATCGAGGAGGATCATGAACTAGTGATGCCGTTCCGCAGTTGGGAATTGCACGAGTATCCCGTTCTACCGACGACAAATCGACATTCGTGGACCTTGAAGACATCGTCACAGTTGGAAAAACCACGGTATGTGATACTGATATTTCAGACGGACAGAAAGAACAATATAGCGAAAAACGCGTCGGAATTTGATCACTGCAATTTAACGAATGTCAAGCTTTTTCTGAACGATAAATACTATCCGTACGATAACCTGAACCAGGATATCGAAAAAAAACGTTACGCCCTGTTCTACGACATGTATACACGTTTCCAAACATCATACTACGACCGTCGCAACAGAGCGCCTCTTTTGACACCTAATGAATTTATAACGAAAGCACCGTTGTTTGTCATCGATTGTTCCAGACAAGAAGAACCAATCAAGTCGTCTGCCGTTGATGTGCGTTTAGAATTTGAATCCAGTAACAATTTTCCAGATAAAACCACCGCTTACGCTTTGATTATACACGATAGGATAGTACAGTACACAGCGTTGTCGAATACTGTTCATCGTTTGTCATAAAAAAACTTGTTCTTCCCTCTACTAGTTTATAAAGATAGGTATTAGCGATCTCTACATAACAACAACCTCAGTCCTTTTCAACGATGGAAGGTGACTGTGACAGCAGCAGCAGCAGCCATTGTGAGTATAACGTTTACTTGTCTCTTGCATATCCAATCAACTCGTACTCTAAGTTCGTTACCGTCGGACTGTATAAAGAACTCAACTATGAACCGGGTGTTTTGTTTACAAACGGAAAAAAGAAACGTATATTACTTGACTTTTCTGAGTGGAATTACTTGTTGATCTTTCGTGAACAGTTACTATCCAGTATGTTATTGTACGAAGAAGGTGAAAACCGTGAAAAGAAGAAGAGTGTGATGATCAGTCGTAACTTTGGGAAAACGTTTGTTCGGATTAAAGGTAGTAAGACCGAAAAATTTGTTTTCACAGAACCCGAGTGGATCCGTTTTGGTTGTTTATTAACAGTATTAAAGAAATATCTTGTTCGCTTGTTTTATGATCAAGATCACTTCAAGTCGTACATTAATCAGGTAGTAGCCAAGGGGTGTTATGTACCACCATCCTTCTTTTTCCCCTCGTTTTTTCGATTGGAAAGCAGTCGTCACGACCAACAGCTAACATTTGATCGTCTTTACGATGAACTGGTATTGGAAGGAAAAGTAGAGGGGGGAATTTGAAAAAATTAACGTACTCGATGCGGACATGTGTCACTCGGAAAAATGAACTTGAATAGGACGGTTATTGCCGAGTTTGAAGCGTTTCGCGGTGACAAAAATGAATATGTAATCAAAGAGTTCGTTACAGTTGATATAACAACCGGACGTTTTGTTATCGTGTTGTTCGCTCCACCATACGAAAGTGCACGACTGCACCAGAAATTCCGAAAAATCAATGACTGGTTGGAAACACATTATCACAGGATACGATGGAACGATGGTAATGTACCGTACAAGAATATGGTACGCATCGTTGCAGACATTTTTTCAGATTATCCTGTTGTCTATACAAAAGGGTTTGAGAAGGCAAATTTCTTACGACAGTTGTATCACCATGGTGAGGTGATTGACTTAAACGATATTCAAGCACCTGTAGTTCCTAGATCCTTTGTACCCATCATACAATGTCCTGTTCCTCATCGTCAACCCGTTACCACTCCCCCCTTACACTGTGCATTACGCAAAGCTTTGTTTTATGCAGAATGGTTGCGGCAACGAAATAAAATATAGTCGGTTGTGAACATGTTTTCATCGTGGTGTTAGTGTGAATGCTACGTGACAGAAATGTCCATAAACGTAGAATTAGGTACCGTAGTGTGTGCGTGAATGTTAACCTTGACTACGTCACTGTCGCGGTAGAAATACTCATAAACGTAGTCCTGGTAGTTCGAGACGGGTCACTGGCACGGTAGATATACCTGTAAACTCGACAAGAACCAGTATGGGTGTGAAAATTACTCATTACGGTACAGCAAATGTGAATACGCATCATGTATGAACAACATATTCACCCGATTAAAAAAATAAAAAAAATAAATAAAAAAGTAAATAAAAAAATATGTACTGCTTTTACACATTGGCTTAGCATTGCATAATGTATCTTTATTATTATCTACCACTGTACTAGTCAATAGTACAGCGATAGATAACGTGGAGTAGGCCTGCTTTACGAATCTGTAAAGTTGGGGAAACCACGTTAAAAAAAGCGTAGCAGGCTCTCATTCGCCTCCCTCAGGCTGCTAGGAAGAGGATGAGAGGTAAAAAAATAAAAGTATAACGAAATGTTTATTTATTTAATAATAAATAAACTTATATTGTGCTTTTATGATTTTACACATAGGACGACAGTAGATATCACTCGTCCACCTCATGGTTACAAGTAAGAGATGAGAAGTATAAGTACAGAAATAATTACAGTTAAGCGATAACGGCCCCTTGGTGTAGTGGATGCACGCCGGTTTGGTGTACCGGAGGTCCCGGGTTCAAATCCCGGAGGGGCCGTAATTTATTTTTATGTAAAAATTAATATCCAATGACATACCATTGTTACAGTTGAACACATGCGTCATGTGGTCGTACATTCCGGTGTTAAAATTTCGGACACCAAAAATTTCGGGTAACCCCATCCGTTGATTTAAACATTTCGGGTACTAAATTTCAGACACCAAAAATTTCGGGTACCCCCATCCGTTGATTTAAACATTTCAGACATCACGCCCTCTACGTCGTCGTCATGTGGGCGTACCCACAAATTTCGGGTACCCCCATCCGTTGTTTTAATCATTTAGGGTACCAAAATTCTGACATTAAAAAAATGTCGAGAGAGAACGATTATTTTGTTACATCAAAATAAACCAGAACGCGGAAGTGTTTTAACATTCGGACACCAGCTGCCAGGGCCTCTGTCATGAACTGGAACCCGGTTAGGGCGTACCCACAAATTTCGGGTACCCCCATCCGTTGATTTAAACATTTCGGATAACGGTACCCGATGCCCCCAAAATTTCGAGTAACGGTACCCGATGACATAGCCTCTGCGCGTCCGGGCAACCGCCGAATTCCGGGTACCCCCATCCGCTACACATTGTTTTCGGCTACCAAATTTTGGACATGCAGAAACCACGGCCTCCGTGACGTCTTGAAACAGGTTTTAGCCATGCGGACGCCAGCGACTTGAGCCTCTGTATGACGTCATGAACTGGAACACGGAAGTGTTTCAGTCACACATACACACACACACACACAAAACAGTGACGTCACATGGACAGCTCGGACACCAGCTGCCAGTGCCTCTATGACGTCATGAACTGGAACCCGGTAGTGTTTTCAACTGGAACCCGGAAGTGTTTTCTAACGCTCACTTTCCCTCTACTTTTAAATTTAAAACTTTCGCCCCCAAACCATTAATATATATACAAGGTACTTACCGGTAGGTCTTCAGGCAGTTAGTTTGCCATTAAAGAGGAGAAAAGAACCATGATTAAGAAATTCTGCCGACTCGAAGGGTACGTAGACTGCTTACGTTACGTTGCGATGCGGGCTGCAAACTGACACAGCCTGCTAGCCGTGTCGGACCGGCCAAGCTAATCACGAGTTCCCCCAGCAGGCAGCGCCACCCAGCAGAAAGCAAAATGATAACCGCTCTGCACCGCGAAACCCTTTTCGCGGCTGACCTAAGTACTTACTGCTAAATAACGAATTTTTTTTTATTTTATACAAATGCCGGGTCATCAAAACCCCGGCACACCCCCACCCCAAAAGGGCAACCTGATTGCCTCACACTTGAGACCCGGGGTACCCTGCAGTGTACCCCTCATAATCGTCTAGGTCCCCAAAGCTACTCCGGGAATCTCAAGTAAAATCGCACTTGGGAGAACAGAGGCTCAGAGCGAAAACGAAGGAAGAAGAAAGAAGAAGTGTAGTGGTATACTTGTATGCATGTGAGTGTATCCGTGCAAGTGTGTGGGTACTGCATGCTGACTTGATCAGGGTCAGCATTCAGCGACAAGAGACAGAAGGAGAAAAGGAGAAAGACGAGAATCGGTTAGCCTTCTGAGTTCTGGCCTCCCAGGCCTCCCAAATCACAACTTGTGACCCTAAAGCCAAATAACGTCCACAGTGGGACAAACCCCATGTGCCACCATTCACAACCTTATGCCCAATGGCAAAACTTTAGTTTCGATATGTGAGTGGTCATCTTCTCAATATCCCCCTCGGGATTACCCAACCTCACAGTTACCGGCGACACAAACCGAAGAATTCGGTACGGCCCCGACCAGCGATAACACAATTTAGCGGCTCTCTTATCGGCAGCTGAGCTGATCGGGTGGCTCTGGCAGTAGACCAAATCTCCTACCGCGAAGGGATTTGGAATTCGCCCCTGATTATATCGATTACGGACGCGCTCGTGTGCACGGAGCAAATTCTTCCGGGCCTCTTTCCACCTATCTGCCGTCCTAATGTCCGGATTACTCGGCAGAAGATCGTCTATGTTCCACAAGTTGGCCAAGGGAAGTGCAGGCGAGAAACCAAACATAACCTCAAAGGGAACGGCCTTATGGCTTTCGTGTAAGGCCGTATTAAAAGCTAACTGCAACCACTTCAGATTCTGCTCCCAGGTGGTCTGTTGCTCTGCATGATAAGCAATAAGCGCGGACCTGAGGTTCCTGTTGAATCTCTCCGCGTGGGACGGCTGTGGGTAATAAGGAGAAGTGGTTACATGTTTGATACCATTGGCGAAGCACATTCGCCGAAAATCACCTGAAATAAATTGTGGACCATTGTCCGAGGCAATGATGGCCGGAAGACCGAAGTGCTGAAAGACATGGTTCTGTAGTGCAAGGATGGTCAGTCGAGCGTTTGCCTGCCGTAAGGGGAGTAGCAAGACAAAATTAGAAAAAGCATCCACACAAACAAGGAGGTAAGAATTACCTTACTTGCTACGCGGGTAGGGTCCCACGTAGTCGATGAATAACTTCTCCATCGGTCTGCTCGCCACATCAGATGACAACAGCCCCAACTTGGTTTTCTGGGCAGGCTTACACAAGCCACAGGGATGACATGCCTTCACTCTAGTTGCTATGTCCCTATCCATGCCCTTCCAGATGAAATGTCTCCTAATACTGGAAATGGTCTTCGAAATCCCCTTATGTCCACCTACTGGGAAATCGTGATAGTAACTGAAGACCATGGGCACGAGCTTGCTAGGCAGCACTATCTTAGGGGCACGTCCTGTTCTCTCTCTGCAGCACAGGACGCCTTTGGACAAGAAGTAAGGGGCCTGTACGTTACCCTCTTTTAGATTCTGGATGATAGGACCCAACTCTTCATTATCTAACTGGTGGGGTAACACATCAGTGAAGGCTAAAGGAATGTCTAGTAAGACAGAACAGGGTTGCTCAGGTTGGGCTTCACTGGGTTGGAAAAACATGCAGGACAAAGCGTCTGCAACCACATCTGAGTTCCCCTAATATGTTGCACCTTGAATTTAAAGGATGAGATCTTGACCACCCATCTTCCAATCTTACCCAGTTGCCGGGGATGAGCAAGAAGCCAAGAGAGAGCCTGATTGTCGGTCTCGAGCAGGAACTCAGCATGTTCCAAGAAACGCTTGAACTTATCTAGAGCGTACACCACAGCTAAACACTCTAGTTCATACACTGATGACTTCCGTTCTTGTTGGGTCAACGTTCGGGATATAAAGGCCACTGGCTGCCTAGCACCATCAACAACTTGGGACAGAACTGCCCCGAGCGCAACCGAACTCGCGTCCGTCTGTAAAATGAATGGCTTAGAGAAATCGGGCATTCTCAGCACCGGAGGGGAAATGATGGCTTCCTTCAGGGTTTCGAAAGCCTTCTGTTGTGTTTCCCCCCATACAAATTTGGCGCCCTTTTTCGGAGTTCATTCAGTGGTGCCGCAATCTCCGCCGCGTTCGGAATGAAACGTCGGTAGAAATTAACCATCCCCACAAACATCGCGATGCCTTTGGCATCCTTTGATGGGGGAAAATCCCTGATTCCCTGTGTCCGCTCAGGATCAACAGTGACACCTCTATGGGAAATCAGGTGGCCCAGAAAAGAAATTTGGGTCTGGGCGAACTTCACCTTTTCGGGGTTGACAGTGAGGCCAGCACTCCTCAACTTGCACATCATCTCTTTCAGATGACCCAAATGGTCCTCATAACTCTTGCTGTACACCAGCAAGTCATCAAGATAATTGAAGATGTACTTAAACTTGACATCGTGAAAAACGGTGTCAAGTAAACGGGTGAGTGTTTGGGCCCCTACCACTAGACCCATGGGAACCCTCGTGTATTGGTAGAGGTTCCACGGAACACAGAATGCAGTTTAGGGCCTACTTTCTTTCATCAGCGGGATCTGGTGATATGCAGAGTTGAGGTCAATGACGGTAAAATACATCGCCTCACTGAACCAATCAAACGCGGAATGAAGGTCGGGAAGTGGGATCGAATCTACCTCAATGTTGGCGTTGAGTTTGCGGTAGTCGATCACCATCCGATGTTTACCTCCAGGCTTGGGCACTAGGAACGCTGGACTGGCATAACTGGAATTAGAAGGTTCAATCACCCCTTGGTCTAATAACTCTTGAACCTTCTCCCTCAAGATGTTCATCTTTGGAGGGGCAAATTTATACGGGTGGGAGCGCACCACCTTAGAGTCCGTTAGGCGGATCTTATACTCCAAGAGATGTGTGAGCCTAAGGGCCGGAGTTAACACAGTGGGGAACTGCTCACACAACTGATCTAATGCGGACCTCTGGGACTGGGAGAGGTGGTCTCTAGATGTGTCGGGGCACTGAACCTCTTGGATATCTTCCCTAGTCCCCTGATATCCAAGGAAAGGGATTACAACTCCCCTATTAAATTTAAAATAACATTGGTGCTCTTGGATGTCAACTACGAGACCACTTTTACAGATGAAGTCGGCACCAATAATGCACTCAACTCCCAGAGCAGGAGAAACCAGAAAGCTCCACATATAAGAAAATCCTAAGAAAATCCCTCAATCTTAAATTTAAATTAAACTACCCGGGAAATGGGCAGAATTTCCTGGGATGCCGTCCAGCACACCACGGAAGACTGTTCCGACCTTTTAATTAAACCCTGTCTTTCAAGGTCCTCGCACACTCTGGATGAGATGATAGATCTTGCTGATCCGGAGTCAACTAATGCTCTGAGTTAACTCCTTTTTAACTCCAACAGCAAGAAGGGGCATACAGAAGTGGGCTTAGAAAGGGTTTGGAGGACCTTGATGCCCGAAGAACTGGGGGACCTACAAATGGCCTGGAGGCGCGTACCTTAGAAGACCCGCGACAGGGAGGAGAAGACCTCCGACATATCTTCTCCTTATTTCCCACATTCTGAATGACCTTGGGCGCCTTGGGGAGGGGCGTTGGACTCGACCCGACCCCAGTACAAAATCGTCTTAAGTGGCCCAATCGACCACACTTGAAACAAGACACTTTCGGTGAGGGACGACGGCGCTTGTTGCAGGAGTTCCCAATCTCAAATGCTTCAGCACCGTGTGCTGATTGAAGAATTCGCCGCCCATGCGTTTCGTACCTTGATGCCTCTTTTGCAGCTCGATCCCGGGACTTCTCAATCGCCTGGACCGTTCTGGAAACCACACACAACCTGTCCAGCTCCGCAAAACAACGTGGACGATCCGCGAACACCAAACGGGATCTCTCTTGGGGAGTCACCCCTTCTAGTATTACCTGTATTATCTCACTCTCAGGCAACCCCAACCTTAAAATCCGGGCAGCTTTCCGTATATCATACACAAAGTCCGCCAACTCCTCTCCGTTGGCCTGTACACGATAAAACAACTTAAATCGCAACTGGTCACGTCATCGACGGGGTATGAAAGAGTCCAACACCTCCCCATGGAGAGAGTCGATACTGCTGCCACGACGCAGAGTATTGGTGACCAGCCCAGCCAATGAACCCCGGCAATACGGGTATATAAGGAACAAGAGGTCCCCATCGGACAGTCCCGGGAAATCTCCCAACTGCAGGACAATGTCCAAGAAGACCAACAACTTACCCTCATCTTCTCCATCCACCACTGGAAGTTTCTGGAGAATGCCGGAAATAGGGTTGGGTAGTCTCTGATAACATACCCCCGCCAGAATTACGCAATACACAAAACGTAACAACGAAACATAATCACAATTAGAAAAACTCGAGTACTAATCTTTCCTTCGAGCAGACCCCCGGGTTCCCTAGCGCTGCGGAGACCTGACCCACTCCTGAACCAACTCTCGTTAACATCACACAAGAGAACAACCAACCACTAACATATACATAAAATACACAACACCTAACACCAATCACGACATATGACCTCTCCACAAAGACACTTAATAACCATCCAAAGTCAACACTAAATTTCCACAAAATTTCAAACAATGAATTCTGTCGGTACGCCTGACGGTACCGACTTCCTATCGGGCCATACCGCATCCCGCTAATCCAACGCGCTATAATTCAACATTCAATTACCAATACAGCCTACTCCCCATGCAACGCCCCAGACCTCCGGTAACTCAACGTTTCAAAATATTCTAACTACAAATGCATGCCTCGTGGCGGCACCAGATTTACAAATACGAAACAGGCTAACAATTATACATTCACATAATATATAAAACATTAAACATGACACCATATCTGCATATATGCTAATCCTTTTAAATTTTTTTTTCTAAGTTCAGCTTGTCCGAACTGTTTCCGAGTTTGCAAGCCCCGTCACACCAAAGGACTCAAGAATTCAACCCTAGATAGAACCACGCTCTGCTACCATTTGTAACCCCTCTTTAAATTAAATATTTTGTACTTTATACATTTTTTTTTTTTTTTTAAGAGGGGCCACTAGATATTTAAATCTAGGCTGAAGGCCTAGAAGAAGCATAAAATGCGCTGGGTCCAGTGAAACGGGACTTGCAATTAAAACTCGCTGTTAAACAACAATAACAACTTTTATTCTTTGTGAATTCATCTTGTTGGCTTATACACATATAATAATTGCATAATATCAAAAGTATCATTAATCCTAAAACTTGTTTAAATCCTCTTTTTGTAACGCTAGACATAAAGAACACAGAACTGAACATAAATACACATATACATCTATATTAACCTCAGTTTAAATTAATCATAATAATTCATCAAATCCCTTTTAGTATCACACATATGGTAAATCTCGACATCACAAAAATGTATATATATATATATATATATATATAAATATATTTTACTCCTCCCTCTAACACATAGTCGAAAATAAGATCACAAATAATTTAACAAGATCACAAATAATTCACTACCACATCCTACCCATAAAAGCCCTGCGGCCCGCTTCTATATTATATTTCTTTATCACCCCCATCATATAGGAATATCAAATGCCTGTCCCGCCAGTGTGTATTAATTGAGAACGGATATCTTCTATTAAGAAAACCCATTATACATTTTTATCATGTCTACAGCCAGCATATAGCTTACTCAGAATATCGCCAACATAATTACCCAAGAACTATATTAATTCCAAACATACATTTATAATTTTGAAAGGCAACTCGAATGGCCCATAATAGCAAATTAAGGCTACATACAGCCTGCATAAATTTTACAAAATAGGACAATTGATAAATCTGAGCAAGTCAGGTTTGACACATAATGGCCAGCAAATACAAGTTACAAAATACAAGTGCCAGTGCACAGCCTGTATAAGTTTCACAAAAAATGTAGGAGCTTTAATTTTATTAAGATATGAATTTCAAAGAATTCGAGTTGAACATAACAGCAAAATATGCAACCATAATTGAAGTGTAAGTACCGCGCCTGTACAATTTTATTAAAAGGTAAGATTTTAATTTGTATCAATATATATATTGTAGCGTGACAGATATAAGCATAATATTGAATGGCAATTGATCATTAGAATAATGAAGTTATAATATTTAAATTTGGAAGAAAGCATTAAGTTTAATATAAATAGATTAATTCATAGCAACTGTGGAAAGAAATCATTATTATAAAGAAAATACAAGTTCAAATAAAAGGAGTTACTAGTGATGAGTCATCCAAGACCAGTCTCATAACCAAAGGTTTTCAAGGTATAACCCAGGAAGGTAAAAAAGTAAATAACAAAGCAGTACTGAATATGACCAAACCCACAACGAGGGAGAATAAATAGAATAGAAACCCTAAAATAAGCCAAGATCAACCAATACAGGTGGTGTATTTCTGAAATAAAGAAGAAGATGGAGAAGATCCCAAGAAACCTGATGGCATCAAGAAGAAGATGGAGAAGATACCAGTCCCAGAAGGCAGGAGAAAAGAAGACTGATGAAAGAAGAAGAAGGCAGCATCCTGAAGAAGATGTCATGCTCTTATAAAAGACACCCAAATCCCTATATCCCCAAAATAAATATTTAAAAATAAAAGTATAACGAATTGAAAACCACATGTATACAAATTTAAGAGAGAGAAGTATATAAAGTAAAAGTTACCTGTGAACTAAGATGAAACAATAATATAGTACCCATGGAACAAATCTCCATTGAAAAAACGCTAACCAATTTATTATGTTAATAAGACTATACGACCATTTAGCATTAACATGATATATAAGTGCAAAGTGAACCAGTGATAGTTTTGGGTATTATAAAAAATGAACCTTGTGTTTCATTCTTGGCAATCACAAACATTGGATGCAATGAAATATGCATTTTTCAATGACTTAAAATGTGTACTGTGACAATATGTTGTTCATAAGACATGAATCTGTTTAAAATAACATTTTGTTTTACATGAAAAAAGAAAAACAGATTTCATAGTGCTTTTTGAACGGTTCATACTATTTATTTGTTAATGACAGGGTACAATTCCCCAAAGACAATGTATAAAAGACGGTATAAAAACTGTAGAATCCTACTTATAATAATAGTTAGAAATAAGAATATAAATATAAGGTTTTTATGTATATAGTACAAGAATGTTTAAAAATGTTTTAGATATAAGGCCATTTGTTTGGGTCTGATACAACTAACATCAGAACTATAAAAATAGTTACTACTTGTAAATAGTCGAGAGTAATTAAGATGTTAGTTAGTAAAAAACCTTTTTTGTAAGCCATATTTCCACGTTTAGAAATAAGGATTTTGTTGTAAATGTCTGACTTGAAGACAACCATTTATTTAAAAAAAAAATATTCTTTTTGTTTAACTATTATTTGTATTGTAACCAATACTAATTGTTTTTGTGTAATTTGAAAACATGTTTAATTTATAATACTATATGTAAAAGTCAGAGAGGGTATTACACATCATATATTGTTTGTAAAATATTTTGTAAGAAAAATTGTTAAAAAATCATAGGCCAAAAGAATGGAAACCAAACTTCATCAAAACAGAGAAATTAATCATTTAAAAGCAAATAAACAAAAGGGGTTTAGACAAAATAAACTTGAGATCAAGCCATATAATTGCACATACCATTTAGAGAGATTTTAATAAATATATTCAGAATTATAAATAAAAATGAAAATGACTAAACTCAGAAATTTGGACATGGGAGTCATATATTCCTGAATAATGTTTCAGAATACAACTAATTCAATTAATTACCAGAAAATAAGGGAATATGAACCCTTTAATACAATATAGGATTATTAATATTAAATATAACTGATAAAATGGCTGAATTTATATAATGACAGGAAGTAAATTTTGATGTTTTGACTTTTCAGAGTATACCAAACTGAAAGTGAAATTACTATTTTTTGGACAGAAAACACTATAAAATGGCATTAGTTAATCTGAAAATAACCAGAATGAACTGAAAGATTAATTTAAATCACATCTAGTGAATAAAATTGACAAATAACCAAAGTTTAGGCATTCATATAGTGAAATAGTAAAGTGTACACAGGATGTGATAATATATTTGAACAATGTTAAGGATAATATTATATGGGCTAAGAGTTTAATTGAAACTAGAGGAAACAGTGAGCTAATTATTGGTATTTGAACGGTTAACATGACATACGTTTGATAACGTGGATAACCTAACCTATAATAGTCATACAAAGCGAGTGTATAGTGCGTTATTGTGAAATCGCGAGTGACTTGTAAAATACTTCTAAAACTATCATATTATAACAGAAACAATCAAGTAACACTCCATAACACAGAACAATATAAATCTACTCCGAAAAACACCACAAAACACTAGAAAACTGTATAATACATTAACCCAAATTAGTGACGGAATCGGAGAAAGTGTTTGAACTAATAATTATACGGATACACTAAATACAACTCAGAAACAGTACACCAATCACTACACAACATTTAACAAGAGATTTGCAGCCACAAGAACAGGAATATTGCCAGAAAATACATTATTTGGAACACTGCAGGAACGAGCAACATTTTGATCAACTTGACGGCGGCCATTTGCTTTGACGATCCCAGTGCCTTCTTCTTAGTTCAACTCAGCTGTTTGGTGAAAACAATTATTATATTTACAATTTATTATTCAATGTCTGTGTTTATTAATAACTATTAATTTGATTGTAACGTTATACTTTTTAAATATTAGCCCGATTTCTCTGACTTTGATAATAACTGGCTGTTTAAAGAACCCTATATAATCTTTATATCATATACTTGTAACTTTTTTCGATATCCTGAGAATCGATACTAATCGATAAGAGTCAATATTGCTATTACTTAATAAAACATTAATACTTTTCAATACTTAATAGTTCTTTATTTCTTCAATAATACTAATTACCAATAAGATAATTCTAATTGACAATCTACAAGGACTTTACCACCCGTAAGTGAAGATAACCTAAAAAATAAAAAGGTAAACAAGTATCGATTGGTTTGAAGACAGTCTTATGAGTGGTGATAGCTTATTTAAAATATACTAAAACTTTAATAAAAATTTTCAGAAGAGCATTACACTGTTTAAAACTTCACAGCCCTATATTAATTAATTGATCCTAATTAATTAATTAAGAAAATTAAAAAATTTTTTAATAATTATTTTTTTTATAAACAATTTTTTTTTTTTTTTTTTTTAATTTCCTTCAAAACAATAAATTTTGTTTTGAAACTTTCGGCGAAGCTGAACATATATATTCCTTCATCAACTTTACGCTACTCGACCGGTCTTGCTACCATTGGGACTCGACCAGCTGGGAAACTTAAGGAAGTGTTTCAGGCCAGTAAGACGTCGAGAGCCACACCAATTACACACCAATTAAACATATTACATTGCAATTTACTTATTGTATTACAAATTGGCTAGCCCAAACAGTGCGGCTTGATTACAATTTAAGAACACACACATCTTATTTATTATATTATTACAATATATATATATATATATATATGATCTAAGAAATGCCGCATTGACCCGGCCGCAGATATGTACCAGAACATGCTTGACTTGATACAGGATGACCTGTCCGAAACCTGCATGAGACGGCACCAACAGGTGCCTACCACATGATTTGTGAAAATTTATAAAAGTTACGAACCCTGAAACAGAATAAAAAAAATCCCCAAACCTTGTATGCAAAAAAAAAAAAAAATTAAATGCGAAAAACCCCGTAATAAAAGAAAATGAAACCCAAACAGCCGGTTCGGTACCTCATGAAACAACACCCAATACTTAATTGAAAAGACTGTCTCTCACACAACTTTTGCACCCATATACAGCATAAAATGAAAGCACGCTGGAACCCTCCCACGGGCCGGTTTACAATTTTACTTGTATGAACTGTATTATTAATTATGTTACATTGAAACTGTCCCGCCGACACATACACGCGACTAAACGGTGTCCCGGTATAAAGTTAGTCTGACAGTATGTTATATTCACGTCACATAGGGTTTCCTGCAGGCCAGGTTTGAATAAAAGAAAATGTGTAAATGGCACCTCATTTCATCCAGGCGGTCACAGGATAGTTTGCAGTGTGTCTCCCTCCGCTGCGGCAGAACTGAGTTTCAGAGGTTTAGGGCATGATGAAGGTGTAGGTACATCATGCGTTGGTCACATCTCCGACTACGACGGGAACCCTGAAGATTAGTAAAGATTAATGTACTGACCACAAAAGCTTACACACACTTGTCACATATATGACAAACACCAGACCTAGACGCGCCTGGCTAATTCAGCACAGCTCACCAAAATTTAGGTGACACATCCCCTTTTTATATTTTCAATAATTTATTATAACTCCCTCATGACCTGGTTCAATTATGAGGCACACTGACAGGCATGTACAGCATTATCACATCAGAACAGGCAACAAGTTCATTCACCACGTGCCATCACAGTCAATCACCAAGATCGCGCAAAATATCTAATTCTTTTAACGCCCATTAGCTATGGACAATTGATAATTACTAAGTGCTATCTGTAGGCGGTCTTAGAGCTTTACAAATGAATAAATTACTTAAAATTGGGTACCCTTCCGGTTATTCGCCACGTGTTTTCATAGAGAGTTCAACAAAGTCCCTGGTTTTATAAAATTACATCATTTTCTTATATCTCTTTTCAATACTGAATAATTAGTTACTAAATACAATTAATAGGCGGTATTGAAGTAAAAGAAAAAATTAATTAAATTTCTCACAATAATCAACATATGTCTGGTCAACGCCACGTGCATTCAAACAATCTATTCGCATCCTGATTAAATATAGTTTAAATTTAAAACATTCGCCCCCAAAGCAGTTAGTTTACCATTACAAAGGAGAAAAGAACCATGATTAAGAAGTTCTGCCGACTCGAAGGGTAGGTAGACTGCTTACGTTACGTTGCGATGCGTGCTGCAAACTGACACAACCTGCCAGCCGTGTTGGGCCGGCCAAGCTAGTCACGAGTTCCCCCAGCAGGCAGCGCCAGCCAGCAGAAAACAAAATGATAACCGCTCTGCACCGCGAAACCCTTTTCGCGGCTGACCTAAGTACTTACTGCTAAACAACGAATGTTTTTTATTTTATACAAACGCCGGGTCATCAAAACCCCGGCACAAAACGAAGTCGCTTCCAGGACTCACCTGGTCGTGGGGTGTATTTACCAAGTCCGGCAATGAGGGATTTGTGGGTCACTCTGTCGGAACGAACATAGAATCTACGCGCCAGGCGTCTCACGGTGTCATCAAGAGAGCGGACACCGAGTCCTCTCCTCAAAAGACGAGAAGAGTACCTCCGGGGGACTTTGCACGCAAGCTTCAGGCCCCGGTCGAGTACACGCTGGAGCGCTGTTCTATGATCACGAGCCAGGTATCCCTAAACAGGACAAGCGTAGGTAATCACGGGCAACACGTTCGAGTTGACTATGAGCTTACCTAGCCGGGGGGTCATTGCCGGATTAGATAGCACGGGCCAGAGTCTGATGAGTTGCGCCGAAGCGCGTTGCCGGATATATGGAGAATGGGTTCGCCAGGTGAGTCGGGAGTCCACGTGGAGCCCGAGGTACTTGACGCTGTTGGTCCAGGGGACCTCGACGGGTTCTACTTTAAGCGGCCGAGGCCGCTTGCGTTTGCGCGAGAATATTACCGCGGGGCTCTTTGATGAGTTAACGGCAACTCTCCAGTCATCGGTCTACCCGACATACGCGTCGAGTTGACGCTGGAGCTTAATTGCCGCATAACTTGCGTTCGGTTCTGAGGCAAAAGCCGCAGTGTCGTCAGCGAACAGCGACAACTTAACTCCAGGAACTCGGGGCGTGTCGTTGACAAACAACGAGAACAGGAGAGGCCCAAGGACACTTCCCTGAGGGACACCAGCGGTAATAAGCCTCTCCGAAGAGAGAGCGTGGTCTATTCTCACTCGGAAGCTACGGTCTCGCAGAAAGCTGCCGATCAAGTGAACGTAGCAATCTGGAAGAAGGACTTCCGTGAGCTTGTAAAGGACACCCTCGTTCCACACGCGGTCAAAGGCTTTCTCTACGTCTAGGAAGATCGCAGTCGTCTGTTTGCCCTGGCAGCCAGCCTCGGTAATGCATTCCACGAGTCTCATCAGCTGATGAGTCGAGGAGTGCAGCTCACGAAAGCCGAACTGTTCGGGGATCAGCACGTCTAGTCTTTCTAGATGGTCGCGGATCCTACGCTGGATCAATCGCTCGAAAACGTTGGACGTCGCGGACAAGAGGCTGATGGGTCTGAGGTTTTTCATGCGAGAAGAATTCTTTCCCGGCTTGGGTATCGCTATTACTGTAGCCGTTTTCCATTTCGCCGGAAAGTAGGCCAGTCTGAGGCATGAATTGAACAGGTCAGAGAGGAACTGCGTTCCTCGTTCCGGAAGGCGATGGAGGGCGGAATTCGTGACTCCGTCCGGGCCAGGCGCCTTCCGGGGCTTGAGCTGAACAATCCTCTCAGAGACCTCCTCCGGGGAGATGGGCTCCGGCTGGACTGTGATACCGGCCGATAGAAAGCGCTCTACCTCGCGGCAGATTTGCTCAGTGAAAGCCGGGTTCTTGGATGGGTTGGGAGCGAACTGTCGCTCTAAACTGTCAGCCAAGAACGCTGCCTTTTCGAAGGGGCGGCCAAGGGGTTGACCGCCGGGTCCGACCAGTGCGGGGAGAGGCGCGCGTTTACGCTTTCCCGTTAGGGCACTGGAAATCCGCCAGACATTACGGTTCTCGGCAGGGCCATCCATCTGTGTTACAGCTAGCTCTCAGTTGCGTCTACGGAACGCCAGCATGTCGCGACGCAACTTGCCGGACGCTCTGTTGAACGCAGCCTTGTCAGCCGGGTCACGAGTCCTCTGCCAGCGTCTCCGGAGGCGATTCCTCTCGCAAGCGAACTGAGACACCTCTTCGAGGATACGCTGATAGTCAGGCGTGAGCCCCGGTTTCATCCGGGAGGACACATCTACCGCCGAGACTACGGCTGTGTTGAATAAGGCAACTGCCTCGTCGACATGCTGGGTAGTGTCGAGCGGGATATGCTCAGGTAGGCGGCGACTGAACGCCGGGCCAAAGCGTTCCCACTCGATTACCCGCCGCTCGTCGCGGACGGTAGAGTGCTGGGTAGCTATATGCACACTGATGGGGCAATGGTCCGAGGACAGTTCCGAAGTGATGGAGACATGGACCGGGCAATAAACGCCCCTGACCGCGACAATGTCCAGTACATCAGGGCGGGAAGTTGCCAGCCCGCAACCGGCCGCTCAAACAAATCGGGTACTCAGTCCTGGTAACAGCGCTAGCCATCCGACTCAGTCTACCTCTCAGTCTGTGTCCAAACCGAAAATTCCATCGATTGTCATTCCCGACAATCGCAATTACAGGGAAATTCTCCGTTCCCTGCAGAATCTGCTTCCTTCGGCCAAACTCGAGGCCAGGTGCCAAGGCGCCTCGCTTTGAATTGCGGCCACTACAGTCCCGGACTTCCGATCGGTGCAACAGTTTCTCACCGAGAGGAAGATTTCCTTCCATACTTTCGCGCTTCCTTCTGAGCGCAAAATTAAAATAGTTCTCTCAGGACTTCCTTCCTGGACCGCTCCCGATACCATAAGGCAGGAGCTTGTCGCCCTAGGCTATTCGCCGAAGGCGGTAAGTGTACTGCATGTTGGCAAGGGGGAAGATCGCCGACCCGTTAATAGTTTCCTAGTGAAATTACTCAAAGTAGGCCAATTCGAGGAGGTCTCTGGCGTCCATAACTTCCTGCACCTTCGGGTGCAATTCCATACCTTCGACCCGCGGCCGGGCCCCTCGCAGTGTTTTAACTGCCAGAGGTTTGGCCACTCCAGCTTGTTCTGCAACCACCCTCCGCGTTGCGTGCGATGTACTGAGCCTCATCGTGGGTGTGATAAGCCCAAGACGGGGTTCACGGCCATTTGCTGCAACTGCGGCGGGGACCATTCGGCTAGTTATAGAGGATGTAAAGAATTTATATCGGCCATGAAGCTGCAGCGGACTCCTGCTCGCCCTGGCGCGCAGGCAGGCCGTGTTGCAGGTCCCCTCCCTAACCGCAGAGAGGTCTTCCCCCTCTCTCCGGAGCATCATCTCAGGCCACGGCAGCAGTTCTGGCTGCTCCCAGGGCCCCAGTTCCGCCTGCAGTCGTCGTTTCGACGCCGCCGGAGCGCCCAGCCCTTCATACGCGGCTGTGGCCGCTACATCTGTCCCGCCTTCCGCTCCTCGGAACTCCAAAACGAAGCGCACTCGTCGCCGTCAGCGACAAGTTCCACAGGCCTTGCCTGTAAAGCCTCAGCGGGCCCCGCCCGCCCCCAGCCATCAACCTAAGCTCCCAACTGGGCAGACCTCACGTCCGTCCCCGAGCCCTGCGCCATCTACGACACCGACTCAGGCCAGCCAGGTCCGTCTTCCGGAATCTCGGGAATCTTCCCGGGCCCCGGTGGACCCCCTGACTGCCTGGGCTGAAACTTTGGTAAATAACATCTGGTCTGTTCCAGATACAACCACGGTTCTCGCCCTGGTGTTTCAATCCTTGTCTACCCTCTTTCCTCTTCTTCCTTTGAATGGCTAGGAGTCTTAGGATCGTTGCGTGGAATGCCCATGGGGTAGTCCCTCGACGATCTGAACTGATGACTTTCGTAACGGAGTACGACGCTGATGTCGTCCTCCTTTGCGAGACTCATCTGGCTCGCTACCATACCTTCAACCTGCCATCTTACATCTGTTTTCGTCAGGATCGTCCCCAGCGGCCTGGCTGTCGCCCCTCGGAGGGGACAGCCGTCTTAGTCCACAGGCGGATATCCCACAGGCCACTACCCCGTTTAGATACATCTCTTGTTGAAGGTTGTGCGGTGGCGATAGACGCTGGCGGATCGGAGTTGCGCGTTGTTGCGGCGTATCTCCGGCCCGGCCTGCCGATACCTCCACCGCCCGAGGAGTGGGACGCTCTCCTCGATCATCCCCTACCAACCATTGTAGCCGGCGACTTAAATGCCAAGCATCCCTCTTGGAACAGCAGAGTAGCCAACGCCTACGGAAAATCTCTGTATCGGTTCGTCTCCGACGACCCGGTACTTCAATTCATCGGCCCAGAAGACCCTCCTCACTTCCCCTTTTCCGATCATCGACTGGACGTCCTTGACATTGTCATAGCCAAGGACGTGACCCATCACATCCAGGTCTCGTCAGTGTCGGATCTCTCATCCGATCACAAACAATCCCCTTTTTATAACTGCCCGTGAGATGTCGGCCTCACCCCGACCTCCCGCTCAGATTGTTAGGAGAGTCAACTGGCGCTACTACCATGACGAGCTCTCACGGCGGTTTACATCACTCCCCGCGGACTCGATCGTCACTTGTGACGATTTGGATCTCCGAGCCACTCATCTTCAGGAGTTGGTCCAAAGTGTCATGGATCGACACACCTATGCTCTCGAGGTGAACCATCCACGCTCGGCCCTACCACCGGAAGCTCTCCACGCCATCTGGTTACGGCGTAAGCTCCGCCGCAGATGGCAAAGAACCCGTGATCCCGGCATCAAAAGGCGCTTTCAGGCCCAGTCTCTTTACGTCCAGCAGCTACTGCGGGACGTAAACTCTGATCGATGGGACTCATATCTTGAGTCTCTTGAAGTCGACCACGCCTCCGTCTGGAGAGCGGAGAGTAGACTGACCCGCGAGAAGAGAACTCGCAACCCACTTGAAACTTCGAACGGGATTGTATCTTCGTCAGAAGGCAAGGCTGAGGTCTTCGCCGACTGCATGGAGGTGCAATTTACTGTTCACCAAGGCGTCTCGGACCCTTGTCTGTCTTGCCCGGAGTCACGTTATCTTTGTTCGCTGACGACGCTATGTATCACTGCAGCTTCCTGTCCCCGCGCTTTGCGAGTACAAAGCTGCAGCGTCAGTTGAACCAGCTTCCGGACTGGCTACGGAAATGCCGGGTGACGATCAACACGGAGAAATCCGAGGCGATCTGCTTCACCCGTAAGTCCATCTTTTGATGCCAGCGCCTCTCCCTAGAAGGGAGGCCAGCCCATCGCCTACAAAGAATCGGTGAAGTATGTAGGCGTTCGGCTAGATCGTCGCCTTTGCTTCAACGCCCACGTGACGGAAACCCTTGCGGCGTCCGAGCCAAATTATCTCCTTTCCTCTCGTGTCGCTTTTATCTCACTATCTATCTGCTTTTTCTCAGGTCTGTACTGACCTATGCGGCTCCCGCCTTGTGGTCTCTTTTATCCACCACCAACAGATGTAGGCTGGAAGCTTTCCAGTCCCGGACCCTCCGATCCTTGACGGGGTCACCTTGGTTTCTAAGGAACGACGTGATTCGAAGGGGTCTCCGTGTTCCTACCTTGACTGCCTTTGTCCGGTCGCTGGCTCTAACTCTCTTTGCTAAAGCCTCGATCTCCACCTTCCCATACCTACGAACCATCAGTGCATCAGAACCACCACCGTCCATTCGAGTCAAGCGCCCTCGGGCACATCTTGATGATCCGCCATAACGCCATCCTCTTTAAATTAAACTAAAACATGTAATCATCAGTCCTAGACCAGAGTTTTTCACTTAAACTGTCCTTCTCTCCTTCCTGCCCACCTCCTAGCACGCTGAGTCGGCTGCTTGTCGCTGTCATCAATCATTGGCACGGAGGCTCTCCGCCTAGCGGGGAGCGACCGACGCCCTCAGGGCGTCGGCTGCCTGGACTTGAAACGGGGAACATCTGTTGGTCGAATCGGTACCAGCGGCAGTGCACAAATAAAAATAAAAGTTTATACTCCACCGCCTTCACAGTTAACTGGTTGGCGGTTTCCTTTTCCAGTTTTAGATCACCAGTCAAAAATGTACCAGCACTATGTTCACTTCTGGCAGCCACTGGACACGCTCCAGATGCTGCAAATAAGTCACGGGTGCAAAGATACCCCGTATCCATAATGTACTGGGACAAGCGTTTGCCGACGGTTCTGTTCTCGCTGCGGAATCGTGCAAACGCTGCCACTGGAGTGACACCGAGCGAGCTTCTGCTGGGCAGAGACCTACGCCGACCCGGTGACTGGAGTCGGCCACACGCAGAACAGGATGTCCGGCCAATTGAGGAACGAGTAGAGGCGGCTAGGTCACATCAGACCAAGTATCAGCAACGGCGGTATCCGGAACGGAGAAC
This sequence comes from Magicicada septendecula, assembly GCA_034769895.1. Taxonomy (NCBI): domain Eukaryota; kingdom Metazoa; phylum Arthropoda; class Insecta; order Hemiptera; family Cicadidae; genus Magicicada; species Magicicada septendecula. The sequence goes on from CM068371.1 coordinate 242,959,878, forward strand.
ACAGGACCCTACACTGGGCGTAGGGTAGCTGGTGTACGTCAAGAGCCACGCCGGACCAGCCAAAGGACGGAGGTACCCTGGATGGGAGCCAGCCTGGGAAGGTCCCTTTAGCGTTGCCGCAACCCTCGGCGGGCAGATTTACACAGTGGAGAAGGACGGACGCCCATACAATGTTCACCGCCAACGGTTCAAACCCGCCGGAGAAGAAGAATGGGCTGGCCACCGGAGAGCATTCAAGACCCAGGGGAATTGTTACGTAGCGACGACGCTCTGGGCTGTGCGGTTGTGCGTCGCAGAGACGAACCGCTCGGTATCTGAGTTCCGAGCTACCTTCTGCAGCTCCTGCCTCGTGGCCCTGCCCAAGTAGGGCGGGTGCTCTATAGCAGGCCGATTCTCGGCTGTTGTGCTAGCCTACACTAGCGCAGTATACACCGAGGCCGTTTCCACGAATCACCTGGACGTATACGGTACCTGCCCAGCCCAGCCACTAGAGGATTGTCTGGGAACCTCACCGCACGTGCATAAAATGTGCGTGCAAGCCGCCTGAATGTTTCGTCTAAGGAGCGGACGCCAAGTCCTCTCCTTAGAAGGCATGATGAAAAGCGACGGGGGACTTTGGCCGCTAACCGAAGACCCCTGTCGAGGACGCTCTGCAACTTCTTTTTATGCATTGCGGCGAGGTAACCCCAAACCGGGCAAGCGTAGGTAATGACCGGCAGCAGATACGCGCCGACGATCATCTTGCCCAATTTCCTGGTCATGGCTGAGCTGATCAGGAATGGAAACAGTAAACTCAGACGAGCGGATGCTCGCTTATGAACTGTCTGAGCGTGGGTACGCCAGGTGAGGCGACGGTCGAGGTGTAATCTGAGGGACTTAACCTCTTTGGACCAGCGCAAGTACGTTCTGCCGATACGTAACTGCCTAACAGGGATCTTCCGTCGCTTCGAGAATTCGACGGCTACACTCTTGGTAGCGTTGAGTTGCACTCTCCAATTTTCAGTCCAGTCCCCGAGCGTGTCGAGCTGGCGCTGCAGTCGTAAGACGGCTCTTTCTACATGACGATCGGCCGTAAATACTGCCGAGTTGTCCGCAAAGTGGGCCACCTGGACTCCAGGCTCTCTCGGCACGTCGTTGACGTAGAGTGAGAACAGAAGGGGGCCAAGAACACTACCTTGAGGGACGCCGGCTGTGATTCGTCTCTCGGAAGGGACTGAATCTCCAACTCTCACGCAGAAGGTCCTCTCCGTCAGAAAGCTAGCAACCAGATGGAGATAGCAGTCCGGGAGCTGGACTTCCCTAAGCTTGAATAATAGGCCATCATGCCATACGCTGTCGAAGGCTTCTTCAACATCTAAGAAACAGCCAACGGTCCGTTCTCTCCGACACCTGGCGTCCGTGACGTATTCCACCATTCTCATCAGTTGATGAGTGGTCGAATGCATCACACGGAAGCCGAACTGTTCGGGGACCAGCACGTCAAAGTTGGTTAGATGTTCTCGTACACGACGCTGCACGAGGCGCTCAAAAACCTTGGACGTGGAGAGTAGGCTGATAGGCCTGAGGTTGTCGGGGCGGGAAGCATCCTTTCCCTGCTTTGGGTCACCGCAATACCCAGAGCATCGGGAGCCGCGTTAGGTAGTGTAGGAAAGAAAGTGGGTTGCGCTGGACCAAATACCATCGCCCGACGCGATTCAACATAACTGAGCAAGCGCCTCCCGTTCGAAGTAGTCAAGCGAATATTCCATACGCGATGCTTGCAATTCAGATCGCCGGCCAAAATTACCCATCGGTGAGAATCGAAGATGACGTCCAGGTCGCCGACAAGGAGTTCAGCTTGCGGGGGCTTGTATGCTGAAACCACGAGGACGCCGCTAAGAGCTCCGTGGACCTCAATGGCGGTGGCCTCTAGGTTAGTGCGCTTCGGCAAAACGACACGATGATGACCTATAGAGGTCCTCACCGCGATCGCCGTGCCGCCTCCTTGTCGGCCAACTCGGTCATCCCGATAGACCACGTAATTTGGTAATCGAAACCGGTTCGCCGGGGTCAGGTGTGTTTCTGTGAGGAAAAGTACGTCGGGTTTGAACTGAGCCAGGAATTCTAGAAGGTCGGAATGCTTGGAACCGATGGAGTTAGCATTCCAGGCTATGAGTGAGAGATCTCGTCTAAGGGCTCGGTTCATAGAAGGCCTATGACATTACAAGCTTCCACCAAGAGCATAAATCTCTCAGTTGGGTCAGCAGTTTCCAGGCGGTCTCGGATGGATCTGAAGGTGGATGCGACTTTCTTGAGGTCGTAGCCGGACAGAAAGTCGCGGACGAACTGTGCGTCATCGGTAGTGACGGACTGGGCGGTTTGCCTGGAAACTGAGGCCGCGTAAAGGCAACCAGGTTTAACGGCAGATCGGGTCGTGGTGGAAGCCACAGGTCTTGTTCAACGGCGCAGACGTTTTTGAATGTGCGACAGGAAAAGTACGTTGTTGCGCTTCGTCCGACTTATACCGGGAAGCAGGACTTTTCTTGGGCTGTGGGCAGGCAGGAGCTCGGGGCCGAGCATCCGGTGTGGTTATCCCTATTGTTTTAGGTTTAGTTTTGCCTGTTCGCGGATATCGCGGAGGTGGCAATGGTGGCGAGGCTACCTCTGGTTCAGAGGCGGAGTTGGTGGTTCCGCGGAGGTGGAGTGTTGATTCTCCGGCTGCAATACCGAGATATTGGGTACAGGGCATGTCTCTGCTGCGGAAGGCGACGCGGTACGTTTTTGTGCCTTTGTAGGGGCTGAAGGTGGAGCCGGATAGGGCGCGCGCTGTACCGGTGGTGCCTTTGGTTGCGGCTTAGCCTGTGCTTTAGGCTGCTTCTGAGTTTGGGGCTGCAATACTGGCTGCCTCGGCTTCGGGAGGGGCCCCTGAGGCTTTTGTTTCCGCAGTAGTTCCGCCCTGTATACCGGGCAGTTACTATTATTGGCTGCATGGCCTTCGCCACAATTGATGCAGCGATAATAGGACTTGTCTGCCACAGTGCAGGCCTGCGTGGAATGTCCCAAGGAACAACGTAAACAGGCCGGGGCACTGCGACAGACGTCTGTATGATGGCCGAACCTCTGGCACCGATGGCACTGCGCGAGCTTGCCTAGGGGGCGTCTGGATTCCACTCTGACGCGGAAGCCAAACTACCACGTCAGGTGGAATTCCTTATCTGCAGCCTCGCCCTTTTCGAGGTGGAGAAGGACGAGTGGGAAAGGTACTCGAGTTTCTGATTTGGTGAACAGGCAAAAAATTGCCTGCACCGGGTACCCGAGTTCGCGGAGTTCCAAAAGGATCTCCTGGGGATCGGTGTGCGCGTCAAGCCCACGCAGAATTACAGACAAGGTCTTGACACGAGGGGAAAAGGTATGGTATTGCAGGTTGTTAGGCTGCAGAAAGACCTCGACAAGCGGTGGTCCTCGATCCGACGGACGACAACTTTGACCGTGTTACCGCCAAGCAGCTTGAGTTCAAGTTTGTCGGCCGACAGGCCGTGGTTCGCGATCAGCCGCCTGTATAAGGCGGCGACATTGGACACCCCGTGGACGAACAGGGGCGGCGCGCGACCAAGCGTCGCGTAAGCAGCCGGAGCTGTTCCCAAAGCAGTCGGAACCGCAGCCTGTTGGCCCTGAGAAAAACCGATGTCCATGGCCGAGGTCCGAGAGGAAGCGGATTCGGTTGAATGGTTCCTCTTCGGCTTCTTAGCCGGGCGTCTACGCCGACCAACGGTCGCGAAGTCGTCCGAGTCGGCCACCGAGAGAGGGGGAAGCGGGTTAGGGAGAGGATCGTCCGTCTCCATCGACCGAGGCGATTCAGGCGAGTCGCCCGCGTGAGGCAAGGCAGAGCTGAGCGACTCGGCACTCGAGCCGTTGCCCGTAGTGGGCATGCTGGCCGAGTGTGGCTGCCGGACAGAGACTGCTAGGGAGTCAGTGCCAGACGCCAGGGATGTTGGCTCCGGCCGAAGCCGGGTTACCCACGCGACTTCCCTGCTCACGGCGATGCGGGAGGAGCTGGGCTAAAGACCAGCTTCATTAGGTACCAGTCCTTACCAAGACTGGTGTCCACTGGGCTATATCCAAGCTCGCTTACCACTGGTGGGGGCTCGCAAGGATCGTCCGGGGCAGTGCTACCTAACAGCCGAGGGGAAGGTTAGGGAGAAGCACAGATGTACGCCACTCACCAAGAGCCCAGGGCAATCCTCGTCTTTCCTGTCCGGTAAGATGTTTGCCGGCGGCAGGTGGTCCAAATGAGGGCAACTTCCGCCAGCTGCTTCTTCTACCAGCTACTCAATTCACCGGCAGCAGCTGGCTCTTGGGTCTTCTTTCCATGCGAAATATGGTCTCCTCGTCCAAGCGGAGAGGCAGGCGTGGCAGCAAGAAACTGTAGCAGCGTCCAGAGTAGAGCTGAAGAGAAGAGTGTTGATCAGTCCGAAGTCTGGAAGCGAAGTGGCCGACTACTACTGCCAGAGCTGTTGGGTTGCGCGTCGTGAGACGACCCAATGGTTTCCTAGTACCGAGCCTTCGGTGGGGGCTCCTGCCTAGTGATCCTGTCCAGACGGAATATTATTTAATTATTTAATGGCCGCTACAACGACATGCTCGTACTAGGTCGACTAGTACAATATTTGTCGAGGCCGTTTCCAAGAATCACCTGGACGTGTTCGGTACTTGCCAAGGCCAACTATGAGAGGGTTTGTCTGGGTCCTCGCAGCTCGGACGTAAAATTTACGTGCAAGTCGTCTTGCGGTGTCTTCAAGGAGCGGACACCGAGTCCTCTTCTCAAGAGTCGAGAAGAAAACCGATAGGGGACTTTGGCAACTTTCTTTTATGAACGGTTGCGAGGTAGCCCCAGACGGGAATAGCGTAGGTAATGATCGGCAACAGATACGCGTTGACGATCAACTTACCCAACTTGCGGGTCATAGCCTTGTTGACAAGTATCGGAAACAGTTGCGCGAGACAAGCGGACCCTCTCTTTCGCATCGTCTCAGCGTGGGCACGCCAGGTGAGCCAACGGTCAAGGTGGACACCGAGGTATTTAACCTCTCTCGACGAGGGCAAGTACGTTCTACCGAGTCTCACTCGTCCTCGTGGTTCTTTCCGGCGCTTTGAGAATAGCACCGCGGAGCTCTTGGTTTCGTTGACGGCAACTTTCCAGCTCTCCGTCCACGTCGAATACACATCGAGTGCGCGTTGGAGTCGTGGGATAGCCCTGTCAGCATTACGATAGATGGTATAGACCGCCGTGTCGTCGGCAAACAGGGCCATCTGGACTCTACGCCACACTAGCACGCGTCAACGACGTGCCGAGACAGCCTGGAGTCCAGATGGCCCTCTTCGCTGACGACACGGCCGTATTTACGGCCGATCGTCATGAGGAAAGGGCCGTCCTACGACTGCAGCACCAGCTCGACACGCTCGTGGACTGGACTGAGAATTGGAGAGTGCAACTCAACGCCACCAAGAGTGTAGCCGTCGAATTCTCTAAGCGACGGAAGAACCCCGTTAGGCAGCTACGTATCGGCACAACGTACTTGCGCTGGTCCAACGAGGTCAAGTACCTCGGCTTACACCTTGACCGTCGGCTCACCTGGCGTACCCACGCACAGACAGTTCTTAAGCGAGCATCCACTCGCCTGTGCGCACTGTTTCCACTCCTGATCAGCTCAGCCATGTCCAGGAAATTGGGTAGGATGATCGTCGGCGCGTATCTGCTGCTGGTCATTACCTACGCCTGCCCGGTCTGGGGTTACCTCGCCGCAATGCATAAAAAGAAGTTGCAGAGCGTCCTCGATAGGGGTCTTCGGCTAGCGGCCAAAATCCCCCGTCGCTTTGCATCTCGCCTTCTAAGGAGAGGACTTGGCGTCCGCTCCTTAGACGACACATTCAGGCGGCTTGCACGCAAATTTTATGCACGTGCGGCGAGGTTCCCAGGCAATCCTCTAGTGACTGGGCTGGGAAGGTACCGTATACGTCCAGGTGATTCGTGGAAACGCCCTCGGTGTATACTGCGCTAGTGTAGGCTAGCACAACAGCCGAGAATCTCGGCCTGCTATAAAGCACACGCCCTACTTGGGCAGGGCCACGAGGCAGGAGCTCCAGAAGGCAGCTCGGAACTCAGATACCGAGCGGTTCGTCTCTGCACCGCACATCCGCAAAGCCCAGAGCGAAAAAAAAGACGTTCTCGACATATTTATTGTCAAGGACGCTGTCTGCCCCATCCTGGTCGAGGCCATCTCAGCCCTATCGTCCTATCACAATCCGCTGGTTGTGACGCTCCGACGAACAAGCTACTCCTCGCCTGCCCGTCCTCGTAAGAAGGTCAACTGTCGCTCTTACCACGACGAGCTGTGCCATAGGTTCCCATCAGCCCCCGAGGCCCCAGCGCCCTCTCGAAGGGAGCTGGACCGCCAAGTCACACATCTCCATGACACCCACTGCATGGATACCCACTCTTACACTGTCCCAGCACATCGTAGGAAGTCCCAACTCCCTGTCGAAGTCCAAGAAGCCATCAGCCAGCGGCGGCGCCTTCGCCGCTGCTGGCAAAAGACTCGCGATCCCGCTGTCAAGCGCCAGTATCGCCGACAGTCTGATTACGTAAAGCAACCCCTGCTTGATGTCACCCAGCATAGCTGGGACAACTATCTTGAATCCCTGGAAGTTGACCACGCCTCCGTCTGGCAGGCTACTGGTCGCCTCCTTGGCGAAAAGAGGACTCGCCACCCCTTGACTCCCCGACGGGTGTTGTTCATTCACCGGAACGCAAGGCTGAGGTCTTCGCAATCTCCGTTGAGGAACAATTTACCCCTCACAGAGGCGTCTTCGATGCGGACCACATGGCTCGTGTCGAGGACTTCCTCGAAAACTATCTCGCCCTACCTTTGACGGATCCCCCACCCCCTTTGAAAAAACCGATCTCGTCCATGCTATCGCACGGCTGAATCCTAAACGGGCCTGCGGCCCGGACAGAATAGGAGCGATCGCCCTAAAGAATGCCCCATCAGTTGTCACTGACCATATCCTGGACGTGTTCAACTCATGTCTCCGCCTCAATTCCTTCCCTCGCCTGTGGAAAAATGCAAGGGTAATCATGATCCCTAAACCCGAGAAATCTCGCATGTTCCCTGAAAACTATCGCCCCATCTCATTACCGCCCGTGTTATCAAAGGTGTTTGAGCGCCTCCTGCACGCCCGTGTTGTACCGCTGCTTGATGGTTTCATCCGCAGCGAACAGTATGGGTTTCGCAGGAACATTCAACCACCCTACAACACAACTAGTCCGCGTCGTCATCCAGTTCTCTGACGCTGCAAACAAAAAGCTGCACACCGCAGCCGTCCTCTTGGACGTTAGTAAGGCCTTCGACCGTGTCTGGCACGAAGGTCTGCTCTATAAACTGGCACACACGCCCCTTCCCACATCAACTGTGAGACTGTTCTGGTCGTATCTCCGCGGCCGGACTTTTCACATTAGCGTAGATGGAGTGGTCTCTTCTGGCCGCCCCATAGACGCTGGCGTTCCCCAAGGATCAGTCCTCGGCCCGGTTCTGTACCTCGTGTACACGAACGACTTGCCCGTATATCCCAATGTCACTCTTTCCCTTTTTGCTGACGATGCCATGTATCACTACAGCTCGCAGAACCCTGGTTTTGCTAGCACAGTGATACAACGCCAACTCGACCTTCTGCCTCCCTGGCTACGTAAGTGGCGCGTGGCGATCAACGCGGTGAAATCCGAAGCGATCTGCATCACGCGCAAGCGGACCGCATGCCAGCCCCTAACCCTAGATGGGAACCCTATCGCTTGGAAGAAGTCTGTGAAGTACTTAGGAGTGTCTATCGACAGTCGACTAAGCTTCGCAGGCCACGTCCAAACCAAACTCCGACAAGCCCGTGGCGTCAGAGCCAAAATCTTTCCTCTCATCTCGCGCAGAAGTCCCCTCTCACTGCGCACTAAACTCACCCTTTATCTCCTGCTTATCAGAACAGTATTCACCTACGCAGCCCCAGCGTAGTGGCCCCTCTTATCTGCCACAACAAAGCGTAAGCTGGAACAGTTCCAAAACAGTTCCGTCCGTATCCTCTCCAACTCGCCCTGGTTTGTAACAGAGCTATCAGGACGGGCCTCCGTCTGCAAACGGTGGAAGAGTTTGTCTTCAGACTCTCTGTAGGCCTCTTCTTCCGGGCTGCAGACTCCCAATACCCCCACCTCCGTGACCTGGCCAGGGACGAAGGTTCCCCTTGCCACGTAGTCAAGAGACCCCGCACTCTGCTGGACGACCCCCATAGTCTCCTACATAGGGCCCTTCTCCTGAGGGAGTCAACACCCTACCGCCAGTACACTACCTCCAACAGATCACCTACCACACCATAGACATCGCCTTAAACCTAACTCTGCCCTGAATGGTCTGCCCTGGTCATTTGCGGCCTCGGCGGGGTTTTCTTATGTTAGTTGTGCAAGTGCCTTCTTTCATCAGGCGCCCGCCCTGGATACGCAACGGGCCTGAGCTGATCACCACTGTGCGGACAGTGGGGCCAAGTCGGAGACAGCAGCGATGGCCAACCGGTCCTCATATGTACCGGGAGGTTTCTCCGCTGTGACTCGGTCGCGTCACCGCTGGCTTCAGGGCCCAAATCCTTCCAGACTTTGGCTAGGCTGAGCACCTCATTTGTGAGATCCTCTCCACTACCCAACTGCAAAAGGAGCACACCATCCCACCCACTTGATCTTGTTTTCCCGAAAATCCTTGAGAGAGCCCGACCTACTTGCAGTCATCGGAGGAGCCACTCCGGGCGCTGCTACCATGCAGGGGCCTTGAGCCCTGTCCCCCCATTAGCTACAAGCTAGAGGCGCTACACTCAGAGATAGACACGTCAGAGACACACTTCTGCTCCAGCTTTGAACTGAACAGGACTGCTCTTTGGATCGCTCTCTTCAGCTCTCCGCTGGACGTGCTACAGCTTGCTGTTTCGGCCACCTCGTCGCTGGACGAGGCATACTATCGCCTTTCTATTCGTGGGAAAAAGGACCAAGGAGCCAGCTGCTGCCGGTGAATTCAGTAGCTGGTACAAGTGGCAGCTGGCAGAAGGGCGAGGCCGCAGATAAGATATTCCACCTGACGCGGCTGTTTGGCTTCCGCGTCAGAGTGGAATCCAGTCGTCCCCCGGGCAAGCTTGCGCAGTGCCACCGGTGCCAGAGGTTCGGTCATCACACCGACGTCTGTCGCAGTGCCCCGGCCTGTTTACGTTGTTCTCTGGGACATTCAACCCAGGCCTGCACTGTGGCAGACAAGACCAAGTTTCGCTGCATTAATTGTGGCCAAGGCCATGCAGCAAATAACATTAACTGCCCGGTCTACAAGGTGGAGCTCCTGCGGAAGCAAAAGCCGCAGGGGCCCCTCCCGAAGCCAAGGCAGCCAGTTTTGCAGCCCCAACCTCAGAGGCAGCCTAAAACATAGGCTAGGCCGCAACCGAAGGCACAACCAGCACGGCGCGCGCCCTCTCCGGCTCCACCTCCAGCCCCTACAAAGGCACCAAAACGAACCGCGTCTCCTTCCGAAGCAGAGACAAGCCCTGTAGCCGCCATCTCGGTTATGGAGCCGGAGAATCAACCCTCCACCTCCGCAGAACCTCCAACTCCCGCCTCTGAACCAGAGGTAGCCTCACCACCACTGCCACCTCCGCGATTTCCGCGAGCAGGCATCACTAAATCCAAAAAACAAGGGATAACCACACCGGATGCTCGGCCCCGAGCTCCTGCCTGCCCACAGCCCAAGAAAAGTCCTGCTTCCCGGTACAATAAGTCCGACGAAGCGCAACAGCGTACTTTTCCTGCCGCTGATTCAAAACCGTCTGCCCCTGGTCCTGTGGCTTCCACCACGTCCCGATCTGCCGTAAAACCTGGTCGCTCTTACGCGGCCTCAGTTTCCAGGCAAAACGCCCAGTCCGTCATATCCGATGACGCACAGTTCGTCCGCGACTTTCTGTCTGGCTACAACCTCAAGAAAGTCGCATCCACCTTCAGGTCCATCCGAGACCGCCTGGAAACTGCTGACCCAACTGAGAGATTCATGCTCTTGGTGGAAGCCTGCGAAGTAATAAGTCTTCTATGAACCGAGCCCTTAGACGAGATCTCTCGCTCGTAGCCTGGAATGCTAACAACATCGGTTCCAAGCATTCCGACCTTCTTGAATTCCTGGCTCGGTTCAAACCCGACGTACTTCTCCTCTCTGAAACCCACCCACCCCGGCGAACCGGTTTCGATTACCAAATTACGTGGTCTATCGGGATGACCGAGTTGGCCGAAGAGGAGGCGGCACGGCGATCGCTGTGAGGACCTCCATAGGTCATCATCGTGTCGCTTTGCCGCAGGCCACCGCCATTGAGGTCCACGGAGCTCTTGGCGGCGTCCTCGTGGTTTCAGCATACAAGCCCCCACAAGCTGAACTCCTTGTTGGCGACCTGGACGTCATCTTCGATTCCCATCGAAGGGTAATTTTGGCCGGCGATCTGAATTGCAAGCATCGCGTCTGGAATAGTCGCCTGACTACTCCGAACGGGAGGCGCTTGCTCAGTTTTGTTGAATCGCGCCGGGCGATGGTGTTTGGTCCAGCGCAACCCACGTTCTTTCCGTCAAGGCCTAACGCGGCTCCCGATGTTCTGGATATCGCGGTGACCCAAGGAGTTGTCTGTCCGGTCGAGGTATTCTCACTTACGGAGTTGACATCCGACCACAACCCTATCTTGGTCCACGTCGCTACCCAGCACGCATATGCACGTTCTGACCAGAAGAAGGTTATCGATTGGGATCGCTACGGCCCGGCCTTGTGCCGTCGATTGCCGCCAGCGGCCCCACTCGATTCCGTTCGCCTCCTAGACGAAGCAGTAGCGGGAATCGAAGAGGCAATCATCTCGGCTATAGGCGTGTCTTCACGTACGCGAGCTGGTTTCACGCCTGACTACCAACGCATCCCTGAGGAAGTCTCTCTTCTCGCTCGCGAGAGGAATTACTTCCGGAAACGTTGGCAGAGGACCCGTGATCCAGCCGATAAGACAGCATACAATCGGCTCACCGGACGACTGCGTGGCAGTCTGAAGGCGTTCCGACGTAGCTGTTGGGAACTCGCTGTGGCCCGAACGGGGGATGTGAACCCTCAAAGTCACCCGTACAGAATACCTACCGCATTGACGGGACGGAGGCGACGACCTCCACTCCCCGCCATTGTTGGACCGTTCGGTCGACTCCTGGGTCGCCCGGAGGAGAAGGCCGAGTACTTGGGCTTGTGTTTCGAGCGACAGTTCGCTCCCAACCCGCCCATGGACTGGGACTTCGACGAACAAGTCGAGATGGCTGTGGAAGACTTTCTGTCTCTTCCGATCACGGCGGAGCCCGAACCCATCTCTTTGGAAGAGTTCTCAGATCGGTTCGCTGAACTTCAGCCAAGAAAAGCTCCAGGCCCGGACGGTGTTCCGAACACCGCTCTACGACTTCTTCCCGAGACTGGAGTTCAATTCTTGACTGATTTGTTCAACGCGTGTCTTAGACTGGCCTACTTTCTCAAGAAATGGCGAAAGGCGACGGTTATCGTTATCCCGAAACAGGGAAAGGATACCACCCGCTCTGAAAACCTCCGGTCTATAAGCCTACTATCCGCTACGTCCAAGGTTTTTGAGCGCCTCGTACAGCGTCGTGTACGAGAACATCTAACCAACTTTGACGTGCTGGTCCCCGAACAGTTCGGCTTTCGTGTGGGGCATTCGACCACTCATCAACTGATGAGATTGGTGGAAAGCATCACGGAAGCCGGGTGTCGGAGAGAAGTTGGCTGTTTCTTAGATGTTGAAAAAGCCTTCGACAGCGTATGGCATGATGGCCTATTATTCAAGCTTAGGGAAGTCCAGCTCCCGGACTGCTACCTCCATCTGGTTGCTAGCTTTCTGACGGAGAGGACCTTCTGCGTGAGAGTTGGCGATTCAGTCTCTTCCGAGAGACGAATCACAGTCGGCGTCCCTCAAGGTAGTGTTCTAGGCCCCCTTCTGTTCTCGATCTACGTCAACGACGTGCCGAGACAGCCTGGAGTCCAGATGGCCCTCTTCGCTGACGACACGGCCGTATTTACGGCCGATCGTCATGAGGAAAGGGCCGTCCTACGACTGCAGCGCCAGATCGACACGCTCGTGGACTGGACCGAGAATTGGAGAGTGCAACTCAACGCTACCAAGAGTGTAGCCGTCGAATTCTCCAAGCGACGGAAGAACCCTGTTAGGCAACTACGTATCGGCAGAACGTACTTGCGCTGGTCCAACGAGGTCAAGTACCTCGGATTACACCTTGACCGTCGGCTCACCTGGCGTACCCACGCACTAGCAGTTCTCAAGCGAGCATCCACTCGCCTGTGCGCACTGTTTCCACTCCTGATCAGCTCAGCCATGACCAGGAAATTGGGCAGGATGATCGTCGGCGCGTATCTGCTGCCGGTCATTTCCTACGCCTGTCCGGTCTGGGGCTACCTCGCCGCAATGCATAAAAAGAAGTTGCAAAGCGTCCTCGACAGGGGTCTTCGGCTAGCGGCCAAAGTCCCCCGTCGCTTTTCATCTCGCCTTTTAAGGAGAGGACTTGGCGTCCGCTCCTTAGACGACACATTCAGGCGGCTTGCACGCACATTTTATGCACGTGCGGCGAGGTTCCCAGGCAATCCTCTTGTGACTGGGCTGGAAAGGTACCGTATACGTCCAGGTGATTCGTGGAAACGCCCTCGGTGTATACTGCGCTAGTGTAGGCTAGCACAACAGCCGAGAATCGGCCTACTAAAGAGCACACGCCCCACTTGGGCAGGGCCACGAGGCAGGAGCTCCAGAAGGTAGCTCGGAACTCGGATACCGAGCGGTTCGTCTCTGCGACGCACAACCGCAAAGCCCAGAGTGAAAAACAAGAGGCGCTACACCTGGCCCTAAAACACCCTTGGCTTCCACCAATCCCCCAATATAAGTCTTGGCGCTCTTACGCGCAAACAGTCTCCGGGCACTCTGCCTCAAAAGCCGTACCTGACGACTACCAGGTCGTCAAAGACTTCCTTGCGGAATTCGACCTCCGCAAAGTTGCCCAGACCTTCAGATCCATCCGCTCCCCCTTGGGGACTGCTGATATAACCGAGAGGTTCATGCTTTTGGTGGAAGCCGCCACTTGTGTAGGACTATGGGTCGGGTCCTCAAACGTGACCTCTCCATTCTTTTCTGGAACGCCAACGGGTTGGCTAATAAGATCCAGGAACTCCAAGAACTACTGGCCCGACTCAAACCCGATGTAGTACTTCTCAATGAGACCCACTTGACCCCTGCGAATCGGTTACGACTTGCCAACTATGTGTGCTATCGAAACGACAGACCGGGCACTGCTGGTGGCGGTACTGCCGTCGCGGTGAGGCTCAATCTCGAGCATCACCGAGTCGTCTTGCCTGCAACGACTCACCAGGAATTTACCGCTGTGGAGATGTTGAACACTCTAGGCGGTGTACTCTTGGTAGCGGCGTATAAACCGCCGCAAAAAGAGCTCCTTCACCCCGATCTTGCTGTCGCGTTCGATGCACACAGGAGGGTCATCACGGCCGGCGACCTGAACTGTAAGCATCGCGATTGGAACAGACGTTTGACTGCCCTAAACGGGAAGCGCTTACGCAGGTTTGCTGATTCACGCAGGGTAACAGTGATTGGACCCGCCCAATCTACGTGCTACCCCTCACAACTCCACGCGGCTCCCGATGTCTTGGACATAGCGGTGATCCAAGGAATTGACAGCCCGGTCCATGTGTCCGCGCTAACGGAACTATCGTCCGATCATCTCCCCATCTTGTTACACATCGCTACCCAGCACGTCGTATGCAGAGATGTCAGGAAGGTGGTAGAATGGAACCGCTATGGCCCGGCGTTAATTCGCCGATTGACGGAAGCGGGACCACTCGAAACCGTCCGCCAAGTCGACGAGGCGTTTGACGCGGCTGTCGTATCTGCGATCGACGCGTCTTCCAGGATGAAGCCTGGCGCCACGCCCCACTGGCAGCGGATCCCAGAGGAGACGAGTGCTCTCGCTTGCGAGACGCACTCAGCGGACCCGTGATCCGGCCGACAAGGCAGCGTACAACCGGGCGACCGGCATTTTACGTCGTGAAATGCAGACCTACCGGAGACGCTGTTGGGAACTCGCCGTGGCCCAAGCAGGGGACGAATCGGACGAAAGTAGCCCTTACCGGATACCTTCGGCGTTGGTAGGGAAGAGGCGCCAACCTCGTATCCCAGCCACTGCTGGACCTTTCGGTCAAATCCTGGCTCGCCCGGAGGCGAAGGCCGAGTACTTGGGCGCGTGTTTCGAGCGACAGTTCGCTCCTAACCCGCCCATGGACTGGGACTTCGATAAAGAAGTCGAGAACGAAGTGGAAGACTTTCTGTCTCTTCCGATCACTGCGGAGCCCAAACTCATTACTAGGGAAGAGGTCACAGATCGACTCGTTGAACTCGTACCGAGGAAAGCTCCTGCCCCGGACGGCGTCTCGAACGCCGGTATAACTCGACTCCCGGAGCAAGGAGTAATTTTCTTGGTTGCGCTGTTCAACGCGTGTCTAAGACTGCCCTATTTTCCCGAGAAATGGCGTAAGGCGACGGTCATAGTGATCCCGAAGCAGGGAAAGGATGCTTCCCGTCCCGGCAACCTCCGGCCCATTAGTCTACTGTCAGCCACGTCAAAGGTTCTCGAACGTCTTGTACAACGGAGAGTCCTAGACCATTTACGAAACTTTGATGTACTGGTCCCCGAACAGTTCGGTTTCCGTGTGGGGCATTCCACCACTCATCAGCTGATGAGACTGGTAGAATACATCACGGGCGCTGGCTGTCGGAACTAGCAGACTGTCGCCTGTTTCCTAGATGTGGAGAAGGCCTTTGATAGTGTCTGCCACGACGGGCTCTTGTTCAAGCTCCGTAAAATCCAGCTCCCAGATTGTTACCTTCGCTTGATTGCTAGCTTTCTGACGGAGAGGACTTTCTGCGTGAGAATAGATGACCATGTCTCTTCCGAGAGACACATTACAGCCGGGGTACCTCAAGGTAGCGTGCTAGGGCCTCTTCTGTTCTCCGTGTACGTCAACGACGCACCAAGAGAGCCTGGAGTCCAGATGGCCCTGTTTGCCGACGACACGGCGGTCTATACCGCCGATCGGAACGCTGACAGGGCTATCCCACGACTCCAACGCGCACTCGATGCGTATTCGACGTGGACGGAAAGCTGGAAAGTTGACGAAGAGCTCCGCGGTGCTATTCTCAAAGCGCCGGAAAGAACCACGAGGACGAGTGAGACTCGGTAGAACGTACTTGCCCTGGTCGAGAGAGGTTAAATACCTCGGTGTCCACCTTGATCGTCGGCTCACCTGGTGTGCCCACGCTGAGACGATGCGAAAGACAGCGTCCGCTTGTCTCGCGCAACTGTTTCCGATACTTGTCAACAAGGCTACGACCCGCAAGCTGGGTAAGCTGATCGTCACCGCGTATCTGTTGCCGATCTGGGGTTGCCGACCTACGCTATTCCGGTCTGGGGTTACCTCGCAACCGTTGATAAAAGAAAGTTGCAAAGCGTTCTCGATAGGGGTCTTCGGCTATCGGCCAAAGCCCGTTATCGGTTTTCTTCTCGACTTTTGAGAAGAGGACTCGGTGTCCGCTCCTTGGAAGACACCGCAAGGCGACTTGCACGTAAATTTTACGTCCGAGCTGCGAGGAGCCAGACAAACCCTCTCATAGCTGGCCTTGGCAAGTACCGAACACGTCCAGGTGATTCTTGGAAACGGCCTCGACAAATACTGTACTAGTCGACCTAGGACGAGCGTGTCGTTGTAGCGGCCATAAATAATTAAATAATATTCCGTGTGGACAGGATCACTAGGCAGGAGCCCCTACCGGAGGCTCGGTACTAGGAAATCATTGGGTTGTCTCACGACGCGCAACCCAACAGCTCTGGCAGCATTTTGGCGCACTCCATTGGACGTCGTGAAGCCAGCCGGAAGAAAAGGAAGAAGGAAGATTGGAGAGCACAGGTGAAGCAGCGATGGAAATCGATTGAGACAGCAGCGGGCTCTACATACCGCTGCCGAAAGAAGAGGACCGCAGTACGCCCGGAACAGTGGACGCAGCCGCCTAACATCACAGCGCGGCTCGGTCGGCGTACGCAAATGTTTTAGCGTCCTCGACAAACGGTCCTTTTAAGGACCTCAAAAACGATAGTGTGTACGATTGGCGCCATTTGTCCTGTGACAACCCATACTAGGTTTTAAATGACTACATAGATTTATTCATTTTATTTAATTTGAAATACCAAATTTCTACTAATGTGTACTTCTCTAGTTTTAAAAAGTTTAATAACGTCCGTGAAAACATCCTCTAATAACAACCTCTCCCGTCCACGAACATGTTTCTGCACATGAGTGTTGTCTATTCATACTGTTTCTGATACTAATAAAGAGTGAACTAAACATTTTTTCCCCGATGGAGGACAACGTTATGTTCTGAATTCTCCGCAGTTTCTGATAGCATTCTGAGCGACTCTTATTATTTTTTGACGTATTATGCTCAGGACTCGATACAGAAATCGTACACATTTTTGTAGCTATCTCTGTATTTAAAAGCTTTCTTTTCTTCTTCATTTTAAAACTTGATTTGAGGCCCAGCGCTAGTGCTCCAGTTGCTCTATACATTCAGTTTTGGTCGTACTTGTAACGTTTCAATTATAAGCTTCAAATCATGTGTCATATATTTCAACTTTTGTTATAATTTATATCCATCTTGAAAATACCTTGATAATTTTCACTACATTCCGTCTTCTATAGTGCTTTTTGACAGCCTTACACTGGCTAATTTTTACAATAAAAATACGTTTGGTATCGTCACCAGTTCTAAAGGTGTGATACCACTTCTTCTCAAAAGCTCCATGACCTGGAGAACTCGCTCACTATTTTGAACGAAATAGGCGTAGGCTATATAATTTTTAGATTAATTTGAATATTAGATAATTTTCAGTTACGTGATTACTTAATTCTTTTTTAATGAAATAACGTTTTTAAAGCAGACAATAAAATAATAAACACTAAAAATTTCAAAATATTGTATTGCTTTTTTTTTAGTAAAACTTATACCCGTAATGTCTAGGTGACAAATAATTTAGTCTTACATTTTAAGTTTATTTATCTTTACATAGATATCTATAGATCTATAACTAATACTTTGCGCAAATGTAAATAATTTACATTACTCTTTTTTTTTGTAAACATCGCTATAATGGTTTTGAAGGCGATCCAAAGTTTGCAATAAATGTGGAGACATATTAATTCTGCCACATTATTAAACATACCGAGTTGGTAATTTGAAAAAAATTACTCCCATACATAGACTTTCACAATTTTCGTAAAATTTGAGTTCCTTTTTTGGCCCTTGGCTCCTTAAAAATTAAAAAAATGTCATAGTAAACACTACACTCGGATTTAGTTAAAATTCCTTTTAACCTGAATCGAGGCTAGATTTTTACAATTTTTTCAGATTGTTTTATCTTTTTTTTGAGCTCTGATGTCTTAAGTTTTGAAATTTCTAAAATTGTATATTGTATTCAGATTCTGATTAAAATTACTTTTAAGATGATACCCTAAATGGATTTTAGCGATACTATCAAAACTTTACCCCACATTTGAGTCCTGGCATCCCAAAATTTTTAAATTTTCAAAAATGAACGCTATCAGATTTTAGTCAAAATATCCTTTAATTTGATACCCAACATGCATTTTTTGATTTTGTTTAGGACCTTACATTTTTACCTCCTGCCCGCCTATTTGGGCCTGCAGACAATCTAAAATCAGTAGGTGTCTGTAGGGTAAAAGTATGGACACGCATGCATTCAAGCCGATAGATAGAGAGATAGATAGCTAAAAAGAGAGACAGACATTCATATAGATAGACAGACAGACAAATACCAATCGGTAGACTGAAAATGAGAACTTTCTTCACTTATTCAACAAGATGTAAAAATGAGGTCAGTCATGTTGAAGGAAGTTGTACAGAGGAACCGTAAAATATTTGATAAGAAACGGATGATAATGATTGCCCCAGATTGCACGTGGCAATAATAGCAGTTTTAAAAGTAGGAGAACTAATTATTGAGGAATTATGTTGTATCTTTTGGAGAAACCGTGTAAAAGAGTGAAACGGCCAGCCTAGAAGAGGAAGGATTTGCTTTCAAAACGGGAAATGGAACACACATACCTTGGACGTTGTAATTAAAATAATTACGGACACACGGTGATTGGAACGTAACGTAGGCTACGTCGGATGGTGAGAAAGCGTTTACTGTAAACTGTGAATGTTGAACATTTTGAAACCAGTTGCTTTTGGAAAGAATATTGCCACTATTGTTTATGCGGGCGCGTACTTTCCATATCTCGGCTAAGATGGCGATGTATTTCTTGGGGGCTCCGATACACATACCTACCTTGAGATTATCGCACGCTCTCCAACAATGTCAATAAACGAAGTTTAAAGATTGAACATTTTCACGTAATTCCCTTGAAATATTTTGAAATAAAAATACCATTAAATAGGGTGTGTCATATAAGGTGTCCCAAATTAATTACTATATTTACAGTTAATGTATTAATTACAGTTGTTCTTTTTATTTACATCATTTTGTTGTATGATTATTATATGAAACGTTACAGTAAATACGGGGAGAACAGTAAATCAGTACATTTTTAAACGCATTTGACCACAATTTTGAAACTTTAAAAGATACTGACGCGAATTTTTCGTCTAATCTTTCAAACCCATTTAAAGTCATATACCACATAACTCGTGTTAACAGGGCAGATTTTGAGAACCGAACTATGGTAACCACGTATGTCAAAAACTCTGACAAATGAACTTTGCATATGTCTTTCAAATGTCTTTGCACTGACAAATGAACAATGTGATATTTTTCTACAATTTCCTATTACGTAGTCTAATGGGAAATAATATTGTTTTATGATCTGAAGCAAAACCGTTTTTCAATAATGTACTTTGGACACCTTATACGGTTCATATTGAGTCTGTCTAAAGATGATCATTACGATAACACCACATGGGGGTTGAGATTTCCAGTTTTTAAAAATAGTGTGTTTCTTTTGACATCGTTTTCATGACAAAATTCCTTGGTCATGTATTGCAAATGAGTTATTTTAATAATATTTCCGTAATATACACAAACTTTAGGGATGTAGCCTATTCATTTTTTCTGAGGGGGCGCCCCCTGGATCACGTTCTGTCCGCTCTGAGGTAACATTAAATTAATTGCACTCAGTTTTATGTCTTGATTTGTATTATACACAAAAATTCATTTCGTTTCTTTCAACCAGTATATCTGTATAGATCGCCATTATAATCGTCGTTAGCACGTATTTCGCTGTGCTTAGCGAATGCCTCCACTTAACACATATCTGGTCACTTCTGGGCTCATTCTCCAGTGTTCTTATCCAGAGCAGTTATTGTCCAGTACGTCCATATTCCAAAAACAATCGTCGTCTTTACATTTTATAGTTTCGATATTAACAATCAACGTCGCCGTTTGGCATCTTCTCGTTTACCAAACATCCGACTGCCTCCACTTCGTTTCTTGCTTCTCTCTCTTAAGCGCAAGGCAGTTTATTACTTTTTGCAATATCTATAAACTCTTTTATCTTCTTGACAATTTATGGCATTGCATTTCTCCTCCTTGCTTATATTTTACTCAGGTATTTCCCCCCATTCACAGCCATCAGCTTCACTTACCATCAGTTTTAATTATTGCCATCTTCTCGTTAATTATTTTTACTAAACAAATCTTCAGCATCCCCCCGATTTGATAGATACATTCCGTCTGGTTTCTTACGTTGATAGCCTGAAAACGACATTCAACAATGGTGAGAGCAGCTTTAGAAAAAAAAGGCTGCATCCCTGCAGGATCTTTCTTTTCCACTAACGTACACATCGCGATTAGAACTCCTAGATTTTCACACACACACACACACACACACACACACACACACACACACACACACACACACAAATATTGTTAATTTTTTTGTGTTAGGCACTATAATAGAGAAGTTCATTGACTTTCTTGGTAAATGTAAAGACACTCAGCATTATATGAATTTATTTTTAGTAACGTAATATGAATTTACTATACACAAAAATTGAAAAATAGAAATAATAAAAACTACCACGTATGAAGAAGGTTAAACACAATATTAGCAATAACAATAAAAGTAATTATGAAAAGGTAGCACTTAAGGGCCGTATATAACCTTGTATATAACCTCGTATTGATTGACTAGTCTAGATTAGGCCACCTTGTCACTGCATCCAATATTGTTAATCTATTGTGGTTTCTATACTTAATGTGTAGCTGAAAAAATTTCATATCTCGTTTGCGTTGATGAAGAGGCAAGGCATTCGAAAACGAGACGTTTGACTATGCGGCACTAAAGAGAAATGATGATGTTTGACAAATAAATTTCAATAATGTTTTATTTAATTACTTAGCATCTTGCTTAGGCTGGAATACGTAACCGTCGGTAGTAGTATAGTAAAAGTCAGGTCAGCGTTGTTATTGACTGGCTGAGACATGTCGTAACAGTAAATTTATTAACAACGTTTTAGACAAGTTGCAAGAACGTTTCTAACAATTTAAAACATTTTTATTTGTTGTAGGAGCGTGGTATGACGTTTGGCTACCAATCTGAAGGCCAAGTGTTAGATTCAAAGCTCCGGCTGAATCGTATGCTAAGAAGGAATGCCAGCAGGACGGTGAAGAAGCTGTACAAAGACTCACTATAGGAGTGCGGCCTAGAGGGAGGTCTCAAGACCACTGTGTAGGCCTGTGTAGCGTGGTGGATGTTCTCACGCAACGAAGGTCGAACATTACTTCTATAAATAGTGAGATGCAAGGCATTAAAGGAGCAGGCCATGGGCTGATAAGGTAGTATCAATGGGCAACAGGCAACGGCCTCCAGTAATAAGGAGAGAGAGAGAGAGAGAGAGAGAGAGAGAGAGAGAGAGAGAGAGAGAGAGATCAGATTATTAGGGTCGTCAGATTGACAAAAGATATTAAGTTCTGTTTGGTACAGCTTTCGATTTCGTTGCGGATAAAAAGTGAAACGCCGCGAGCAGGAAGGAAGGACAGAAAGAGAAATAGGCGTCTGTGTTGAGCCAGTAGTGAATGAGCCAGCGCGCAGTGAGTGAGTCGTGTTGCCGGCCGGCCAGTCTCGTAACCACGTGAACCACACCGCTATAGAAGCCCTTAACATTAAGGCAAGTCTTCTCTTGCTTTACTCATCTGTTACGTTCATTTTTTAATTTTACTCAAAAATCACTATTTTGTTGCCACCTATTTTTTATTTATTACTTAATTATTATTAGTTTTTATTTCTACAGCGGCATGCAGTAATTTTGTTATTGTTTTCAGTTTCATAATCACGTGAAGAAACTGCTTGTTATTCGTTAATACACGTTTCAAAAATAAGACGTTTTACGTCCTGATTGTTCATTTTTTTATTTGTTTTATTTAATAATTATTAATTTTGTTTCCGATTTTTTTATGTTGTTTTCTACAATTTTTACTTCTGTTACTAAACCAATTTCGTGGAAGTAGATTATGTACGTATGCACACACCTATTATACATTTTTTGCAACTCAAAATTGAGCGGAGTAAAATGGAAAGTGTAAAACCACGTGTAGGTATGAAGACTACGAAATATTCACCAAAAATAGCCTGCAAGGAATAGTCAAAAGAACTTGAATTTATGGCTACGATTTCAGTAACAATGTAAAATAAAGTATTAACAATTATTTAAATAACAAAAAGTAATAACGACGATAATGATGACGACGATGATAATGGTAATAACAATAATAAACTATTAATAGGTATAAATATGTGTTAGTAGGTAAACTATTAATAAAAAAATTAATAGGTGTATTATTTAAATAATGTTTGAAATTATTAGATATTACATATAATGTTATAATATTTAAATATCATAATGTTCATAAAGTAATAAATTTAAATATCATAATGTTTATAATATAATAAATATTAATTTGTTCTAACAATAAAAAATGCATTTAAAATTAATATGTGGTAAATGTACACGCACGCACGCGCATGCGCGCGCACACTCACGTGTACTGATTGTTTATAATAATTATTATTAATGTAAAAAGTAAATTATTTAAAACTATTTTAAGTGGATTTACTTTGAAACGAAAAATATATTTATTTATGTATTTTTTTAATTTGACATATAATTTAATACTCATTAACTAATTACTCGTATAATGAGTGAGTTTTATTTTGAAACGAAGTTTAGATGCTACAATTATAATAGGTAATACGTAAGAACAGTGACGTTGATTGTGAAATTGCTATTGTCGCTAACGTTTTGTTTTGGTTTAATAACTAACAGGTGAATTCAGGTATATTTGTAATTATTACAAGAAAACAAGATTAAATTTAAAAAATGGAACACGTAAATACAAAAATATCGGTATGGAGAACCATACATGACTTCCATATTCTAAGATTTATATTTAAAATCATTTTCGAAATGAAATATTACCATAGAAACTACTTCTTTCTACTTACTGCTTCAGCCTTAACCACAGTACTGTGGTCACTAACGTATACCACCTCACGTTATCGCACTCGATTTTCACTGATGATGGCAGTCGATGGCATTGCCGAAACGTTTGGTTTTGTAGAAAACATTGGACTACGGCCAAATATCCCGGGAAGGAATTTTAACAAAAACTACTTCTTTGTTGCCGATAACGTTGTACACATATATATAAAAAATATGCATAAAATTAATGGCTTGTATAAGTTAATGATTGATCTCCATTAAGTAGTGCTCAAGTTTCCAAAGTTTTAATATTATGATGTCCGTAATTAAAACATCAGAGCAGGTTTAGTGTGAATGAGGGTACACCGTGGACAAAAATTTTCAACATTTCCTATTGAGCGTTGCTTAGAGTAAAGCTGCGAATCTACAGTGTATGTTTCACAGAACAAACACACGAAAAAGAAGGAGCGCTCCGAAGTCACTCATGGACCCTCAGCATCTTGCAGAGGGTTCATTCCCTAAAGACGAAAAGTCTGTCTATGAATCGTTCCTCTGTAAACACGTGCAGTTACACTGCCCAGCGATCCACAGGAAGCAAATTGATGTCCATTTTTTCGGCTTGCACGCGTTATGTTGGTGTGGGTTTCGGCACTTTCCATTTAAAAAGCGTGCAAATGTAAGAAAATAAACATGAGTGAGGCCAGAAATAACGCGAATTTTGTGTGTGTGTGTGTGTGTGTGTGTGTGTGTGTGTGTGTGTGTGTGTGTGTGTGTGTGTGTGTGTGTGTGTGTGTGTGTGTGTGTGTGTGTCTTCCCTGTCTTTTTATTGCTGTAGTCTTAATAATAATATCGGTATGGAGAACCATACATGACTTCCATATTCTAAGATTTATATTTAAAATCATTTTCAGCCAAACAGCCAGGCTGTGTCTTACCTGCCTTTTTATTGCTGTATTAAATGAAAAATATTATATTACATTAAAATGAAAAAATTATAATTTTATTGCCTGGCAACAAAATTATTTTATTTTTAACAATTACCATTGTTTCAAAAAGTTTAAATAAATTTTCAAGTACTTTACTCTTGTTAAAACGTAAAAGGTTGCAGGTAAACTACCCCTTCCCCTTAACCGATCTTCACCAAAATCGAAAGTCATTGAGACCTCTACAATTCAGGGACGTATGCAAACAATTATTTGATTCTGTTTGAATTTGCGGCTGTTACCGTTTGCCATAGAAAATACCCTTGTTAAAAAAACGTTGCAGGTAAACTACCCCTTTCCCTCAACCGATCTTCACCAAAAACAATAGGTGTTGAGAACTCTACAATTTAGGGCTGTATGCAAATAATCTTTTGATTCTGTTTGAATTTGCGGCTGTTATCATTTGCCATAGGAAATACCCTTGTTAAAACATAAAACGTTACAGGTAAACTACCCCTTTCCCTTAACCGATCTTCACCAAAAACAATAGGTCCTGAGCACTCTACAATTCAGGGCTGTATGCAAAACATTATTTGATTCTGTTTACATTTGCGGCTTTTAACGTTTGCCATAGAAAATACCCTTGTTAAAAAAACGCTACAGGTAAACTACCCCTTTCCCTCAACCGATCTTCACCAAAAACAATAGGTCTTGAGAACTCTACAATTTAGGGCTGTATGCAAATAATCTTTTGATTCTGTTTGAATTTGCGGATGTTATCGTTTGCCATAGGAAATACCCTTGTTAAAACATAAAACGTTACAGGTAAACTACCCCTTTCCCTTAACCGATCTTCACCAAAATCAACAGATCTTGAGAACTCTACAATTCAGGGCTGTATGCGAAACATTATTTGATTCTGTTTGAATTTGCGGCTGTTATCGTTTGCCAAACAAACAAAATTACCCTTGCTAAAAAAAAACCGTTGCTGGTAAACTACCCCTTTCCCTCAACCGATCTTCACCAAAAACAATAGGTCGCGAGTACTCTGCAAGTCAGGGCTGCATGCAAAAAATTATTTGATTCTGTTTGAATTTGCGGCAGTTATCGTTTGCCATAGAAAAAAAATCTACAGACACACAGACACACAGACAGACAGACACACAGACAGACAGACACACACACAGACACTTTTCGGAAAACGACTTTTTTTCATGTTTTGAGTGTAGTAGAATCAGAATCTGCAATAATCTCGAACACGATTTTTTTTGCCATCACCATACTTCCATTCCTTAAGGAATATGGAAGTAAAAAGAGTCAATATATGTGCCAATTACAATTTGCGTATTGTTGTAAATGTTTAGCCTACTACTCGTAATAATTTCTGACCATTCTCTACAAAGCGTTGTCGGTTTATTTTTCCAGCACTGAGTAAAATAAAAAATTATACCTGCAATGCCTTGTGAGTATTTTCTTTACACAAACACCAGAATAATGACTAGTTTAAATGTTATTGATTAGTGCTATAAATACCAATGATAAAATCACTTGATTGAGCTGATTAATTATAAATTCTTATTTATACAAAACGATTATTTATAAATTAATATTGTTGATAAATTCAAACTAAAATAGTAATTATAATGACAATAAACGTAACGGTTTATAAAATTAACGCGGGCGGCGCTAAATTTTATTAATTTGCTCTTAACTGACTGATAGAAACGGACTCAGTAGAACCAATATCATCTGAGAAGCGTGACTTTTTTTATGTCTACGGGCGGTTTTTTTTTGTAAGGACATGTAGAAGAATACTTGAATATTTCCTAAACAGTGAACGTTTCGTATCAGTTACAATGAACGATTAAATAAAGGAGTGATCGAAATAGGTTATTTTATTCGTGAATTATTGAGGATAACTGTTAGAGAGTTGCCAGACGAATTTTGATAAAATATTCAGTACATGAAAATTAAAGTAAGCAGACATATAGACCTACTACTCATCAAGTGGGAATAAACTACAAAAATTCAATGAAAATACAACAAATGATTGTAATTTTTTTATACTTACACACACCACCTCCTGTTCTAGTTCGTTCGGAAAACTATTTTTCACGTTTTTAAGCTGAAAGCTTACGAGTTCGAGTTATTTCGAACTTGTCAGTGTTTTCCATTTCACTCTGGAGTGTAAACTTATAAAAGTACAAAGAAAACTGTCGTACTGAAGCTAACACTAAAGGAGATTATAATATACATGTGGAAAAGGACAGTTTTACAAAGAGGGACTCTGTACATTTTTAGTTAACGCGTGACATAAATTTTAACAAGGCGTGTCAGTCCGTATAAAAATTCTGTAATAAAGGTTTTACATTTTGATAAAACTGACAAACTCAACTGAGTTAATCGTCTATTAGAGTCGGGACTGTGAAATAACTGCAGAAAGTGGTATCAGTCTCTCCATAAAATTTATAGGTTCTTACAACACTAACAACAATGAAAGTGACCGTTCTCTCGTGTTGTGAACACTTCCGATGGTTGGCTTGATTTTAAGTTGAAAGGGAAATGGATGTCATAGGGCTTCCAACCTCCCAACTGTCAACAGTTAGTTAATAAGGGACATGTACGGCTGGCTTAATCGTGTTACATTCGACTGAGACTACTGTGGAGGGGACATTATAAATGTCGATGAATGAAGCCATAATTTTTAAAATAATCAAGAACTGGATGAACTTCCTGATCAAACCTCGTAGTGTGGTACATATATCCTTACACGTAGAGTCAAAAGAGACAATGATATACATTATATTGTAATTCTAAGCTTTTCCAAGCAGCAAATCTGCACATATCATACAACAAAGAAAGGAGAGCCATAACTGTAGAACTTTATAATTTTCACAACATTAGGTAAAAATTAAATACACAATTGAAATCCATACTCATTTCTCTATTTCTCAGTACTTTCATAATTTTTTTGCGTTTTTAATTAATTTACAGTTCAGCAAAACGTGTCAGAAGTCACTGTTCATTTTGTCTTCTACCATAAGCAATGACTTTGTCTGTTATGGAAAAAGTAGATGTCAGAAACAATTTTCCTGTCAAGGAGTTGTGAATATCTCATTTCTTCATTCCTGAATAGTAACCTAATAACACATCGTTAATTGATACTGGAGACCTTTACTTGATGAAAATCCATTATATTAAAGAATTAAAGAAAACTAAAAACTTGTTTTCGTGATTTTCACTCGTCATTTATTTAAAATAAATGATATATTTCAGTGGTATATTTTTAAATAAATGACGAGTGAAAATCACGAAAACAAGTTTTTAGTTTTCTTTAATTCTTTAACACATCGTTACTATAATTTTTCACTATTTGAACATTTTGGACTGCTATTAAAGAAAGTAACGATTTGTTCTAATCACGACAGTAGTATGTGTGTGTGTGTGTGTGTGTGTGTGTGTGTGTGTGTGTGTGTGATTCAAATCATACGTTTCGTTCAAATCATATGATGTGAGTTTGAATGTTTCGTTCATAGTACGTTTTTCTGTTTCAGTTTCGTGTGTCATTTGACAGTACTTCTGCTGTCGTGTTTGACACTTATATTTCGGTTTTTAATTTGTTTAAAACGGTCGCAAGCTAAGAATGTACATTCTATAGGTTTACTCAGTATCTATTCAGATTTTGGAGCTGGACGTATCATTATCGTCAGAGTTTTGTCGAGTAAACAATGAACATCACTTTGTTTGTCTCTTTTTCAGTTCTCTTTTGTTTAGACTAATGTATGGGTCACTAATTCAAAAGAGGGAAAAATCAGTGGAAGGTAATTTTCAAGAATCTAAAATGATAGCATAAATGCTAATTCTAGACTCCTTTAAATTCCAAGTAAACCTGAAAGATATGAGGTTTACCTTAAGTATTACTCGTTCCCTCGTATTTCTCTTTAAGAATCGTTAAGACTATTAGTTTATATTATAGGCGTACGTTATATCCGTTTGTAGGCATCTCATTAGCTAACATCCACACGTGATTTACTTCGTTCAGGTTGTTCGTTTTGTTGGTATTATGAGTGACACATACTTGGAAAATTCGAATCATTGTCAATTCAATGCGATTTATATTGACAGCGAAACGGAAATAATCTCAAAACAGTGTGACCAGACATTTCTGCACTGGATTGTTATTTCAGCCTTATATTTAAATTACGTGTAATTAGTTTCAGTAACTGGCACGCTGGCAAAGCCACGGAATAACTAAGTAACATTACTGTTTATCAATTAAAGCGTTCAACAATTAATTTGCAACCAAATAGCGCGTGCGTTCGTTCACACGGACGTGTTCTTGCATCAAAGTATGTACTTTACTCGAACAAAGGACACACGTAAAGTACGACATTTTGTATTTATTTATTCAGGCATAAAAATATTATAAGAAAATGAAATCTTGTTTTGAAATGTAACAATTTGATATTACAAAAAGACTTCAGTAGCGCAGCGAACTATGGTATATTCAAATATTTTGTAATTAGAATTATTTGTGCATTTACAATTTGTTTACATCAACATTATTACACTGAGGAAGCACAAAAACAACAGTAGTTCAACGTTTTTACTAATTCTAGTCAAAACTGCAACTAAATTATTGTTTTGTCATGTAGGTATTTGTAAACATTTTGCTCAATATTTGTAAACAGTTTGCATTCAATAAGGTTTTATGTTAAGTATTTAGGATTTTGAATTGACAATCCTTTCATTTAGTATGTGAATTTCTATACAATTTAAGAAATTGTAACTCTTTCCCATATACACGCGCGCGCGCGCGCAAGCACACGATAAGCTGATCTATTTAAACCTCTAGGTGACTGTTCCTTTTCTAGTTCTACATAGGCTAATCGCACAAGAGTATACGTTTTGTACAGTAGGTTTCTTGTTGTAGGTTCCTTCTGGGAAATCCTTTGGGGGGGGGGTTCTGGTAGGGTTTAGATTTCTGTGAATAAAAGTACAAAAATATAAAGAAGAAACTCGTTATTTGATTTTATTTTGTTGTAATCAATAAGGTAATTGTGAACAGGCCCTCGTTTGACATCAACGCCGCCCTGGGCACACTGTGAGCCCCCTCCCAGTGTTCGACCTTTTAGTCCTTACAATAACAACAGCAAATAACAACAATGGCATGCCAGTTTTGGTTTGGGAGGGATTTCTCCCTTAACCATCCTTTGGAGAGCCTTTCCACATACGGACTCGCTGTGCTGCAGAATGGCAACCGACAATCGTAAAAAAATAAACCTGTATTGTTCACGTAATGATTGCGAGAATATAGAGTTAATTTTTTACGTTATCACTGATCTACCTTCGACGCTTGTTGTAAAAACTTGCAATTCTAACTATTTCTAACTTATTACATTATATATAATTTTTTACATATCTTTATCACCACTTCAGTTGATATTTTTAACTTAATATCTTATAAAACGTACTTCTTTCTGGTGTACTTCTTTCTTTTTGAACTCTATCAAAATCATCGATTAAATCGGTAAAATCCATCAGCAGTGTATTGCTGTTTTGCGTGCACAACAAGATCAATGTGTTTCGCTTTTCCTCAACCGTTGTTGATTATTTTTCAGATTCTATCCGCTTTGGACGGTGAAAGGGATGAGAGAAGGATGGGTGGTTGGGTATAATTGGACCAGAGGGGACCGCAAAACTTGTAGAGCCTATAGACGGAAAAACATAAATACGCCTTTGACTGGAGTGGCTTACCCCCGTCCATAGCAGGATTTACCCAAGAGGTTCGCCTGTTTTGGCTTATTTTTTTTAAGAATCAGCAGATCTAGTACCACGCCTGTTTTGTTGCTAGATTGTTACTATATTCTAACAATACAGACAAAGACCATTCAATCGCATCTTTCGTATTTATCATATTTGTTTGGTAAGATTAGTTATTTTT
Source organism: Magicicada septendecula (assembly GCA_034769895.1). Taxonomy (NCBI): domain Eukaryota; kingdom Metazoa; phylum Arthropoda; class Insecta; order Hemiptera; family Cicadidae; genus Magicicada; species Magicicada septendecula. The sequence goes on from CM068371.1 coordinate 242,989,428, forward strand.
TTCAGTTAAGGACATTTTCTCATTTTCCCTCATTTTTTCTTTGTACGGATGTTGCGACCCCAGCCTTTTGTACCCCTGGGCATGTACCCAGTGTGCAAGTTTATAAAATCGGGACAGATTGTGGAAGCATAGGGGTTACGTTAATAGATACCAGTATTTGAGCGATAACTAAAATTTAACAATCATGAAACAATATAGATTTCATAATACAATATAAATAAAATAAACGATACCAGAAAACTACCACAAATTGTCACCTGTCTTGTGCAGACGCTGACACCGTTAAATATTTTGTACGATTTTTTTTTTAAACTTTGTCTTAGTGAGTACGTGTCGGAAAACATCTGAGGCAGATGGAATTAGTTGCTCTACTCGTTTTTTCCATAGAAATGAATAGAACATTTTCATAAATTGGGCAGTACAGATCTTTAAAAACAGACATATCAAAATCGCGCTATGGGGTTGGTCGCAAATTTTGTTGAAGTTGGCAAATCAGTTCACCGGCAGAGGCTACGGAGTGCTTCTAAACGCCGAATTCGTTCTTAGATTTACGTACGCAAACAGTGACGGATACGTTTGCCCAGTGGCGTGGCGTGGGCTGTTGCCGGTTGTGATAGGCCTAAAACGTAGCCTAAAAATTAACTTGAGTTTTTTCTAGTACTAAGTGTTCTTTCTAGAGTCAAAATATTCTTTTTAGAGCTAAAATATCTTTTTAGAGCATTTTCTATCTTTCGCTGGCAGAAGAAGAGGGCCTCGGTTCAACGGGATCTGACTCCATTATATACTTAAACAGAATAAATGAGGACACAAATAATCGAATTAATAATAATAAAGACAAACAGGGAAACACATAACTAAACGAACAAAACACAAATAGGTAGGTAGTAACGAAAAGAATATGAGTAGTAGGCACGTTGGTTACGAAACGAACATAGCTGCTAACTGAGCGTTTTGCCGGTTTCTACAGCGGCAGCACATTGGGTGGACGAATGTGTCCCCCTCCCGTTTCTACAGTGACAACTGCTACGAGGTCAATGACCGCACGCAGTAAAACTGCCGTTGTCTGAGCCGGCAGCACAAGACGGTGCAAGTGCACAGGAGTTCGAAAGCAATGCTATGCGTTTCTTCAAGTTTCCCTACTAATATTGTTCTAACGTCAAATGATTCAATAACGAAACTATTTATTCTGTGACAGAAGTAGGTAATAATATTTTCACGATATTAATTTGTGAAACTTACCAAGTGTTTTTATATATTTTACAAAACCTTTGTAATAATATTTTCTCTGATTTCCATGACTGTCGCCGCCGGTAACAGTGGTTACATGGACGACAAGCTACTGAGTTTGAAGATTTTAATTGTTGATTTTCTTTCATAATGACAATAAAGCACTAAATAAAAAATACGCAGAAATTATTAAATATGGATCGATAAAGTGTGAACAACAATAGACACATCTATATAAGATCTGAATAGCAAACAAAGAATAATGATAATATATAGAAGTATTTTAAGTTGCTGTGGAATAAAAGTTACTGTGGAATAAAAGTTACTGCAATATGAAAGGCGTAAACCGAGTCGGATACACTGCGTGAGATGATCAAGTGGTTGTTGTGTAAAGTGATTACTGTGTTAATTAGCGCGGAACTCTTAATAGTGGACATTATTATTACGTCTGGACTTTATCTCGAATTATTGCATGCGGAGTATCTTGTTGATTACAAATTGTTATTTGTGACACATTAAAGCTGGTTATTAGTGATTTCATTGGTGTCTGTATTTTGTTTCCTCTGTTTGTTTGTAAACGTACTGTACGATTAGTGAGACAGTCGCAACAATACGTTTTTAAAATCAAGTACGATATCTACACAAGAAGGAACAGAACATCCAGAAAATTTATTCTAATACGGTGCATTCTAAGCCTTGTTCTTAGTAGTCTCATCTCTTTTTATATTATATATGGATTGAAGTTTTCCCTCAAGTTTCCTCTCACGAAGCGAATAAATTGTGGTTTTAAAAATTGGAGTTTAGTTTTTCTCCTGACGTTTAATACAGTATAATTTTATTATATTTAATTGGTGCTCTTAAATATGTGATTTTGTTGCGGCATGGTCAAAGTATGACTGTGATAATCAACAATAACAATTCTGGATTGCTGTTTTTGGTATTGTGATGTATATTAATCTACAAGTTTTATTCTTTAGACGTATTATGTCAAGTAGAGATCGGCACTGTTTGGTTGTAGTCCAATCATTGAGTCTTTATACTCCATATTAGCACAGTAGTGATGAAACGCCCGCGTAATCTATAAAAGCGAAATACCACTCCTTTATTCATACACTCACTCATCACGAAATCTCCATAACTATAAAGCCTACAAACTTGAAATTCGGCACGTATGTTCCTCTTGGCCTCTAGGTGCTCGCTAAAGAAAGGGTTTTGAAAACTTTAACGCCTAACCACGAAAAAACGCGAAAAACCGCTAAAAACCGTGACACCGATAATGCAGCTTTTTTTCAACTGTACGCTTCCTGGAAGTCTAATGTTTATTTTTTTACATTGTTTCAGTTTTTTGTTAAAGTTACAAAAAAGTATTTTTTTCATCTAACCTATAACCACGAGGATCATCTTGAAACCTCTTTCAAGCTTGATCATCTTCAAATTGATAGAGCTGAAATAGCTTAAATAGTTTCTCTTAATTTCAAAATACCGGTATCTAAGCTTCACAAATAACCTATTTCTTTTTTATGATTTCACATTCCGTTTCTTTCTGATAATCACCGTACCGAAGCACGGGTATCCAGCAGGTATCATATAAGAAGCAAATTTTTTATTAACTATAGACCTATTCCACGGGGAGACTACCACAAAGCATAAATCGTAAAGCAGGTGTGTCCAACCGAGGCCAAACTCATAGATCGCAATAGACGCCGTCAACATCCTAAATTGAATTTCTGTTGTTTTTATATTTTTCTATATCAGAATCTGAGAGTGGAGAAAGGAGGCGATTCTTGTAAAACTTACTTTAAAAAAATGTACTGTAGCAAATGTAGAAGCCTCTGTGTCTCTGTATGTGAAGCATAGAAAACGTATAAACGATGATATTGTGGTTAATGCCAGATGGTATTACGGCAATTTTAGAAGCCGATCTTATCTTTCGCAAATAGAAAAGTCAGAAAAAGTATGAGCATAAAAGATATTCCTCGACCAGGCCAAAGGAAAAGTCCAAAGTGGAATTAATGGAGGAAAATATTGATTTGTTATTTTGTCTTTCAAACTATAACTTATTGAAGAGACGCATTTCCAACCATCACATATTAATATATTCTGAATATTATCAGCACATATATAATATTTATTATCAATATTACAATTTTTTTAATTTTTAAGAAAATTTATGAGTATTCACGTTTTACATGGAGAGTATAATGTCGTGCGATGTACAAAACGTTTAAATTAAATAATTAGACAAGTTTTTACCCGACAACGGAAGGAGAATGGTACTGTGATTAGACAATGTTCCTTCGTTCGTTTGTGTTCTGGTAAGGCTTAGAACAATTTTGACAAATAAAGTGTCAAAATTACTCGTCCTTAACGTGGGAGTGTCAGCGTGTATAAAATATTTTATAAAGAACAAAATGACGGACACACCATTATTCCTCGAAGAAATCAAAAGTGGTTAAAACCTGTTGAGTCTGGTGCCATTTTATTTCGTGAATAAAATACAAAATCATATCAAAGATGCGAAAACTTACACAAGTAATTTCAAATACTTACTACCGTATTTCATTTTCATTGAAAAAGTAATGATAATGCAATTTGATAAGAACTTTAGTAACGACGAGGTGGGACTATGCCTGTTCTGTGAAACATCTTATTTCTTACGAAAAGTATGACACACGTTTTATGGTAGACCTCACGAAACTGTGCAAATCGACTATAAATATATATATTTATTACTGTCAGGCGACTGTTTCTTAAACTTGTTAGTTGTTTTTTTCTGCCATTCTGGCTTTAGTTTCTGTTTAACTTTTTGTTGTTTTTCGTAGGTGAGTTTTAGATTTTTAAACTTAATTTTTATTATGTCATTATTACCCTAAGGACTAACTAAATTAACATTAGGGTTAGGTTCTGAGGCACTAAAGCACTAGGTATTTAGGAAAGTTATGTTGTATTTAAGATGATGTTAGGGTAAGAAAGTTGAGCCCCTCCCCAAAATAACTAACGATTACACTGAACGATCAAACGATCAATGGTTGGTAAAGCGAGATAATCATCTAGTTACATTTCTTGAAAGTTTATCGCTTTCAATTATGTCTCACATTGTGTCACACAATATAAATCCTATTTTGTCTTCTTCAGATAGCCAGACGTTGCGACAACAACATCGTTACTAAAATGGTCAAGACAGCATCCTTCACTGAATAATTCTCTATCTCTTAAACAGCAGAAAGGTCTGGTGACAGAGAAACTTGGTTATGAAAAACTGTGTGCTGAAAATGTTAACTCATACACACGAGCAGTAATATCTGGCTACATCTCAAACATTTTTGAAGCAGTTTAAAAATGAAAGAAAGGGGTCGTTTGAACACATCATCACAAGAGATGAAACCTGGTTTTATTGATTAAAGAAACGGTTCAGTTTGCAGCAATTCGAAAGAACATATCCAACAATGGGCCACAGAATTAGCACCCGAATAACCAAAGGAAGAGAGTAACACCCGAATAAATCTGGTCGTCGGAAACAGAGAAGACCTGATCGACCAAAGTTGGTATTATACCAATCAAAAAATAATTTCCTATTGAAGACTTTAATAATCTGCCAACTATCCGCCACAAACGGTGAAAAATCGTTAAAGCGCATATTTCTCCTATGAATTTCCTTTGTTTACAGTAATAATTTTGAAGTTTTTCTAACATTCACGTATGAAGTAATTTATGTTTTGTTGTAATCCTGGTCTTAATTTTGTCGGACACTCAACGATTTAAACCTCGAACGAAAATTGTTTTAGAAATTTACATCATTATGTTATTATCATTTGAATTTAAATCTACCGACTTGTATTTTACAAGACACGATATGTAAGTTGATTAAAATTCAAGAGATTATTTTCTTTAGGGTTCAGGTAATATTGAGATTTATTAAACACTTCGTTACCTCAAAATATTGTCCAAAATGATCTTTAGACTCCAAGATTCCAATAAACCAATAAAGTTTCAGAAATATTCTATAAGGTAGCAGGGAGGTGCAATGTGCACAGAGGCGAGTGCAAGCTGTCTCGGTAGTAAGCGTTGACGGTGGCCTAGTCACGCTTACGTAAGACCTCCAACAGGTTACACAGGAGTGACACTTTGGTTTGGAATTCCCACTAGGGTATAGTTTGTGTTAAGATACCCCCTACAAACGTGGTAATATTGTTATTAGCAATTATAGCTAATTGTGTATAATTCTGTTGTAACTTATAGTGTCGTAATTGATATTAAATTATAGTTTTGTCGAGACGCAACCTTCGACAGAGGAGTAATGTTTTACTGTATCCGTGTTACGCCTTCATCTGTCATCCACAGTCTCGTTAATAGTTATCTTTGAGGAACACCATTCACTGTGGTGTTCCACTATATGAGTTTCACGGCGGCCACTCTGGTTTCTGCCGCTGTTCAGCGCCGTTATTGATAACGCGCGATTAGAATTATTTTTTTAGTAATCAGATAATTTAAATCGCCAAATTGTGATTAAAGATTGATTACAGATTCCGTTACAATAAAAAATGGGGCCCATTACTAGTTGTTTATTTTCTAATATTTTTTTAAATTTTATTGGGGAGGGTTAGCCTTCCTTGCCTCCCCTGATGAGCCGCCGCTGGTCCCATCATAACTCGAGCACTTTGAGGCCTTCTGTTACTATGCTTCATTTCCAGATTGATTCTTTGTAAATTATTTTTTTCGTATTCTTGCTGCTGTGGATTCAGGTTTAAGGAGTGTGGCCATCATCGTTTATTCTGACGTCTACTGATTATTTTACGTTTTGTGTCTAGCTAAGCAGTGTTTATCGTATTTTGAGCTGTTAACTTCAGGGACTCTGTAAATCAATTTGTGGCTTCAAAGTGCAAACTAGGACCTTATTTTCACCCAGATAATTTGGTTGTTTTTTCTTAAGGCCCGGTAACTTTGAATCACCTGCTTTTTGGTATGCAGACAGAATCAGGATTCCAACTGAAAACTGATGGGATAAAGAAATCTAGATTTGCCGCCCAACATGGATATTTATCATGAATACCATACGTATTTTTGATAGGAACTTACATGTTCGTAAACGGTGGCTGGAGAAAAAGATTTAGATTAAGTACGATGTGATAATTATTTATACAATACACTTAGATATGATCAAAATAAGTGTGGTGTGGATTTAATTTGTAAATTGCGATGCTCATTAGCTATATGAACAGTTAACAGATGTTATAAAAATAAAGTGGTAACAGAAAGCAAAATAAGCTTTTAGAAAATAATGGTTGGCAATATTATTGTGTTAGATACAGATATCCGAACATTTACTGTTATGTTATGAGAAATTTATTTGAGTACTGTCAACGGTAGATCAGTGCTGCTTGAAAGGGCATATTTTGATTAACCGCATAGCAGGGTTACTTGGACTCTATAAACCTCGCATCCTTATAAACTAGTTTGGTCCGTCAAATGACATAACATAAATATTAATAAGAAACATTGCTCTTAATAAAACTGACATTAGATTTTCATCTCAGTAAAAGATAGTAAAGAATTATAATAGATAGCAAAATTACGAGTGTAGGTTTCTCTTTAATAACTTCATTAACATACGCTCTTTTCATAATAGCAATTACATGATTCTGTGTCTCATGATGACTAGCTCAGCACAAGCTGAGTGCTAATTTTTGTGCATTGCATTGAATTCCTCTCAGATCAACCTTGTTCACTGCCCCCACTATTTCGCTAGGTGACACGATACATGGCTGCCTTCTGGTTGAGGCGTTCTTCTTTCAGTCACACCTGACCAGAGATCTTTATTTTTTAAGTGCCGACCCCTTTTCGAATACCGTTTTGGTAAACTACATGTTACTTACAAATTTTTTTTGAAATGTTTTTTGTGATTTGACGTTTTTGTTGTACTGTACGATACTTGTTTGACTGTTAGCTAATATATCCACTGCACCCGTTGGTACTGCAAATGATTACGTTGGTGCTTACGTAATCTGATTTAACCGTAATGACAGGTTTCTGTCAAAACAATGTTAATCCATAATTTCAACCTTTTAAAAACGGATTGGTTGCAATGTGGGTGTGTCAACCATTGTTGATTCGAAGGAAAAACAAATTAAGAAATATTTAAAAAAGTTTAACCGAACCGAAAGGATGTGATAGAACAATTACAGAACTGGAAGAACAAATTCTGGGGCATTTATTTAGTGTCTTGAAAAAAATGAAAAACCAGAAGACTACAGAAAGATTTGTAGGAGATATTACATGGATTTTAGAATTATCAAGACATGAAGATGTAAACAGAAGATATTGTTTTAACAATTAATTGTCTTTAATGGAAGTTGAACGTGAGCTGATAGAAGCAGTGAAATATACTTCTCTAATTAAGCAGAAGTGGTAAAATATTTAAATTTGCGCGCATTTAAACATTCATTATGTTCAATTCAAGAATAATACGTAAATGTCAGGTACCGTAACTCAGCGTGTAGTAGGTATAGAGACTACTTATGTATACTGCTGTGTTACTCGTACGTTAAGGCATATTGATTCACAAACTACAGAATACTATTCCTGTTAAAATGGGATTTTCCTAATAATTTGTAATTAAGCAGTCGACAGAACAAGATAATAATACTGATCCGTGTCTCGATCCTGATCTTCATGCGACGAGAATCAGCTTCGGTCTCACAATAATTTTGAACTTGAGGAGTCGGCGATTATCGAATATCGAAATCTCTGCTTGTACATCTCCACTTTCCGAGAATTTTTGAAATAAGGACACCAAGACTGCAAACTAGCACGTCGTTTTGTCGGGAATATTATATTATTTAATATAATATTTCATTACATATTATCTAAATATTCATTAAAACTATCTCTGTTTTGTTAGATCATCATCAGTTTCTAGTAAATCGATCACTTGGTAGCAAAGTTAGTGGGTTTCAGCGAATGTTATATACTTAAGTCTTACTGTAATCCTATCTTGTGTATTTATATATGCATATATTTATATAGTAACGTGTACATATTTACATTTATATTAATATGCTTACATTTATGTCATATACATTATGTATAGTAATTATTTTAGTATGAAATGATTTCTTTTAATGATATTTATACTTAATCACGATATTGATTGATGACTCGTTGGACACTTGGTGAAACATATTAATACAAAGGTTTTAAAAATATACAACCACTTGATAAGTTTCACAGTTTATTATTTATCTCTGACAGCTGTTTTAGCTTATTAAGCTATTCTCAAAGAGATCAAGATTATAAACTGTGACACTCTATTTTTTATAACCTTTAAAACCTTTTTACATTTTTTAAAACCTTTTTATACTTAATACCTTTTGTCTCTACCTGTTGTGTTATTTTCCTTCGAATAATTTACTCTGTTTGCTCTCACGAGCGCAGAAATAAGAGTTATAGAGCTGTTGTGTGAAATATTATCTTTATATAACAAATGTGTGATGTTATTTTTATAAGTGCCAACTAAGAAATTTTCTTGAGGGCCAAGAAAAGGAGAGTGAAACCATTAATTTACCATTCAAAGAAGACTAGTCTCAGAATGAGTTCTTGTTTTAAAAACATGTCAAGTCATGTGATTAGACTCATGACGTGGCTGTCAGCCGGTTTTTATATCGACTCGTAATTAATACGATGGTTATATGTAATTATATACAAGAATCTCGAATCAGTACAAGAATTAAAGTAAATTAAAAATCGATTAACATAAAGAGCTACAAAGTAAAATTAAAACTTCATAGTACACGAACAGTCTTACAGTTATCGTAAGCACGCACTGTAGAAGATTACAATAAGTTTCAACTATCTTAGTTTGAAAAGGAGTGTATGTATACAGATTAGTGTAACAATAAACTGTACGGAACCATTGCATATACGATGACTCCTTACAAAATCGTAAGGCTCTTGGAATTTTCTACACTTTCAACTTATATCAAATTTTTTCTGTACGATAGGAACGTTACAGCAGTGTTTCAAGTGTAGTTAAAAGTTGAAAAATAGATGTGTACATTGCTTGTAAATATTATTTTAGAATTTTGTGTTTTGATCGTTGAATGTATTTTTAAATTAAAAGAATCAAGATTAATGTATGACATTTTTAAGTAAGAATAAACTGTAAAGACATGTACCCTTTTTAAATGACGTAATTTGGAATTTATTTTCTTAGCAGACTGTTGATTATTTCCTTTTTCTCAGACATTATGTCTATTTGTTGTCTCTCATGTTAACAGACTATACACCATATGCTACAGGATAAAATTCATCCATTTTATCTCCTATAGTATACGAGGACGCGATGGCTGGTTGTATGCCACATCTTCGAGACTCAGATTCCTGATTATAAGTGGAACATAATTGGAAAGCCATTATGTTTTTTCCAAAATCTATCGTATTACGCGTACTTGATCTGTATAGATTTCCATATTTGAAATCCACTCTGATAAGGGCCAAGATCTTTTACTTCGAAGTTCCATAAGGAAATGGAAGTATGGTGATGGCGAAAAAATCGTGTTCGAGATAAGGGCTGGTTCTGACTGTACTACCCTCAAATGTGTGTAGAATTTTTTCTATGGAAAACGATAACTGCCGCAAATTCAAACAGAATCAAATAATTTTTTGCATACTTGCGTGAGTTGTAGAGGACTCAACAAGGCCTACTGATTTTGGTGAAGTTCGGTTAAGGGGAAGGGGTAGTTTACCTGCAACGTTTTACGTTTTAACAAGAGCAAAGTACTTGAAAAGTCATTTAAACTTTTTCAAACAATGGTAGTTGTTAAAAATAAAATAATTTTGTTGCCAGGCAATAAAATTATAATTTTTACTTCCATGTTCCTTAAGGAACTGGAAGTATGCTGATGGCAAAAAAAAACCGTGTTCGAGATTATTGCAGATTCTGATTGTACTACACTCAAAACATGAAAAAAAGTCGTTTTTCGAACAGTGTCTGTGTGTGTGTCTGTGTGTCTGTAGATTTTTTTTTTTTGGCAAACGATAACAGCCGCAAATTCAAACAGAATCAAATAATTTTCTGCATACAGCCCTGATTTGTAGAGTACTCAAGACCTATTGCTTTTGGTGAAGATCGGTTAAGGGAAAGGGGTAGTTTACCAGCAACGTTTTATGTTTTAACAAGGGTATTTTATATGGCAAACGATAACAGCCGCAAATTCTAACAGAATCCAATGATTATTTGCATACAGCCCTAAATTGTAGAGTTCTCAAGACCTATTGCTTTTGGTGAAGATCGGTTAAGGGAAAGGGGTAGTTTACCAGCAACGTTTTATGTTTTAACAAGGGTATTTTATATGGCAAACGATAACAGCCGCAAATTCTAACAGAATCAAATGATTATTTGCATACAGCCCTAAATTGTAGAGTTCTCAAGACCTATTGATTTTGGTGAAGATCGGTTAAGGGAAAAGGGTAGTTTACCTGCTACGTTTTATGTTTTAAAAGGGTATTTTCTATGGCAAACGATAAGAGCCGCAAATTCGTACAGAATCAAATAATGTTTCGCATACAGCCCTGAATTGTAGAGTTCTCAAGACCTTTTGTTTTTGGGGAAGATCGGTTAAGGGAAAGGGGTAGTTTACCTGAAACGTTTTATGTTTTAACAAGGGTATTTTATATGGCAAACGATAACAGCCGCAAATTCAAACATAATCAAATAATGTTTTGCATACTGCCCTGAATTGTAGAGTTCTCAAGACCTTTTGTTTTCGGGGAAGATCGGTTAAGGGAAAGGGGTAGTTTACCGGCAACGTTATATGTTTTACAAGGGTATTTTTTATGGCAAACGATAAGAGCCGCAAATTCAAACAGAATCAAATACGTTTTTGCATACAGCTCTGATTTCTTGAGTACTCAAGACCTATTGTTTTTGGTGAAGATCGTTTAAGGGAAAGGGGTAGTTTACCGGACACGTTTTTTGTTTTATCAAGGGTATTTTTTTTGGCAAACGATAACAGCCGCAAATTCAAACAAAATCCTATAATATTTTGCACACAGCCCTGAATTGTAGAGTTCTCAAGACCTATCTTTTTGGTGAAGATCGGTTAAGGGAAAGGGGTAGTTTACCTGCAACGGTTTTTTATCTAGGGTAATTTTTACTTCCATATTCCTTAAGGAATGGAAGTATGGTGATGGCAAAAAAAATCGTGTTCGAGATTATTGCAGATTCTGATTCTACTACACTGAAAACATGAAAAAAAGTCGTTTTCCGAAAAGTGTCTGTGTGTCTGTCTGTCTGTCTGTCTGTCTGTCTGTCTGTCTGTGTGTCTGTCTGTAGATTTTTTTTCTATGGCAAACGATAACTGCCGCAAATTCAAACAGAATCAAATAATTTTTTGCATACAGCCCTGATTTGCAGAGTACTCGCGACCTATTGTTTTTGGTGAAGATCGGTTGAGGGAAAGGGGTAGTTTACCTGCAACGGTTTTTTTTTAGCAAGGGTAAATTTGTTTGTTTGGCAAACGATAGCCGCAAATTCAAACAGAATCAAATAATGTTTTGCATACAGCCCTGGTTTGTAGAGTACTCAAGACCTATTGTTTTTGGTGAAGATCGGTTAAGGGAAAGGGGTAGTTTACCTGTAACGTTTTATGTTTTAACAAGGGTATTTCCTATGGCCAACGATAACAGCCGCAAATTCAAACAGAATCAAAAGATTATTTGCATACAGCCCTAAATTGTAGAGTTCTCAAGACCTATTGTTTTTGGTGAAGATCGGTTGAGGGAAAGGGGTAGTTTACCTGCAACGTTTTTTTATCAAGCGTATTTTCTATGGCAAACGATAACAGCCGCAGATTCAAACAGAATCAAATAATTTTTTGCATACGTCCCTGAATTGTATAGGTCTCAAGGACTTTAGATTTTGGTGAAGATCGGTTAAGGGGAAGGGGTAGTTTACCTGCAACGTTTTACGTTTTAACAACAGTAAAGTACTTGAAAATTCATTTAAACTTTTTGAAACAATGATAATTGTTAAAAATAAAATAATTTTGTTGCCAGGCAATAAAATTATAATTTTTTCATTTTAATGTAAATTATGTATGAGTTAATATCTTTATATATATAATTCTTCTGTACGTGTGTATGTCACGGAACTCCTCCATGTATAAAATAATATATCGTTCGTGGCAGGTAAGCGTATCTCAGTTATGTAATGTTTACGTTTCCATTTTATTATTATGCCTACAGCAATAAAAAGGCAAGTAACACACACACACACACACACACACACACACACACACCAACATAACGCGTGCAAGCCGAAAAAATGGACATCAATTTGCTTCCTGTGGATCGCTGGTTACTTCCATATTCCTTAAGGAATGGAAGTATGGTGATGGCAAAAAAAATCGTGTTCGAGATTATTGCAGATTCTGATTCTACTATACTCAAAACATGAAAAAAAGTCGTTTTCCGAAAAGTGTCTGTGTGTGTGTCTGTCTGTCTGTCTGTCTGTCTGTCTGTCTGTAGATTTTTTTTCTATGACAAACGATAACTGCCGCAAATTCAAACAGAATCAAATAATTTTTTGCATGCAGCCCTGATTTGCAGAGTACTCGCGACCTATTGTTTTTGGTGAAGATCGGTTGAGGGAAAGGGGTAGTTTACCTGCAACGGTTTTTTTTTAGCAAGGGTAGTTTTGTTTGTTTGGCAAACGATAACAGCCGCAAATTCAAACAGAATCAAATAATGTTTCGCATACAGCCCTGAATTGTAGAGTTCTCAAGATCTGTTGATTTTGGTGAAGATCGGTTAAGGGAAAGGGGTAGTTTACTGTAACGTTTTATGTTTTAACAAGGGTATTTCCTATGGCAAACGATAACAGCCGCAAATTCAAACAGAATCAAAAAATTATTTGCATACAGCCCTAAATTGTAGAGTTCTCAAGACCTGTTGTTTTTGGTGAAGTTCGGTTGAGGGAAAGGGGTAGTTTACCAGCAACGTTTTTTTAACAAGGGTATTTTCTATGGCAAACGATAACAGCCGCAAATTCAAACAGAATCAAATAATGTTTTGCATACAGCCCTGATTTGTAGCGTACTCAAGACCTATTGTTTTTGGTGAAGATCGGTTAAGGGAAAGGGGTAGTTTACCTGTAACGTTTTATGTTTTAACAAGGGTATTTCCTATGGCAAACGATAACAGCCGCAAATTCAAACAGAATCAAAAGATTATTTGCATACAGCCCTAAATTGTAGAGTTCTCAAGACTTATTGTTTTTGGTGAAGATCGGTTGAGGGAAAGGGGTAGTTTACCTGCAACGTTTTTTTAACAAGGGTATTTTCTATGGCAAACGATAACAGCCGCAAATTCAAACAGAATCAAATAATGTTTTGCATCCAGCCCTGATTTGTAGAGTACTCAAGACCTGTTGTTTTTGGTGAAGATCGGTTAAGGGGAAGGGGTAGTTTACCAGCAACGTTTTTTTATCAAGCGTATTTTCTATGGCAAACGATAACTGCCGCAAATTCAAACAGAATCAAATAATTGTTTGCATACATCCCTGAATTGTAGAGCTCTCAATGACTTTCGATTTTGGTGAAGATCGGTTAAGGGGAAGGGGTAGTTTACCTGCAACATTTTACGTTTTAACAAGAGTATGGTACTTGAAAATTTATTTAAACTTTTTGAAACAATGGTAATTGTTAAAAATAAAATAATTTTGTTGCCAGGCAATAAAATTATAATTTTTTCATTTTAATGTAATATAATATTTTTCATTTAATACAGCAATAAAAAGGTAAGACACAGCCTGGCTGTTTGGCTGAAAATGATTTTAAATATAAATCTTAGAATATGGAAGTCATGTATGGTTCTCCATACCGATATTTTTCTATGGTAAACGATAACAGCCGCAAATTCAAACAGAATCAAATACGTTTTTGCATACAGCCCTGTATTGTAGAGTTCTCAATACCTATTGGTGTTGGTGAAGATCGGTTAAGGGAAAGGGGTAGTTTACCTGCAACGTTTTATGTTTTAAAAGGGTATTTTCTATGGCAAACGATAAGAGCCGCAAATTCAAACAGAATCAAATACGTTTTTGCATACAGCCCTGTGTTGTTGAGTACTAAAGACCTATCGTTTTTGGTGAAGATCGGTTAAGAGAAAAGGGTAGTTTACCTGCAACGGTGTTTTATCAAGGGTAATTTTACTTCCATATTCCTTAAGGAATGGAAGTATGGTGATGGCAAAAAAAATCGTGTTCGAGATTATTGCAGATTCTGATTCTACTACACTCAAAACATGAAAAAAAGTCGTTTTCCGAAAAGTGTCTGTGTGTCTGTGTGTCTGTCTGTCTGTCTATCTGTCTGTCTGTCTGTCTGTCTGTCTGTCTGTAGATTTTTTTTCTATGGCAAACGATAACTGCCGCAAATTCAAACAGAATCAAATAATTTTTTGCATGCAGCCCGGTTTTGCAGAGTTCTCGCGACCTATTGTTTTTGGTGAAGATCGGTTGAGGGAAAGGGGTAGTTTACCTGCAACGGTTTTTTTTTAGCAAGGGAAATTTTGTTTGTTTGGCAAACGATAACAGCCGCAAATTCAAACAGAATCAAATAATGTTTCGCATACAGCCCTGAATTGCAGAGTTCTCAAGACCTATTGTTTTTGGTGAAGATCGGTTAAGGGAAAGGGGTAGTTTACCTGTAACGTTTTATGTTTTAACAAGGGTATTTCCTATGGGAAACGATAACAGCCGCAAATTCAAACAGAATGAAAAGATTATTTGCATACAGCCCTAAATTGTAGAGTTCTCAATACCTTTTGTTTTTGGTGAAGATCGGTTAAGGGAAAGGGGTAGTTTACCTACAACGTTTTTTTAACAAGGGTATTTTCTATGGCAAACGATAACAGCCGCAAATTCAAACAGAATCAAATAATTTTCTGCATACAGCCCTCATTTGTAGAGTACTCAAGACCTATTGTTTTTGGTGAAGATCGGTTGAGGGGAAGGGGTAGTTTACCAGCAACGTTTTTTATCATGCGTATTTTCTATGGCAAACGACAACTGCCGCAAATTCAAACAGAATCAAATAATTTTTTGCATACAGCCCTGATTTGTAGAGTACTCGCGACCTATTGTTTTTGGTGAAGATCGGTTGAGGGGAAGGGGTAGTTTACCTGCAACGGTTTTCTTTATCAAGGGAAATTTTTTTTTTTTTGGCAAACGATAACAGCCGCAAATTCAAACAGAATCAAATAATGTTTCGCATACAGCCCTGAATTGTAGATTTCTCAAGACCTATTGTTTTTGGTGAAGATCGGTTGAGGGAAAGGGGTAGTTTACCTGCAACGTTTTTTTAACAAGGGTATTTTATATGGCAAACGATAACAGCCGCAAATTCAAACAGAATCAAATAATGTTTTGCATGCAGTCCTGATTTGTAGAGTACTCAAGACCTATTGTTTTTGGTGAAGATCGGTTAAGGGGAAGGGGTAGTTTACCTGCAACGTTTTTTTATCAAGCGTATTTTCTATGGCAAACGATAACAGCCGCAAATTCAAACAGAATCAAATAATTTTTTGCATACGTCCCTGAATTGTAGAGGTCTCAATGACTTTCGATTTTGGTGAAGATCGGTTAAGGGGAAGGGGTAGTTTACCTGCAACCTTATACGTTTTAACAAGAGTAAAGTACTTGAAAATTTATTTAAACTTTTTGAAACAATGGTAATTGTTAAAAATAAAATAATTTTGTTGCCAGGCAATAAAATTATAATTTTTTCATTTTAATGTAATATAATATTTTTCATTTAATACAGCAATAAAAAGGCAGGTAAGACACAGCCTGGCTGTTTGGCTGAAAATGATTTTAAAATATAAATCTTAGAATATGGAAGTCATGTATGGTTCTCCATACCGATATTTTTTCTATAGTAAACGATAGCCGCAAATTCAAACAGAATCAAATGATATTTTGCATACAGCCCTGTATTTTAGATTTCTCAATACCTATTGGTGTTGGTGAAGATCGGTTAAGGGAAAGCGGTAGTTTACCAGCAACATTTTATGTTGTAACAAGAGAAATGTTTCCATGACGAATGATAACTTCCGCACATTCTAACTGAATCAAATATTTTTTTTCATGCATCCCTGAATTGTAGAGGATGGAAGGAATATTGATTTTGGAGAAGATCGGTTAAGAGAAAGGGGTAGTTTACCTGAAACATTTTATGATTTAACAAGAATAAAGTACTTAATTTTTATAAAAAAAGTATCCTGATAAGAAGCTCATAGTAATCCACTGTAGAAACGTAGATGAAATATCTATAAATGAAGAGGTTAGGTGAACGGGGTGGGGGTAATTTTCTATTATTAAAAATTATAGTTGAAGGTGGAGGGGAGAATTTTTTATATGTGTACTACGTTATCGGCAACAAAGAAGTAGTTTTTTGTTAAAATTGTTTCCCGGGCTCTTTAGCCGTAGTCCAATGTTTTCTGCAAAACAGACTTTTCGGCAGTGCCATTGACTGCCATCATCGGTGAAAATCGAGTGCGAAAACGTGAGGTGGTATACGTTAGTGACCACAGTACTGTGGTTAATGCTGAAGCAATAAGTAGAAAGACGTAGTTTCTATGGAAATATTTCATTTCGAATATGATTTTAAATATAAATCTTAGAACATGGAAGTCATGTATGGTTCTCCATACCGATATTTTCATTTTAATTTAAATCATGTGTGAGTGAAAATATATCGTCCTGGCAGGCAAGCATATCTCAATTATGTAATATTTACGTTTCCAAAGTTTCATTATTGTGATTACCGCAATAAAAAGGCAGGCAGGACACACACACACACACACAGACACACACACACACACACACACACACAATTCGCGTTATTCCTGGCCTCACTCTTGTTTTTTGTATGAATGTTATAAATTTATTCGAGCTAAAACTTAAAAGTTTCAATAAAATATTAACAAAAGATATCGTTCCATGGTATGCAACCACGGATACGTAAACAAAATAATTTTTCGTTTTCAGAATGTCACAGAAAACAAACGCTGGGCGGTATTCGCTTTTTTCGTATTGTTTAAATAAAAGATAATTTGATCAAATTAATTCTTTTTTTTTAAATATTTACAACTAGGTACAATTCGTATTTTGATTATCTTTCTCAGCGTTTTTACCAAAAGCATGCTGATATATTTGGTTTCGTTGTGAGTGTACATATTAAAAATAATAATTTGATAATTAATTAGAACATAGAAGTCATGTGTGGTTCTCCATACCGATTTTTTTTTTACTTCCATATTCCTTAAGGAATGGAAGTATGGTGATGGCAAAAAAAATCGTGTTCGAGATTATTGCAGATTCTGATTCTACTACACTCAAAACATGAAAAAAAGTCGTTTTCCGAAAAGTGTCTGTGTGTCTGTCTGTCTGTCTGTCTGTCTGTCTGTCTGTGTGTCTGTGTGTCTATGTGTCTTGTGTCTGTAGATTTTTTTTCTATGGCAAACGATAACTGCCGCAAATTCAAACAGAATCAAATAATGTTTTGCATACAGCCCTGATTTGTAGAGTACTCAAGACCTATTGTTTTTGGTGAAGATCGGTTAAGGGAAAGGGGTAGTTTACCTGTAACGTTTTATGTTTTAACAAGGGTATTTCCTATGGCAAACGATAACAGCCGCAACTTCAGACAGAATCAAAAGATTATTTGCATACAGCCCTAAACTGTAGAGTTCTCAAGGTCTATTGTTTTTGGTGAAGATCGGTTGAGGGAAAGGGGTAGTTTACCTGCAACGTTTTTTTAACAAGGGTATTTTATATGGCAAACGATAACAGCCGCAAATTCAAACAGAATCAAATAATATTTTGCATCCTGCCCTGATTTGTAGAGTACTCAAGACCTGTTGTTTTTGGTGAAGATCGGTTAAGGGGAAGGGGTAGTTTACCTGCAACGTTTTTTTATCAAGCGTATTTTCTATGGCAAACGATAACAGCCGCAAATTCAAACAGAATCAAATAATTGTTTGCATACATCCCTGAATTGTAGAGGTCTCAATGACTTTCGATTTTGGTGAAGATCGGTTAAGGGGAAGGGGTAGTTTACCTGCAACATTTTACGTTTTAACAAGAGTATGGTACTTGAAAATTTATTTAAACTTTTTGAAACAATGGTAATTGTTAAAAATAAAATAATTTTGTTGCCAGGCAATAAAATTATAATTTTTTCATTTTAATGTAATATAATATTTTTCATTTAATACAGCAATAAAAAGGTAAGACACAGCCTGGCTGTTTGGCTGAAAATGATTTTAAATATAAATCTTAGAATATGGAAGTCATGTATGGTTCTCCATACCGATATTTGTCTATGGTAAACGATAACAGCCGCAAATTCAAACAGAATCAAATACGTTTTTGCATACAACCCTGTATTGTAGAGTTCTCAATACCTATTGGTGTTGGTGAAGATCGGTTAAGGGAAAGGGGTAGTTTACCGGCAACGTTTTATGTTTTAAAAGGGTATTTTCTATGGCAAACGATAAGAGCCGCAAATTCAAACAGAATCAAATACGTTTTTGCATACAGCCCTGTGTTGTTGAGTACTAAAGACCTATCGTTTTTGGTGAAGATCGGTTAAGAGAAAAGGGTAGTTTACCTGCAACGGTGTTTTATCAAGGGTAATTTTTTTCTATAGTAAACGATAGCCGCAAATTCAAACAGAATCAATTGATGTTTTGCATACAGCCCTGTATTTTAGATTTCTCAATACCTATTGGTGTTGGTGAAGATCGGTTAAGGGAAAGCGGTAGTTTACCAGCAACATTTTATGTTGTAACAAGAGAAATGTTTCCATGACGAATGATAACTTCCGCACATTCTAACTGAATCAAATATTTTTTTTCATGCATCCCTGAATTGTAGAGGACGGAAGGAATATTGATTTTGGAGAAGATCGGTTAAGAGAAAGGGGTAGTTTACCTGAAACATTTTATGATTTAACAAGAATAAAGTACTTAATTTTTATAAAAAAAGTATCCTGATAAGAAGCTCATAGTAATCCACTGTAGAAACGTAGATGAAATATCTATAAATGAAGAGGTTAGGTGAACGGGGTGGGGGTAATTTTCTATTATTAAAAATTATAGTTGAAGGTGGAGGGGAGAATTTTTTATATGTGTACTACGTTATCGGCAACAAAGAAGTAGTTTTTTGTTAAAATTGTTTCCCGGGCTCTTTAGCCGTAGTCCAATGTTTTCTGCAAAACAGACTTTTCGGCAGTGCCATTGACTGCCATCATCGGTGAAAATCGAGTGCGAAAACGTGAGGTGGTATACGTTAGTGACCACAGTACTGTGGTTAATGCTGAAGCAATAAGTAGAAAGACGTAGTTTCTATGGAAATATTTCATTTCGAATATGATTTTAAATATAAATCTTAGAACATGGAAGTCATGTATGGTTCTCCATACCGATATTTTCATTTTAATTTAAATCATGTGTGAGTGAAAATATATCGTCCTGGCAGGCAAGCATATCTCAATTATGTAATGTTTACGTTTCCAAAGTTTCATTATTGTGATTACCGCAATAAAAAGGCAGGCAGGACACACACACACACACACACACACACACACACACACACACACACACACACACACACAATTCGCGTTATTCCTGGCCTCACTCTTGTTTTTTGTATGAATGTTATAAATTTATTCGAGCTAAAACTTAAAAGTTTCAATAAAATATTAACAAAAGATATCGTTCCATGGTATGCAACCACGGATACGTAAACAAAATAATTTTTCGTTTTCAGAATGTCACAGAAAACAAACGCTGGGCGGTATTCGCTTTTTTCGTATTGTTTAAATAAAAGATAATTTGATCTAATTAATTCTTTTTTTACTTCCATATTCCTTAAGGAATGGAAGTATGGTGATGGCAAAAAAAATCGTGTTCGAGATTATTGCAGATTCTGATTCTACTACACTCAAAACATGAAAAAAGTCGTTTTCCGAAAAGTGTCTGTGTGTGTGTCTGTGTGTCTGTGTGTCTGTGTGTCTGTCTGTCTGTAGATTTTTTTTCTATGGCAAACGATAACTGCCGCAAATTCAAACAGAATCAAATAATTTTTTGCATACAGCCCGGTTTTGCAGAGTTCTCGCGACCTATTGTTTTTGGTGAAGATCGGTTGAGGGAAAGGGGTAGTTTACCTGCAACGGTTTTTTTTTAGCAAGGGAAATTTTGTTTGTTTGGCAAACGATAACAGCCGCAAATTCAAAACAGAATCAAATAATGTTTCGCATACAGCCCTGAATTATAGAGTTCTCAAGACCTATTGTTTTTGGTGAAGATCGGTTAAGGGAAAGGGGTAGTTTACCGGTAACGTTTTATGTTTTAACAAGGGTATTTCCTATGGCAAACGATAACAGCCGCAAATTCAAACAGAATGAAAAGATTATTTGCATACAGCCCTAAATTGTAGAGTTCTCAATACCTTTTGTTTTTGGTGAAGATCGGTTAAGGGAAAGGGGTAGTTTACCTACAACGTTTTTTTTACAAGGGTATTTTCTATGGCAAACGATAACAGCCGCAAATTCAAACAGAATCAAATAATTTTCTGCATACAGACCTGATTTGTAGAGTACTCAAGACCTATTGTTTTTGGTGAAGATCGGTTGAGGGGAAGGGGTAGTTTACCAGCAACGTTTTTTATCATGCGTATTTTCTATGGCAAACGACAACTGCCGCAAATTCAAACAGAATCAAATAATTTTTTGCATACAGCCCTGATTTGTAGAGCACTCGCGACCTATTGTTTTTGGTGAAGATCGGTTGAGGGGAAGGGGTAGTTTACCTGCAACGGTTTTTTTTATCAAGGTAAATTTTTTTTTTTTGGCAAACGATAACAGCCGCAAATTCAAACAGAATCAAATAATGTTTCGCATACAGCCCTGAATTGTAGATTTCTCAAGACCTATTGTTTTTGGTGAAGATCGGTTGAGGGAAAGGGGTAGTTTACCTGCAACGTTTTTTTAACAAGGGTATTTTCTATGGCAAACGATAACAGCCGCAAATTCAAACAGAATCAAATAATGTTTTGCATCCAGCCCTGATTTGTAGAGTACTCAAGACCTGTTGTTTTTGGTGAAGATCGGTTAAGGGGAAGGGGTAGTTTACCTGCAACGTTTTTTTATCAAGCGTATTTTCTATGGCAAACGATAACAGCCGCAAATTCAAACCGAATCAAATAATTGTTTGCATACATCCCTGAATTGTAGAGCTCTCAATGACTTTCGATTTTGGTGAAGATCGGTTAAGGGGAAGGGGTAGTTTACCTGCAACATTTTACGTTTTAACAAGAGTATGATACTTGAAAATTTATTTAAACTTTTTGAAACAATGGTAATTGTTAAAAATAAAATAATTTTGTTGCCAGGCAATAAAATTATAATTTTTTCATTTTAATGTAATATAATATTTTTCATTTAATACAGCAATAAAAAGGTAAGACACAGCCTGGCTGTTTGGCTGAAAATGATTTTAAATATAAATCTTAGAATATGGAAGTCATGTATGGTTCTCCATACCGATATTTTTCTATGGTAAACGATAACAGCCGCAAATTCAAACAGAATCAAATACGTTTTTGCATACAGCCCTGTATTGTAGAGTTCTCAATACCTATTGGTGTTGGTGAAGATCGGTTAAGGGAAAGGGGTAGTTTACCTGCAACGTTTTATGTTTTAAAAGGGTATTTTCTATGGCAAACGATAAGAGCCGCAAATTCAAACAGAATCAAATACGTTTTTGCATACAGCCCTGTGTTGTTGAGTACTAAAGACCTATCGTTTTTGGTGAAGATCGGTTAAGAGAAAAGGGTAGTTTACCTGCAACGGTGTTTTATCAAGGGTAATTTTACTTCCATATTCCTTAAGGAATGGAAGTATGGCGATGGCAAAAAAAATCGTGTTCGAGATTATTGCAGATTCTGATTCTACTACACTCAAAACATGAAAAAAAGTCGTTTTCCGAAAAGTGTCTGTGTGTCTGTGTGTCTGTCTGTCTGTCTGTCTGTCTGTCTGTCTGTCTGTAGATTTTTTTTCTATGGCAAACGATAACTGCCGCAAATTCAAACAGAATCAAATAATTTTTTGCATGCAGCCCGGTTTTGCAGAGTTCTCGCGACCTATTGTTTTTGGTGAAGATCGGTTGAGGGAAAGGGGTAGTTTACCTGCAACGGTTTTTTTTTAGCAAGGGAAATTTTGTTTGTTTGGCAAACGATAACAGCCGCAAATTCAAACAGAATCAAATAATGTTTCGCATACAGCCCTGAATTGCAGAGTTCTCAAGACCTATTGTTTTTGGTGAAGATCGGTTAAGGGAAAGGGGTAGTTTACCTGTAACGTTTTATGTTTTAACAAGGGTATTTCCTATGGGAAACGATAACAGCCGCAAATTCAAACAGAATGAAAAGATTATTTGCATACAGCCCTAAATTGTAGAGTTCTCAATACCTTTTGTTTTTGGTGAAGATCGGTTAAGGGAAAGGGGTAGTTTACCTACAACGTTTTTTTAACAAGGGTATTTTCTATGGCAAACGATAACAGCCGCAAATTCAAACAGAATCAAATAATTTTCTGCATACAGCCCTCATTTGTAGAGTACTCAAGACCTATTGTTTTTGGTGAAGATCGGTTGAGGGGAAGGGGTAGTTTACCAGCAACGTTTTTTATCATGCGTATTTTCTATGGCAAACGACAACTGCCGCAAATTCAAACAGAATCAAATAATTTTTTGCATACAGCCCTGATTTGTAGAGTACTCGCGACCTATTGTTTTTGGTGAAGATCGGTTGAGGGGAAGGGGTAGTTTACCTGCAACGGTTTTCTTTATCAAGGGAAATTTTTTTTTTTTTGGCAAACGATAACAGCCGCAAATTCAAACAGAATCAAATAATGTTTCGCATACAGCCCTGAATTGTAGATTTCTCAAGACCTATTGTTTTTGGTGAAGATCGGTTGAGGGAAAGGGGTAGTTTACCTGCAACGTTTTTTTAACAAGGGTATTTTATATGGCAAACGATAACAGCCGCAAATTCAAACAGAATCAAATAATGTTTTGCATGCAGTCCTGATTTGTAGAGTACTCAAGACCTATTGTTTTTGGTGAAGATCGGTTAAGGGGAAGGGGTAGTTTACCTGCAACGTTTTTTTATCAAGCGTATTTTCTATGGCAAACGATAACAGCCGCAAATTCAAACAGAATCAAATAATTTTTTGCATACGTCCCTGAATTGTAGAGGTCTCAATGACTTTCGATTTTGGTGAAGATCGGTTAAGGGGAAGGGGTAGTTTACCTGCAACCTTATACGTTTTAACAAGAGTAAAGTACTTGAAAATTTATTTAAACTTTTTGAAACAATGGTAATTGTTAAAAATAAAATAATTTTGTTGCCAGGCAATAAAATTATAATTTTTTCATTTTAATGTAATATAATATTTTTCATTTAATACAGCAATAAAAAGGCAGGTAAGACACAGCCTGGCTGTTTGGCTGAAAATGATTTTAAAATATAAATCTTAGAATATGGAAGTCATGTATGGTTCTCCATACCGATATTTTTTCTATAGTAAACGATAGCCGCAAATTCAAACAGAATCAAATGATATTTTGCATACAGCCCTGTATTTTAGATTTCTCAATACCTATTGGTGTTGGTGAAGATCGGTTAAGGGAAAGCGGTAGTTTACCAGCAACATTTTATGTTGTAACAAGAGAAATGTTTCCATGACGAATGATAACTTCCGCACATTCTAACTGAATCAAATATTTTTTTTCATGCATCCCTGAATTGTAGAGGATGGAAGGAATATTGATTTTGGAGAAGATCGGTTAAGAGAAAGGGGTAGTTTACCTGAAACATTTTATGATTTAACAAGAATAAAGTACTTAATTTTTATAAAAAAAGTATCCTGATAAGAAGCTCATAGTAATCCACTGTAGAAACGTAGATGAAATATCTATAAATGAAGAGGTTAGGTGAACGGGGTGGGGGTAATTTTCTATTATTAAAAATTATAGTTGAAGGTGGAGGGGAGAATTTTTTATATGTGTACTACGTTATCGGCAACAAAGAAGTAGTTTTTTGTTAAAATTGTTTCCCGGGCTCTTTAGCCGTAGTCCAATGTTTTCTGCAAAACAGACTTTTCGGCAGTGCCATTGACTGCCATCATCGGTGAAAATCGAGTGCGAAAACGTGAGGTGGTATACGTTAGTGACCACAGTACTGTGGTTAATGCTGAAGCAATAAGTAGAAAGACGTAGTTTCTATGGAAATATTTCATTTCGAATATGATTTTAAATATAAATCTTAGAACATGGAAGTCATGTATGGTTCTCCATACCGATATTTTCATTTTAATTTAAATCATGTGTGAGTGAAAATATATCGTCCTGGCAGGCAAGCATATCTCAATTATGTAATATTTACGTTTCCAAAGTTTCATTATTGTGATTACCGCAATAAAAAGGCAGGCAGGACACACACACACACACACAGACACACACACACACACACACACACACAATTCGCGTTATTCCTGGCCTCACTCTTGTTTTTTGTATGAATGTTATAAATTTATTCGAGCTAAAACTTAAAAGTTTCAATAAAATATTAACAAAAGATATCGTTCCATGGTATGCAACCACGGATACGTAAACAAAATAATTTTTCGTTTTCAGAATGTCACAGAAAACTAACGCTGGGCGGTATTCGCTTTTTTCGTATTGTTTAAATAAAAGATAATTTGATCAAATTAATTCTTTTTTTTTAAATATTTACAACTAGGTACAATTCGTATTTTGATTATCTTTCTCAGCGTTTTTACCAAAAGCATGCTGATATATTTGGTTTCGTTGTGAGTGTACATATTAAAAATAATAATTTGATAATTAATTAGAACATAGAAGTCATGTGTGGTTCTCCATACCGATTTTTTTTTTACTTCCATATTCCTTAAGGAATGGAAGTATGGTGATGGCAAAAAAAATCGTGTTCGAGATTATTGCAGATTCTGATTCTACTACACTCAAAACATGAAAAAAAGTCGTTTTCCGAAAAGTGTCTGTGTGTCTGTCTGTCTGTCTGTCTGTCTGTCTGTCTGTGTGTCTGTGTGTCTATGTGTCTGTGTGTCTGTAGATTTTTTTTCTATGGCAAACGATAACTGCCGCAAATTCAAACAGAATCAAATAATGTTTTGCATACAGCCCTGATTTGTAGAGTACTCAAGACCTATTGTTTTTGGTGAAGATCGGTTAAGGGAAAGGGGTAGTTTACCTGTAACGTTTTATGTTTTAACAAGGGTATTTCCTATGGCAAACGATAACAGCCGCAACTTCAAACAGAATCAAAAGATTATTTGCATACAGCCCTAAACTGTAGAGTTCTCAAGGTCTATTGTTTTTGGTGAAGATCGGTTGAGGGAAAGGGGTAGTTTACCTGCAACGTTTTTTTAACAAGGGTATTTTATATGGCAAACGATAACAGCCGCAAATTCAAACAGAATCAAATAATATTTTGCATCCTGCCCTGATTTGTAGAGTACTCAAGACCTGTTGTTTTTGGTGAAGATCGGTTAAGGGGAAGGGGTAGTTTACCTGCAACGTTTTTTTATCAAGCGTATTTTCTATGGCAAACGATAACAGCCGCAAATTCAAACAGAATCAAATAATTGTTTGCATACATCCCTGAATTGTAGAGGTCTCAATGACTTTCGATTTTGGTGAAGATCGGTTAAGGGGAAGGGGTAGTTTACCTGCAACATTTTACGTTTTAACAAGAGTATGGTACTTGAAAATTTATTTAAACTTTTTGAAACAATGGTAATTGTTAAAAATAAAATAATTTTGTTGCCAGGCAATAAAATTATAATTTTTTCATTTTAATGTAATATAATATTTTTCATTTAATACAGCAATAAAAAGGTAAGACACAGCCTGGCTGTTTGGCTGAAAATGATTTTAAATATAAATCTTAGAATATGGAAGTCATGTATGGTTCTCCATACCGATATTTGTCTATGGTAAACGATAACAGCCGCAAATTCAAACAGAATCAAATACGTTTTTGCATACAACCCTGTATTGTAGAGTTCTCAATACCTATTGGTGTTGGTGAAGATCGGTTAAGGGAAAGGGGTAGTTTACCGGCAACGTTTTATGTTTTAAAAGGGTATTTTCTATGGCAAACGATAAGAGCCGCAAATTCAAACAGAATCAAATACGTTTTTGCATACAGCCCTGTGTTGTTGAGTACTAAAGACCTATCGTTTTTGGTGAAGATCGGTTAAGAGAAAAGGGTAGTTTACCTGCAACGGTGTTTTATCAAGGGTAATTTTTTTCTATAGTAAACGATAGCCGCAAATTCAAACAGAATCAATTGATGTTTTGCATACAGCCCTGTATTTTAGATTTCTCAATACCTATTGGTGTTGGTGAAGATCGGTTAAGGGAAAGCGGTAGTTTACCAGCAACATTTTATGTTGTAACAAGAGAAATGTTTCCATGACGAATGATAACTTCCGCACATTCTAACTGAATCAAATATTTTTTTTCATGCATCCCTGAATTGTAGAGGACGGAAGGAATATTGATTTTGGAGAAGATCGGTTAAGAGAAAGGGGTAGTTTACCTGAAACATTTTATGATTTAACAAGAATAAAGTACTTAATTTTTATAAAAAAAGTATCCTGATAAGAAGCTCATAGTAATCCACTGTAGAAACGTAGATGAAATATCTATAAATGAAGAGGTTAGGTGAACGGGGTGGGGGTAATTTTCTATTATTAAAAATTATAGTTGAAGGTGGAGGGGAGAATTTTTTATATGTGTACTACGTTATCGGCAACAAAGAAGTAGTTTTTTGTTAAAATTGTTTCCCGGGCTCTTTAGCCGTAGTCCAATGTTTTCTGCAAAACAGACTTTTCGGCAGTGCCATTGACTGCCATCATCGGTGAAAATCGAGTGCGAAAACGTGAGGTGGTATACGTTAGTGACCACAGTACTGTGGTTAATGCTGAAGCAATAAGTAGAAAGACGTAGTTTCTATGGAAATATTTCATTTCGAATATGATTTTAAATATAAATCTTAGAACATGGAAGTCATGTATGGTTCTCCATACCGATATTTTCATTTTAATTTAAATCATGTGTGAGTGAAAATATATCGTCCTGGCAGGCAAGCATATCTCAATTATGTAATGTTTACGTTTCCAAAGTTTCATTATTGTGATTACCGCAATAAAAAGGCAGGCAGGACACACACACACACACACACACACACACACACACACACACACACACACACACACACACACACACACACACACACACACACACACACACAATTCGCGTTATTCCTGGCCTCACTCTTGTTTTTTGTATGAATGTTATAAATTTATTCGAGCTAAAACTTAAAAGTTTCAATAAAATATTAACAAAAGATATCGTTCCATGGTATGCAACCACGGATACGTAAACAAAATAATTTTTCGTTTTCAGAATGTCACAGAAAACAAACGCTGGGCGGTATTCGCTTTTTTCGTATTGTTTAAATAAAAGATAATTTGATCTAATTAATTCTTTTTTTACTTCCATATTCCTTAAGGAATGGAAGTATGGTGATGGCAAAAAAAATCGTGTTCGAGATTATTGCAGATTCTGATTCTACTACACTCAAAACATGAAAAAAAGTCGTTTTCCGAAAAGTGTCTGTGTGTGGTGTCTGTGTGTCTGTGTGTCTGTGTGTCTGTGTGTCTGTAGATTTTTTTTCTATGGCAAACGATAACTGCCGCAAATTCAAACAGAATCAAATAATTTTTTGCATACAGCCCGGTTTTGCAGAGTTCTCGCGACCTGTTGTTTTTGGTGAAGATCGGTTGAGGGAAAGGGGTAGTTTACCTGCAACGGTTTTTTTTTAGCAAGGGAAATTTTGTTTGTTTGGCAAACGATAACAGCCGCAAATTCAAACAGAATCAAATAATGTTTCGCATACAGCCCTGATTATAGAGTTCTCAAGACCTATTGTTTTTGGTGAAGATCGGTTAAGGGAAAGGGGTAGTTTACCTGTAACGTTTTATGTTTTAACAAGGGTATTTCCTATGGCAAACGATAACAGCCGCAAATTCAAACAGAATGAAAAGATTATTTGCATACAGCCCTAAATTGTAGAGTTCTCAATACCTTTTGTTTTTGGTGAAGATCGGTTAAGGGAAAGGGGTAGTTTACCTACAACATTTTTTTTACAAGGGTATTTTCTATGGCAAACGATAACAGCCGCAAATTCAAACAGAATCAAATAATTTTCTGCATACAGACCTGATTTGTAGAGTACTCAGACCTATTGTTTTTGGTGAAGATCGGTTGAGGGGAAGGGGTAGTTTACCAGCAACGTTTTTTATCATGCGTATTTTCTATGGCAAACGACAACTGCCGCAAATTCAAACAGAATCAAATAATTTTTTGCATACAGCCCTGATTTGTAGAGCACTCGCGACCTATTGTTTTTGGTGAAGATCGGTTGAGGGGAAGGGGTAGTTTACCTGCAACGGTTTTTTTTATCAAGGTAAATTTTTTTTTTTTGGCAAACGATAACAGCCGCAAATTCAAACAGAATCAAATAATGTTTCGCATACAGCCCTGAATTGTAGATTTCTCAAGACCTATTGTTTTTGGTGAAGATCGGTTGAGGGAAAGGGGTAGTTTACCTGCAACGTTTTTTTTAACAAGGGTATTTTCTATGGCAAACGATAACAGCCGCAAATTCAAACAGAATCAAATAATGTTTTGCATCCAGCCCTGATTTGTAGAGTACTCAAGACCTGTTGTTTTTGGTGAAGATCGGTTAAGGGGAAGGGGTAGTTTACCTGCAACGTTTTTTTTATCAAGCGTATTTTCTATGGCAAACGATAACAGCCGCAAATTCAAACAGAATCAAATAATTGTTTGCATACATCCCTGAATTGTAGAGCTCTCAATGACTTTCGATTTTGGTGAAGATCGGTTAAGGGGAAGGGGTAGTTTACCTGCAACATTTTACGTTTTAACAAGAGTATGGTACTTGAAAATTTATTTAAACTTTTTGAAACAATGGTAATTGTTAAAAATAAAATAATTTTGTTGCCAGGCAATAAAATTATAATTTTTTCATTTTAATGTAATATAATATTTTTCATTTAATACAGCAATAAAAAGGTAAGTCACAGCCTGGCTGTTTGGCTGAAAATGATTTTAAATATAAATCTTAGAATATGGAAGTCATGTATGGTTCTCCATACCGATATTTTTCTATGGTAAACGATAACAGCCGCAAATTCAAACAGAATCAAATACGTTTTTGCATACAGCCCTGTATTGTAGAGTTCTCAATACCTATTGGTGTTGGTGAAGATCGGTTAAGGGAAAGGGGTAGTTTACCTGCAACGTTTTATGTTTTAAAAGGGTATTTTCTATGGCAAACGATAAGAGCCGCAAATTCAAACAGAATCAAATACGTTTTTGCATACAGCCCTGTGTTGTTGAGTACTAAAGACCTATCGTTTTTGGTGAAGATCGGTTAAGAGAAAAGGGTAGTTTACCTGCAACGGTGTTTTATCAAGGGTAATTTTACTTCCATATTCCTTAAGGAATGGAAGTATGGTGATGGCAAAAAAAATCGTGTTCGAGATTATTGCAGATTCTGATTCTACTACACTCAAAACATGAAAAAAAGTCGTTTTCCGAAAAGTGTCTGTGTGTCTGTGTGTCTGTCTGTCTGTCTGTCTGTCTGTCTGTCTGTCTGTCTGTCTGTCTGTAGATTTTTTTTCTATGGCAAACGATAACTGCCGCAAATTCAAACAGAATCAAATAATTTTTTGCATGCAGCCCGGTTTTGCAGAGTTCTCGCGACCTATTGTTTTTGGTGAAGATCGGTTGAGGGAAAGGGGTAGTTTACCTGCAACGGTTTTTTTTTAGCAAGGGAAATTTTCGTTTGTTTGGCAAACGATAACAGCCGCAAATTCAAACAGAATCAAATAATGTTTCGCATACAGCCCTGAATTGCAGAGTTCTCAAGACCTATTGTTTTTGGTGAAGATCGGTTAAGGGAAAGGGGTAGTTTACCTGTAACGTTTTATGTTTTAACAAGGGTATTTCCTATGGGAAACGATAACAGCCGCAAATTCAAACAGAATGAAAAGATTATTTGCATACAGCCCTAAATTGTAGAGTTCTCAATACCTTTTGTTTTTGGTGAAGATCGGTTAAGGGAAAGGGGTAGTTTACCTACAACGTTTTTTTAACAAGGGTATTTTCTATGGCAAACGATAACAGCCGCAAATTCAAACAGAATCAAATAATTTTCTGCATACAGCCCTCATTTGTAGAGTACTCAAGACCTATTGTTTTTGGTGAAGATCGGTTGAGGGGAAGGGGTAGTTTACCAGCAACGTTTTTTATCATGCGTATTTTCTATGGCAAACGACAACTGCCGCAAATTCAAACAGAATCAAATAATTTTTTGCATACAGCCCTGATTTGTAGAGTACTCGCGACCTATTGTTTTTGGTGAAGATCGGTTGAGGGGAAGGGGTAGTTTACCAGCAACGGTTTTCTTTATCAAGGGAAATTTTTTTTTTTTGGCAACGATAACAGCCGCAAATTCAAACAGAATCAAATAATGTTTCGCATACAGCCCTGAATTGTAGATTTCTCAAGACCTATTGTTTTTGGTGAAGATCGGTTGAGGGAAAGGGGTAGTTTACCTGCAACGTTTTTTTAACAAGGGTATTTTATATGGCAAACGATAACAGCCGCAAATTCAAACAGAATCAAATAATGTTTTGCATGCAGTCCTGATTTGTAGAGTACTCAAGACCTATTGTTTTTGGTGAAGATCGGTTAAGGGGAAGGGGTAGTTTTACCTGCAACGTTTTTTTATCAAGCGTATTTTCTATGGCAAACGATAACAGCCGCAAATTCAAACAGAATCAAATAATTTTTTGCATACGTCCCTGAATTGTAGAGGTCTCAATGACTTTCGATTTTGGTGAAGATCGGTTAAGGGGAAGGGGTAGTTTTACCTGCAACCTTATACGTTTTAACAAGAGTAAAGTACTTGAAAATTTATTTAAACTTTTTGAAACAATGGTAATTGTTAAAAATAAAATAATTTTGTTGCCAGGCAATAAAATTATAATTTTTTCATTTTAATGTAATATAATATTTTTCATTTAATACAGCAATAAAAAGGCAGGTAAGACACAGCCTGGCTGTTTGGCTGAAAATGATTTTAAAATATAAATCTTAGAATATGGAAGTCATGTATGGTTCTCCATACCGATATTTTTTCTATAGTAAACGATAGCCGCAAATTCAAACAGAATCAAATGATATTTTGCATACAGCCCTGTATTTTAGATTTCTCAATACCTATTGGTGTTGGTGAAGATCGGTTAAGGGAAAGCGGTAGTTTACCAGCAACATTTTATGTTGTAACAGAGAAATGTTTCCATGACGAATGATAACTTCCGCACATTCTAACTGAATCAAATATTTTTTTTCATGCATCCCTGAATTGTAGAGGATGGAAGGAATATTGATTTTGGAGAAGATCGGTTAAGAGAAAGGGGTAGTTTACCTGAAACATTTTATGATTTAACAAGAATAAAGTACTTAATTTTTATAAAAAAAGTATCCTGATAAGAAGCTCATAGTAATCCACTGTAGAAACGTAGATGAAATATCTATAAATGAAGAGGTTAGGTGAACGGGGTGGGGGTAATTTTCTATTATTAAAAATTATAGTTGAAGGTGGAGGGGAGAATTTTTTATATGTGTACTACGTTATCGGCAACAAAGAAGTAGTTTTTTGTTAAAATTGTTTCCCGGGCTCTTTAGCCGTAGTCCAATGTTTTCTGCAAAACAGACTTTTCGGCAGTGCCATTGACTGCCATCATCGGTGAAAATCGAGTGCGAAAACGTGAGGTGGTATACGTTAGTGACCACAGTACTGTGGTTAATGCTGAAGCAATAAGTAGAAAGACGTAGTTTCTATGGAAATATTTCATTTCGAATATGATTTTAAATATAAATCTTAGAACATGGAAGTCATGTATGGTTCTCCATACCGATATTTTCATTTTAATTTAAATCATGTGTGAGTGAAAATATATCGTCCTGGCAGGCAAGCATATCTCAATTATGTAATATTTACGTTTCCAAAGTTTCATTATTGTGATTACCGCAATAAAAAGGCAGGCAGGACACACACACACACACACAGACACACACACACACACACACACACACAATTCGCGTTATTCCTGGCCTCACTCTTGTTTTTTGTATGAATGTTATAAATTTATTCGAGCTAAAACTTAAAAGTTTCAATAAAATATTAACAAAAGATATCGTTCCATGGTATGCAACCACGGATACGTAAACAAAATAATTTTTCGTTTTCAGAATGTCACAGAAAACAAACGCTGGGCGGTATTCGCTTTTTTCGTATTGTTTAAATAAAAGATAATTTGATCAAATTAATTCTTTTTTTTTAAATATTTACAACTAGGTACAATTCGTATTTTGATTATCTTTCTCAGCGTTTTTACCAAAAGCATGCTGATATATTTGGTTTCGTTGTGAGTGTACATATTAAAAATAATAATTTGATAATTAATTAGAACATAGAAGTCATGTGTGGTTCTCCATACCGATTTTTTTTTTACTTCCATATTCCTTAAGGAATGGAAGTATGGTGATGGCAAAAAAAATCGTGTTCGAGATTATTGCAGATTCTGATTCTACTACACTCAAAACATGAAAAAAAGTCGTTTTCCGAAAAGTGTCTGTGTGTCTGTCTGTCTGTCTGTCTGTCTGTCTGTCTGTGTGTCTGTGTGTCTATGTGTCTGTGTGTCTGTAGATTTTTTTTCTATGGCAAACGATAACTGCCGCAAATTCAAACAGAATCAAATAATGTTTTGCATACAGCCCTGATTTGTAGAGTACTCAAGACCTATTGTTTTTGGTGAAGATCGGTTAAGGGAAAGGGGTAGTTTACCTGTAACGTTTTATGTTTTAACAAGGGTATTTCCTATGGCAAACGATAACAGCCGCAACTTCAAACAGAATCAAAAGATTATTTGCATACAGCCCTAAACTGTAGAGTTCTCAAGGTCTATTGTTTTTGGTGAAGATCGGTTGAGGGAAAGGGGTAGTTTACCTGCAACGTTTTTTTAACAAGGGTATTTTATATGGCAAACGATAACAGCCGCAAATTCAAACAGAATCAAATAATGTTTTGCATCCTGCCCTGATTTGTAGAGTACTCAAGACCTGTTGTTTTTGGTGAAGATCGGTTAAGGGGAAGGGGTAGTTTACCTGCAACGTTTTTTTATCAAGCGTATTTTCTATGGCAAACGATAACAGCCGCAAATTCAAACAGAATCAAATAATTGTTTGCATACATCCCTGAATTGTAGAGGTCTCAATGACTTTCGATTTTGGTGAAGATCGGTTAAGGGGAAGGGGTAGTTTACCAGCAACATTTTACGTTTTAACAAGAGTATGGTACTTGAAAATTTATTTAAACTTTTTGAAACAATGGTAATTGTTAAAAATAAAATAATTTTGTTGCCAGGCAATAAAATTATAATTTTTTCATTTTAATGTAATATAATATTTTTCATTTAATACAGCAATAAAAAGGTAAGACACAGCCTGGCTGTTTGGCTGAAAATGATTTTAAATATAAATCTTAGAATATGGAAGTCATGTATGGTTCTCCATACCGATATTTGTCTATGGTAAACGATAACAGCCGCAAATTCAAACAGAATCAAATACGTTTTTGCATACAACCCTGTATTGTAGAGTTCTCAATACCTATTGGTGTTGGTGAAGATCGGTTAAGGGAAAGGGGTAGTTTACCGGCAACGTTTTATGTTTTAAAAGGGTATTTTCTATGGCAAACGATAAGAGCCGCAAATTCAAACAGAATCAAATACGTTTTTGCATACAGCCCTGTGTTGTTGAGTACTAAAGACCTATCGTTTTTGGTGAAGATCGGTTAAGAGAAAAGGGTAGTTTACCTGCAACGGTGTTTTATCAAGGGTAATTTTTTTCTATAGTAAACGATAGCCGCAAATTCAAACAGAATCAATTGATGTTTTGCATACAGCCCTGTATTTTAGATTTCTCAATACCTATTGGTGTTGGTGAAGATCGGTTAAGGGAAAGCGGTAGTTTACCAGCAACATTTTATGTTGTAACAAGAGAAATGTTTCCATGACGAATGATAACTTCCGCACATTCTAACTGAATCAAATATTTTTTTTCATGCATCCCTGAATTGTAGAGGACGGAAGGAATATTGATTTTGGAGAAGATCGGTTAAGAGAAAGGGGTAGTTTACCTGAAACATTTTATGATTTAACAAGAATAAAGTACTTAATTTTTATAAAAAAAGTATCCTGATAAGAAGCTCATAGTAATCCACTGTAGAAACGTAGATGAAATATCTATAAATGAAGAGGTTAGGTGAACGGGGTGGGGGTAATTTTCTATTATTAAAAATTATAGTTGAAGGTGGAGGGGAGAATTTTTTATATGTGTACTACGTTATCGGCAACAAAGAAGTAGTTTTTTGTTAAAATTGTTTCCCGGGCTCTTTAGCCGTAGTCCAATGTTTTCTGCAAAACAGACTTTTCGGCAGTGCCATTGACTGCCATCATCGGTGAAAATCGAGTGCGAAAACGTGAGGTGGTATACGTTAGTGACCACAGTACTGTGGTTAATGCTGAAGCAATAAGTAGAAAGACGTAGTTTCTATGGAAATATTTCATTTCGAATATGATTTTAAATATAAATCTTAGAACATGGAAGTCATGTATGGTTCTCCATACCGATATTTTCATTTTAATTTAAATCATGTGTGAGTGAAAATATATCGTCCTGGCAGGCAAGCATATCTCAATTATGTAATGTTTACGTTTCCAAAGTTTCATTATTGTGATTACCGCAATAAAAAGGCAGGCAGGACACACACACACACACACACACACACACACACACACACACACACACACACACAATTCGCGTTATTCCTGGCCTCACTCTTGTTTTTTGTATGAATGTTATAAATTTATTCGAGCTAAAACTTAAAAGTTTCAATAAAATATTAACAAAAGATATCGTTCCATGGTATGCAACCACGGATACGTAAACAAAATAATTTTTCGTTTTCAGAATGTCACAGAAAACAAACGCTGGGCGGTATTCGCTTTTTTCGTATTGTTTAAATAAAAGATAATTTGATCTAATTAATTCTTTTTTTACTTCCATATTCCTTAAGGAATGGAAGTATGGTGATGGCAAAAAAAATCGTGTTCGAGATTATTGCAGATTCTGATTCTACTACACTCAAAACATGAAAAAAAGTCGTTTTCCGAAAAGTGTCTGTGTGTGTGTCTGTGTGTCTGTGTGTCTGTCTGTCTGTAGATTTTTTTTCTATGGCAAACGATAACTGCCGCAAATTCAAACAGAATCAAATAATTTTTTGCATACAGCCCGGTTTTGCAGAGTTCTCGCGACCTATTGTTTTTGGTGAAGATCGGTTGAGGGAAAGGGGTAGTTTACCTGCAACGGTTTTTTTTTAGCAAGGGAAATTTTGTTTGTTTGGCAAACGATAACAGCCGCAAATTCAAACAGAATCAAATAATGTTTCGCATACAGCCCTGAATTATAGAGTTCTCAAGACCTATTGTTTTTGGTGAAGATCGGTTAAGGGAAAGGGGTAGTTTACCTGTAACGTTTTATGTTTTAACAAGGGTATTTCCTATGGCAAACGATAACAGCCGCAAATTCAAACAGAATGAAAAGATTATTTGCATACAGCCCTAAATTGTAGAGTTCTCAATACCTTTTGTTTTTGGTGAAGATCGGTTAAGGGAAAGGGGTAGTTTACCTACAACGTTTTTTTAACAAGGGTATTTTCTATGGCAAACGATAACAGCCGCAAATTCAAACAGAATCAAATAATTTTCTGCATACAGACCTGATTTGTAGAGTACTCAAGACCTATTGTTTTTGGTGAAGATCGGTTGAGGGGAAGGGGTAGTTTACCAGCAACGTTTTTTATCATGCGTATTTTCTATGGCAAACGACAACTGCCGCAAATTCAAACAGAATCAAATAATTTTTTGCATACAGCCCTGATTTGTAGAGCACTCGCGACCTATTGTTTTTGGTGAAGATCGGTTGAGGGGAAGGGGTAGTTTACCTGCAACGGTTTTTTTTATCAAGGTAAATTTTTTTTTTTTGGCAAACGATAACAGCCGCAAATTCAAACAGAATCAAATAATGTTTCGCATACAGCCCTGAATTGTAGATTTCTCAAGACCTATTGTTTTTGGTGAAGATCGGTTGAGGGAAAGGGGTAGTTTACCTGCAACGTTTTTTTAACAAGGGTATTTTATATGGCAAACGATAACAGCCGCAAATTCAAACAGAATCAAATAATGTTTTGCATACAGTCCTGATTTGTAGAGTACTCAAGACCTATTGTTTTTGGTGAAGATCGGTTAAGGGGAAGGGGTAGTTTACCTGCAACGTTTTTTTATCAAGCGTATTTTCTATGGCAAACGATAACAGCCGCAAATTCAAACAGAATCAAATAATTTTTTGCATACGTCCCTGAATTGTAGAGGTCTCAATGACTTTCGATTTTGGTGAAGATCGGTTAAGGGGAAGGGGTAGTTTACCTGCAACCTTTTACGTTTTAACAAGAGTAAAGTACTTGAAAATTTATTTAAACTTTTTGAAACAATGGTAATTGTTAAAAATAAAATAATTTTGTTGCCAGGCAATAAAATTATAATTTTTTCATTTTAATGTAATATAATATTTTTCATTTAATACAGCAATAAAAAGGCAGGTAAGACACAGCCTGGCTGTTTGGCTGAAAATGATTTTAAATATAAATCTTAGAATATGGAAGTCATGTATGGTTCTCCATACCGATATTTTTAAATATTTACAACTAGGTACAATTCGTATTTTGATTATCTTTCTCAGCGTTTTTACCAAAAGCATGCTGAAATATTTGGTTTCGTTGTGAGTGTACATATTAAAAATAATAATTTGATAATTAATTAGAACATAGAAGTCATGTGTGGTTCTCCATACCGATTTTTTTTTTACTTCCATATTCCTTAAGGAATGGAAGTATGGTGATGGCAAAAAAAATCGTGTTCGAGATTATTGCAGATTCTGATTCTACTACACTCAAAACATGAAAAAAAGTCGTTTTCCGAAAAGTGTCTGTGTGTCTGTGTGTCTGTCTGTCTGTCTGTCTGTCTGTCTGTCTGTGTGTCTGTGTGTCTATGTGTCTGTGTGTCTGTAGATTTTTTTTCTATGGCAAACGATAACTGCCGCAAATTCAAACAGAATCAAACAATTTTTTGCATACAGCCCTGATTTGTAGAGTACTCACGACCTATTGTTTTTGGTGAGATCGGTTGAGGGAAAGGGGTAGTTTACCTGCAACGGTTTTTTTTTAGCAAGGGTAATTTTGTTTGTTTGGCAAACGGTAACAGCCGCAAATTCAAACAGAATCAAATAATGTTTCGCATACAGCCCTGAATTGTAGAGTTCTCAAGATCTGTTGATTTTGGTGAAGATCGGTTAAGGGAAAGGGGTAGTTTACCTGTAACGTTTTATGTTTTAACAAGGGTATTTCCTATGGCAAACGATAACAGCCGCAAATTCAAACAGAATCAAAAGATTATTTGCATACAGCTCTAAATTGTAGAGTTCTCAAGACTTATTGTTTTTGGTGAGGATCGGTTGAGGGAAAGGGGTAGTTTACCTGTAGCGTTTTTTTAACAAGGGTATTTTTTATGGCAAACGATAAGAGCCGCAAATTCAAACAGAATCAAACAATTTTTTGCATACAGCCCTGATTTGTAGAGTACTCAATATCTGTTGTTTTTGGTGAAGATCGGTTAATGTAAAGGTGTAGTTTACCTTAAACGTTTTATGTTTTCAAAGGGTATTACTTCCATATTCCTTAAGGAATGGAAGTATGGTGATGGCAAAAAAAATCGTGTTCGAGATTATTGCAGATTCTGATTCTACTACACTCAAAACAAGAAAAAAAGTCGTTTTCCGAAAAGTGTCTGTGTGTCTGTCTGTCTGTCTGTCTGTCTGTCTGTCTGTGTGTCTGTGTGTCTATGTGTCTGTGTGTCTGTAGATTTTTTTTTCTATGGCAAACGATAACTACCGCAAATTCAAACAGAATCAAATAATTTTTTGCATACAGCCCTGATTTGTAGAGTACTCACGACCTGTTGTTTTTGGTGAAGATCGGTTGAGGGAAAGGGGTAGTTTACCAGCAACGGTTTTTTTTTAGCAAGGGTAATTTTGTTTGTTTGGCAAACGGTAACAGCCGCAAATTCAAACAGAATCAAATAATGTTTCGCATACAGCCCTGAATTGTAGAGTTCTCAAGATCTGTTGATTTTGGTGAAGATCGGTTAAGGGAAAGGGGTAGTTTACCAGTAACGTTTTATGTTTTAACAAGGGTATTTCCTATGGCAAACGATAACAGCCGCAAATTCAAACAGAATCAAAAGATTATTTGCATACAGCTCTAAATTGCAGAGTTCTCAAGACCTATTGTTTTGGTGAAGATCGGTTGAGGGAAAGGGGTAGTTTACCTGTAGCGTTTTTTTAACAAGGGTATTTTTTATGGCAAACGATAAGAGCCGCAAATTCAAACAGAATCAAACAATTTTTTGCATACAGCCCTGATTTGTAGAGTACTCAATATCTGTTGTTTTTGGTGAAGATCGGTTAATGTAAAGGTGTAGTTTACCTTAAACGTTTTATGTTTTCAAAGGGTATTACTTCCATATTCCTTAAGGAATGGAAGTATGGTGATGGCAAAAAAAATCGTGTTCGAGATTATTGCAGATTCTGATTCTACTACACTCAAAACATGAAAAAAAGTCGTTTTCCGAAAAGTGTCTGTGTGTCTGTCTGTCTGTCTGTCTGTCTGTCTGTGTGTCTGTCTGTAGATTTTTTTTCTATGGCAAACGATAACTGCCGCAAATTCAAACAGAATCAAATAATTTTTTGCATACAGCCCTGATTTGCAGAGTACTCGCGACCTATTGTTTTTGGTGAAGATCGGTTGAGGGAAAGGGGTAGTTTACCTGCAACGGTTTTTTTTTAGCAAGGGTAATTTTGTTTGTTTGGCAAACGATAGCCGCAAATTCAAACAGAATCAAATAATGTTTTGCATACAGCCCTGGTTTGTAGAGTACTCAAGACCTGTTGTTTTTGGTGAAGATCGGTTAAGGGAAAGGGGTAGTTTACCTGTAACGTTTTATGTTTTAACAAGGGTATTTCCTATGGCAAACGATAACAGCCGCAAATTCAAACAGAATCAAATAATGTTTTGCATACAGCACTGGTTTGTAGAGTACTCAAGACCTATTGTTTTTGGTGAAGATCGGTTAAGGTAAAGGGGTAGTTTACCTGTAACGTTTTATGTTTTAACAAGGGTATTTCCTATGGCAAACGATAACAGCCGCAAATTCAAACAGAATCAAAAGATTATTTGCATACAGCCCTAAATTGTAGAGTTCTCAAGACCTATTGTTTTTGGTGAAGTTCGGTTGAGGGAAGGGGGTAGTTTACCTGCAAAGTTTTTTTAACAAGGGTATTTTCTATGGCAAACTATAACAGCCGCAAATTCAAACAGAATCAAATAATGTTTTGCATACTGCCCTGATTTTTAGAGTACTCAAGACCTATTGGTTTTGGTGAAGATCGGTTAAGGGGAAGGGGTAGTTTACCTGCAACGTTTTTTTATCAAGCGTATTTTCTATGGCAAACGATAACAGCCGCAAATTGAAACAGAATCAAATAATTTTTTGCATACGTCCCTGAATTGTAGAGGTCTCAATGGCTTTCGATTTTGGTGAAGATCGGTTAAGGGGAAGGGGTAGTTTACCTGCAACCTTTTACGTTTTAACAAGAGTAAAGTACTTGAAAATTTATTTAAACTTTTTGAAACAATGGTAATTGTTAAAAATAAAATAATTTTGTTGCCAGGCAATAAAATTATAATTTTTTCATTTTAATGTAATATAATATTTATCATTTAATACAGCAATAAAAAGGCAGGTAAGACACAGCCTGGCTGTTTGGCTGAAAATGATTTTAAATATAAATCTTAGAATATGGAAGTCATGTATGGTTCTCCATACCGATATTACTTCCATATTCCTTAAGGAAATGGAAGTATGGTGATGGCAAAAAAAATCGTGTTCGAGATTATTGCAGATTCTGATTGTACTCCACTCAAAACATGAAAAAAAGTCGTTTTCCGAAAAGTGTCTGTGTGTGTGTCTGTCTGTCTGTGTGTAGATTTTTTTTCTATGGCAAACGATAACTGCCGCAAATTCAAACAGAATCAAATAATTTTTTGCATACAGTCCTGATTTGTAGAGTACTCACGACCTATTGTTTTTGGTGAAGATCGGTTGAGGGAAAGTGGTAGTTTACCTGCAACGGTTTTTTTTATCAAGGAAAAATTTTTTTTTTTTGGCAAACGATAACAGCCGCAAATTCAAACAGAATTAAATAATGTTTCGCATACAGGCCTGAATTGTAGAGTTCTCAAGACCTATTGTTTTTGGTGAAGATCGGTTAAGGGAAAGGGGTAGTTTACTTGCAACGTTTTTTTAACAAGGGTATTTTCTATGGCAAACGATAACTGCCGCAAATTCAAACAGAATCAAATAATTTTTTGCATACAGTCCTGATTTGTAGAGTACTCACGGCCTATTGTTTTTGGTGAAGATCGGTTGAGGGAAAGGGGTAGTTTACCTGCAACGGTTTTTTTTTATCAAGGAAATTTTTTTTTTTTGGCAAACGGTAACAGCCGCAAATTCAAACAGAATTAAATAATGTTTCGCATACACGCCTGATTTGTAGAGTACTCAAGACCTATTGTTTTTGGTGAAGATCGGTTAAGGGGAAGGGGTAGTTTACCTGCAACGTTTTTTTATCAAGCGTATTTTCTATGGCAAACGATAACAGCTGCAGATTCAAACAGAATCAAATAATTTTTTGCATACGTCCCTAAATTGTATAGGTCTCAAGGACTTTCGATTTTGGTGAAGATCGGTTAAGGGGAAGGGGTAGTTTACCTGCAACGTTTTACGTTTTAACAACAGTAAAGTACTTGAAAATTCATTTAAACTTTTTGAAACAATGATAATTGTTAAAAATAAAATAATTTTGTTGCCAGGCAATAAAATTATAATTTTTTCATTTTAATGTAAATTATGTATGAGTTAATATCTTTATATATATAATTCTTCTGTACGTGTGTATGTCACTGAACTCCTCCATGTATAAAATAATATATCGTTCGTGGCAGGTAAGCGTATCTCAGTTATGTAATGTTTACGTTTCCATTTTATTATTATGCCTACAGCAATAAAAAGGCAAGTAACACACACACACACACACACACACACACACACACACCAACATAACGCGTGCAAGCCGAAAAAATGGACATCAATTTGCTTCCTGTGGATCGCTGGGCAATGTAACTGCACGTGTTTACAGAGGAACGATTCATAGACAGACTTTTCGTCTTTAGGGAATGAACCATCTGCAAGATGCTGGGGGTCCATGAGTGACTTCGGAGCGCTCCTTCTTTTTCGCGTGTTTGTTCTGTGAAACGTACACTGTAGATTCGCAGATTTATTCTATGCAACGCTCAATAGGAAATGTTGAAAATTTTTGTCCACGGTGAACCCTCATTCACACTAAACCTGCTCTGATGTTTTAATTACGGACATCATAATATTAAAACTTTGGAAACTTGAGCACTACTTAATGGAGATCAATCATTAACTTATACAAGCCATTAATTTTATGCATATATTTTATATATATATGTGTACAACGTTATCGGCAACAAAGAAGTAGTTTTTGTTAAAATTCCTTCCCGGGATATTTGGCCGTAGTCCAATGTTTTCTACAAAACCAGACGTTTCGGCAATGCCATCGACTTCCATCATCAGTGAAAATCGAGTGCGATAACGTGTTCGAGATTATTGCAGATTCTGATTCTACTACACTCGAAACATGAAAAAAAGTCGTTTTCCGAAAAGTGTCTGTGTGTGTGTCTGTCTGTCTAGATTTTTTTTGTTTTGGCAAACGATAACTGCCGCAAATTCAAACAGAATCAAATAATTTTTTGCATACAGCCCTGATTTGTAGAGTACTCGTGACCTGTTGTTTTTGGTGAAGATCGGTTGAGGGAAAGGGGTAGTTTACCTGCAACGGTTTTTTTTTATCAAGGGAAATTTTTTTTTTTTTGGCAAATGATAACAGCCGCAAATTCAAACTGAATCAAATAATGTTTCGCATACAGCCCTGAATTGTAGAGTTCTCAAGACCTATTTGTTTTTGGTGAAGATCGGTTAAGGGAAAGGGGTAGTTTACCTGTAACGTTTTATGTTTTAACAAGGGTATTTCCTATGGCAAACGATAACAGCCGCAAATTCAAACAGAATCAAAAGATTATTTGCATACAGCCCTAAATTGTAGAGTTCTCAAGACCTATTGTTTTTGGTGAAGATCGGTTAAGGGAAAGGGGTAGTTTACCAACAACGTTTTTTTAACAAGGGTATTTCCTATGGCAAACGATAACAGCCGCAAGTTCAAACAGAATCAAATAATTTTCTGCATACAGCCCTGATTTGTAGAGTACTCAAGACCTGTTGTTTTTGGTGAAGATCGGTTGAGGGGAAGGGGTAGTTTACCTGCAACTTTTTTTTTCTATGGCAAACGATAACTGCCGCAAATTCAAACAGAATCAAATAATGTTTTGCATACATCCCTGAATTGTAGAGGTCCCAAGGACTTTCGATTTTGGTGAAGATCGGTTAAGGGGAAGGGGTAGTTTACCTACAACCTTTTACGTTTTAACAAGAGTAAAGTACTTGAAAATTTATTTAAACTTTTTGAAACAATGGTAATTGTTGAAAATAAAATAATTTT
The DNA here is from genome assembly GCA_034769895.1 of Magicicada septendecula. NCBI lineage: Eukaryota > Metazoa > Arthropoda > Insecta > Hemiptera > Cicadidae > Magicicada > Magicicada septendecula. The sequence continues at coordinate 243,032,790 of CM068371.1, forward strand.
GTTGCCAGGTAACAAAAATAAAGTCATTTTGATTATAAAATACAAATATTTACAACAAGAAAAGAATTTTCAGTTTTCAAAATTTAAATATATTTTTATAAAACAATGGGTTCTTCATTGAGGTGGGGACCATGTCACTCACTCCATCTCAAGCCTCTCCCATTTTGCAGAAAAAGAGGACCCTGTCAAGGCTGATACTTTGACGACAGTGACAGGGCTTTCCACCAAATTCAGCAGAGTGACAGGTAGGCCCAACTCTGATTGGCTCCTCAGATTTCCCCAGCGTTAGTAGGTTCTATGAAAATATTTTATTTCAAAAATGATTTTAAATATAAATCTTAGATATGTTTTATAAATCTCATCTTTTATGTTTTAACATGGGTAATTTTTTATATGACGAACCATAACTGCCGTAAATTCAAACAGAATCAAATAATTTTTACTTCCATATTCCTTAAGGAATGGAAGTATGGTGAAGGCAAAAAAAATCGTGTTCGAGATTATTGCAGATTCTGATTCAACTACACTCAAAACATGAAAAAAAGTCGTTTTCCGAAAAGTGTCTGTGTGTCTGTCTGTGTGTCTGTGTGTCTGTAGATTTTTTTTCTATGGCAAACGATAACTGCCGCAAATTCAAACAGAATCAAATAATTGTTTGCATGCAGCCCTGATTTGCAGAGTACTCGCGACCTATTGTTTTTGGTGAAGATCGGTTGAGGAAAAGGGGTAGGTTACCAGCAACGTTTTTTTTTAGCAAGGGTAATTTTGTTTGTTTGGCAAACGATAACAGCCGCAAATTCAAACAGAATCAAATAATGTTTCGCATACAGCCCTGAATTGTAGAGTTCTCAAGATCTGTTGATTTTGGTGAAGATCGGTTAAGGGAAAGGGGTAGTTTACCTGTAACGTTTTATGTTTTAACAAGGGTATTTCCTATGGCAAACGATAACAGCCGCAAATTCAAACAGAATCAAAAGATTATTTGCATACTGCCCTATATTGTAGAGCTCTCAAGACCTATTGTTTTTGGTGAAGTTCGGTTGAGGGAAAGGGGTAGTTTACCAGCAACGTTTTTTTAACAAGGGTATTTTTTATGGCAAACGATAACAGCCGCAAATTCAAACAGAATCAAATAATGTTTTGCATACAGCCCTGATTTGTAGAGTACTCAAGGCATATTGTTTTTGGTGAAGATCGGTTGAGGGAAAGGGGTAGTTTACCAGCAACGGTTTTTTAACAAGGGTATTTTCTATGGCAAACGATAACAGCCGCAAATTCAAACAGAATCAAATAATGTTTTGCATACAGTCCTGATTTGTAGAATACTCAAGACCTATTGTTTTTGGTGAAGATCGGTTAAGGGGAAGGGGTAGTTTACCAGCAACGTTTTTTTATCAAGCGTATTTTCTATGGCAAACGATAACAGCCGCAAATTCAAACAGAATCAAATAATTTTTTGCATGCAACCCTGATTTGCAGAGTACTCGCGACCTATTGTGTTTGGTGAAGATCGGTTGAGGGAAAGGGGTAGTTTACCTGCAACGGTTTTTTTTTAGCAAGGGTAAATTTGTTTGTTTGGCAAACGATAACAGCCGCAAATTCAAACAGAATCAAATAATGTTTCGCATACAGCCCTGAATTGTAGAGTTCTCAAGATCCGTTGATTTTGGTGAAGATCGGTTAAGGGAAAGGGGTAGTTTACCTGTAACGTTTTATGTTTTAACAAGGGTATTTCCTATGGCAAACGATAACAGCCGCAAATTCAAACAGAATCAAAAGATTATTTGCATACAGCCCTAAATTGTAGAGTTCTCAAGACCTATTGTTTTTGGTGAAGTTCGGTTGAGGGGAAGGGGTAGTTTACCTGCAACGTTTTTTTAACAAGGGTATTTTCTATGGCAAACGATAACAGCCGCAAATTCAAACAGAATCAAATAATGTTTTGCATACAGCTCTGATTTGTAGAATACTCAAGACCTATTGTTTTTGGTGAAAATCGGTTAAAGGAAAGGGGTAGTTTACCTGTAACGTTTTATGTTTTAACAAGGGTATTTCCTATGGCAAACGATAACAGCCGCAAATTCAAACAGAATCAAAAGATTATTTGCATACAGCCCTAAATTGTAGAGTTCTCAAGACCTATTGTTTTTGGTGAAGATCGGTTGAGGGAAAGGGGTAGTTTACCAGCAACGTTTTTTTAACAAGGGTATTTTCTATGGCAAACGATAACAGCCGCAAATTCAAACAGAATCAAATAATGTTTTGCATACAGCCCTGATTTGTAGAGTACTCAAGATCTATTGTTTTTGGTGAAGATCGGTTAAGGGGAAGGGGTAGTTTACCTGCAACGTTTTTTTATCAAGCGTATTTTCTATGGCAAACGATAACAGCCGCAAATTCAAACAGAATCAAATAATTTTTTGCATACGTCCCTGAATTGTAGAGGTCTCAATGACTTTCGATTTTGGTGGATATCGGTTAAGGGGAAGGGGTAGTTTACCTGCAACCTTTTACGTTTTAACAAGAGTAAAGTACTTGAAAATTTATTTAAACTTTTTGAAACAATGGTAATTGTTAAAAATAAAATAATTTTGTTGGCAGGCAATAAAATTATAATTTTTTCATTTTAATGTAATATAATATTTTTCATTTAATACAGCAATAAAAAGGCAGGTAAGACACAGCCTGGCTGTTTGGCTGAAAATGATTTTAAATATAAATCTTAGAATATGGAAGTCATGTATGGTTCTCCATACCGATATTTTTTTGTGGCAAACGATAAGAGTCGCAAAATCAAACCAAATCAAATACTTTTTTGCATACAGCTCTGATTTGTAGAGTACTCAAGATCTGTTGTTTTTGGTGAAGATCGGTTAAGGGGAAGGGGTAGTTTACTGGCAACGTTTTTCTTATCAAGGGTAATTTTTACTTCCATATTCCTTACGGAAATGGAAGTATGGTGATGGCAAAAAAAATCGTGTTCGAGATTATTGCAGATTCTGATTGTACTACACTCAAAACATGAAAAATGTCGTTTTTCGAAAAGTGTCTGTGTGTCTGTGTGTAGATTTTTTTTCTATGGCAAACGATAACAGCCGCAAATTCAAACAGAATCAACTAGTCTCTTGCATACAGCCCTGAATTATAGAGTTCTCAAGACCTATTGGTTTTGGTGAAGATCGGTTAATGGAAAGGGGTAGTTTACCAGTAACATTTTATATTTTAACAAGGGTATTTTCTCTGGCAAACGTTAAAAGCCGCAAATGTAAACAGAATCAAATAATGTTTTGCATGCAGCCCTGAATTTTAGAGTGCTCAGGACCTATTGTTTTTGGTGAAGATCGATTAAGGGAAAGGGGTAGTTTACTTGCAACGTTTTATGTTTTAAAAGGGTATTGTCTATGGCAAACGATAAGAGCCGCAAATTCAAACAGAATCAAACAATTTTTTGCATACAGCCCTGATTTGTAGAGTACTCAATATCTGTTGTTTTTGGTGAAGATCGGTTAATGGAAAGGGGTAGTTTACCTTAAACGTTTTATGTTTTAAAAGGGTATTTTCTATGGCAAACGATAAGAGCCGCAAATTCAAACAGAATCAAACAATTTTTTGCATACAGCCCTGATTTGTAGAGTACTCAAGATCTGTTGTTTTTGGTGAAGATCGGTTAACGGGAAGGGGTAGTTTACTGGCAACGTTTTTCTTATCAAGGGTAATTTTTACTTCCATATTCCTTAAGGAAATGGAAGTATGGTGATGGCAAAAAAAATCGTGTTCGAGATTATTGCAGATTCTGATTGTACTACACTCAAAACATGAAAAAAAGTCGTTTTTCGAAAAGTGTCTGTGTGTGTGTGTCTGTGTGTCTGTATGTAGATTTTTTTTCTATGGCAAACGATAACAGCCGCAAATTCAAACAGAATCAAATAATTTTTTGCATACAGCCCTGATTTGTAGAGTACTCACGACCTGTTTTTTTTTGGTGAAGATCGGTTGAGGGAAAGGGGTAGTTTACCTGCAACGGTTTTTTTTTATCAAGGGAAATTTTTTTTTTGCAAACGATAACAGCCGCAAATTCAAACAGAATCAAATAATGTTTCGCGATTTTGGTGAAGATCGTTTAAGGGGAAGGGGTAGTTTACCTGCAACCTTTTACGTTTTAACAACAGTAAAGTACTTGAAAATGCATTTAAACTTTTTCAAACAATGGTAATTGTTAAAAATAAAATAATTTTGTTGCCAGGGAATAAAATTATAATTTTTTCATTTTAATGTAAAATATGTATGAGTTAATATCTTTATATATATAATTCTTCTGTACGTGTGTATGTCACTGAACTCCTCCATGTATAAAATAATATATCTTTCGTGGCAGGTAAGCATATCTCAGTTATGTAATGTTTACGTTTCCATTTTGTTATTATGCCTACAGCAATAAAAAGGCAGGTAACACACACACACACACACACACACACACACACACACACACACACACACACACACACACACAATATACGTTATTTCTGGCCTCTCTCATGTTTATTTTCTTACATTTGCACATTTGCACGCTTTTTAAATGGAAAGTGCCGAAACCCACACCAACATAACGCGTGCAAGCCGAAAAAATGGACATCAATTTGCTTCCTGTGGATCGCTGGGCAGTGTAACTGCACGTGCTTACAGAGGAACGATTCATAGACAGACTTTTCGTCTTTAGGGAATGAACCCTCTGCAAGATGCTGAGGATCCATGAGTGACTTCGGAGCGCTCCTTCTTTTTCGCGTGTTTGTTCTGTGAAACATACACTGTAGATTCGCAGCTTTACTCTAAGCAACGCTCAATAGGAAATGTTGAAAATTTTTGTCCACAGTGTACCCTCATTCACACTAAACCTGCTCTGATGTTTTAATTACGGACATCATAATATTAAAACTTTGGAAACTTGAGCACTACTTAATGGAGATCAATCATTAACTTATACAAGCCATTAATTTTATGCATATTTTTTATATATATGTGTACAACGTTATCGGCAACAAAGAAGTAGTTTTTGTTAAAATTCCTTCTCGGGATATTTGGCCGTAGTCCAATGTTTTCTACAAAACCAGACGTTTCGGCAATGCCATCGACTTCCATCATCAGTGAAAATCGAGTGCGATAACGTGAGGTGGTATACGTTAGTGACCACAGTACTGTGGTTAAGGCTGAAGCAGTAAGTAGAAAGAAGTAGTTTCTATGGTAATATTTCATTTCGAAAATGATTTTAAATATAAATCTTAGAATATGGAAGTCATGTATGGTTCTCCATACCGATATTTACTTCCATGTTCCTTAAGGAAATGGAAGTATGGTGATGGCAAAAAAAATCGTGTTCGAGATTATTGCAGAATATGATTGTACTACACTTAAAACATGAAAAAAAGTCATTTTTCGAAAAGTGTCTGTGTGTCTGCCTGTGTGTGTGTCTGTCTGTAGATTTTTTCTATGGCAAACGATAACAGCCGCAAATTCGAACAGAATCAAATAATTTTTTGCATACAGCCCTGATTTATAGAGTACTCGCGACCTATTGTTTTTGGTGAAGATCGGTTGAGGGAAAGGGGTAGTTTACCTGCAACGGTTTTTTTTTATCAAGGGTAATTTTGTTTGTTTGGCAAACGATAACAGCCGCACATTCAAACAGAATCAAATAATGTTTCGCATACAGCCCTGAATTGTAGAGTTCTCACGATCTGTTGATTTTGGTAAAGATCGGTTAAGGGAAAGGGGTAGTTTACCCGCAACGTTTTATGTTTTAACAAGGGTATTTTATATGGCAAACGATAGCAGCCGCAAATTCAAACACAAGCAAATTATTATTTGCATACAGCCCTACATTGTAGAGTTCTCAAGACCTGTTGATTTTGGTGAAGACCGGATAAGGGAAAGGGGTAGTTTACCTGCTACGTTTTATGTTTTAAAAGAGTATTTTCTATGGCAAACGATAAGAGCCGCAAATTCAAACAGAATCAAATGATTATTTGCATACAACCCTGAATTGTGGAGTTCTCAAGACCTATTGATTTTGGTGAAGATCGGTTAAGGGAAAGGGGTAGTTTACCTGTCACGTTTTTACTTCCATATTCCTTAAGGAATGGAAGTATGGTGATGGCAAAAAAAATCGTTTTCGAGATTATTGCAGATTCTGATTCTACTACACTCAAAACATGAAAAAAAGTCGTTTTCCGAAAAGTGTCTGTGTGTGTGTGTGTCTGTCTGTCTGTCTGTCTGTCTGTCTGTCTGTCTGTCTGTCTGTCTGTCTGTCTGTAGATTTTTTTTCTATGGCAAACGATAACAGCCGCAAATTCAAACAGAATCAAATAATTTTTTGCATACAGCCCTGATTTGTAGAGTACTCGCGACCTATTGTTTTTGGTGAAGATCGGTTGAGGGAAAGGGGTAATTTACCTGCAACGGTTTTTTTTATCAAGGGTAATTTTGTTTGTTTGGCAAACGATAACAGCCGCAAATTCAAACAGAATCAAATAATGTTTCGCATACAGCCCTGAATTGTAGAGTTCTCACGATCTGTTGATTTTGGTAAAGATCGGTTAAGGGAAAGGGGTAGTTTACCTGTACCGTTTTATGTTTTGACAATGGTATTTATTATGGCAAACGATAACAGCCGCAAATTCAAACATAATCAAATAATGTTTTGCATACTGCCCTAAATTGTAGAGTTCTCAAGACTTTTTGTTTTTGGTGAAGATCGGTTAAGGGAAAGGGGTAGTTTACCTGCAACGTTTTATGTTTTTAAGGGTATTTTCTATGGCAAACGATAAGAGCCGCAAATGCAAACAGAATCAAATACGTTTTTGCATACAGCCCTGATTTCTTGAGTACTAAAGACCTGTTGTTTTTGGTGAAGATCGTTCAAGGGAAAGGGGTACTTTACCTGCCACGTGTTTTGTTTTATCAAGGGTATTTTTTATGGCAAACGATAACAGCCGCAAATTCACACAAAATCATATAATATTTTGCATACAACCCTAAATTGTAGAGTTCTCAAGACCTGTCGTTTTTGGTGAAGATCGGTTAAGGGAAAGGGGTAGTTTACCTGCAACGGTTTTTTATCAAGGGTAATTTTTACTTTTTACTTCCATATTCTTTAAGGAATGGAAGTATGGTGATGGCAAAAAAAATCGTGTTCGAGATTATTGCAGATTCTGATTCTACTACACTCAAACCATGAAAAAAAGTCGTTTTCCGAAAAGTGTCTGTGTGTGTGTGTCTGTAGATTTTTTTTCTATGGCAAACGATAACTGCCGCAAATTCAAACAGAATCAAATAATTTTTTGCATACCGCCCTGATTTGTAGAGTACTCGTGACCTATTGTTTTTGGTGAAGATCGGTTAAGGGGAAGGGGTAGTTTACCTGCAACTTTTTTTATCAAGCGTTATTTTCTATGGCAAACGATAACTGCCGCAAATTCAAACAGAATCAAATAGTTTTTTGCATACGTCCCTGAATTGTAGAGGTCTCAAGGACTTTCGATTTTGGTGAAGATGGGTTAAGGAGAAGGGGTAGTTTACCTGCAACCTTTTACGTTTTAACAAGAGTAAAGTACTTGAAAATTTATTTAAACTTTTTCAAACAATGGTAATTGTTAAAAATAAAATAATTTTGTTGCCAAGCAATAAAATTAAAATTTTTTCATTTTAATGTACATCATGTATAAGAGAAAATATATCGCGCTTGGCAGGCGATATTAAGATTTAAATATAAATCTTAGAATATGGAAGTCATGTATGGTTCTCATTACCGATATTTCATTATGTGGGACTAGTTTCTGTAAATATCAGAGGAAATATTTGTTCAACAACTGTAAACAAATGTGTTCATTCTGTACTTACCAGCTATCAGGAATCGTGGTATATTATATACTCTCCATCTTCATTACAGTTTAGTTGTCATTGTAACTGTGCGTAATAACAATCAGTTATTAATAATATAACGTTCGATGTACGTTCAAAATATCGTAAACTAGTAGGCCTACAGTTTAAATTAAGTGGAAGAACAAAAAAATTAAAATAAGAAAAATATTTAATTACGTATATATGAATACAGAATAATCTCAAATTAACTAAAAAAACTCAGTCTTTTTAAGTAAGGTCCGGAAAGCTGGACGTACGTCTCCCGTTGTTGTGTGAACCAAAGGAAACAGAGCCTCGCTGCGTCTTCAAAGACGGCTTTTATACTTTACCTGTGTGAACTCGTCGAAGTGTTAGACATAGCCCAACGTTGAAGTTTGTCACGATTCCATTTCCAGTCTCCTAATGTTACTTCACCAATACCAATGTCGCGTACTATATTTTTAATAGACTCCTTCTTGTCGTGTACTTTTAGGGCACCACACACTTTTGAAATAAAACTACCAACCGCTTTATTTTCTCTGGCAAATACATATTAACTTACACGCAGTTTACGAACACAATAATAAAGTTAAATTTTCAACACGAGGTCAAAGCAAGAATTCAGTAATCGAGAGAAACTTTGTAAGCGAGATAAAGAGTGCGATAAAGGGAGGGGAGCTATAAGGAGGTGTTTTAGGATAAGGACTGTTTTGTGTTCAGAGCTGGTGGGTGGAGAGCGAAGCTGGAGTAAGGAAAGTTTTCTGGGAACCTTACCATCCGTAGCTGACACCTCGAAGTTTTTCGTCTGCTGCCCGCAGCTTTTATATAGCCGATTCCTACGTAAACACAGACCGTTCTTGGAATTTCTGTACAATGCATAGACGTTTGTCGCCCGCCGCTTTATCGTACTCAAATCATACATAAACACAGTTATAAGTTGGAATTTCTGTACAATGCGTAGTATCTGACACACACAGAAGTTTTGTCAGATAAAGAAAAAAGTACGCGGATAAACCGGAACTCTAAAAATCGGGATATTCGAGACTCTACTGTATCTACATATATTTCATTTCATTGTACTAGCATTAAGTAACGTATAAAAAACACAATATTTTATTGCTACAAAAACTAAATTACAACCACGCCGAAGTACCAAGAAATCAAGGAGCACGGATTCCTTTTTTGAAACCAATCGTCTACTACGTCATATCATTATCCTTAGTTTCTCCAAAATACTGTTTATAGTGAGGGTAAAATAAGTTCAGTTCAGCGTGTGTTACTGTGAAATGACTATTAAGATTGGGTAAGACACGGTTAGTAACTGGGACGTGACTGATACTCGTGTCATTGGCAGCACTTTGATGTAATGTGTCGACGCACACTTTGTGTTACGTAAGCGGAGATTTAGTTACGCCAGCGTGGCGACATACCACTGTAACTTTGTGTCTCACGACCGTAAGTAACGGCGGCACATCCCACCAGTGTTTCCCGAACAGCATTTTAACAGAAGCCCCCAGATAAGTGGTTAAGCACTGATAGCATTTGGGGCTTGGGTAAGTGTTTTCGAGAGAGAGGGGCTTTGCTATGAGTAGGCTCTATAGGTGGAAGTAAAATGGAGTTCACGAGGAAAAAATTTTAATCTAAACTCTAAATTGTCTTAAAATAGATTTTCCAATTTTTATAAAACACTACCTTCTTGTAAAAAACTCAAATCGAATTTATCCTATTCTGAAAAACGCTGTATACAATAATAAATATACATAAATTTAAATAGTTTTTATTTTTGTAACATAACAGTAAAACATATTCTTATATAAAACAGGTCATTTTTTCAATGCGTACAGTTGTCATTTGACAGCATAACAACAGTCATCAGTTAAATTTTCTAAACAGTAGTTTCTTTTTCCGGCATATATTATTTAGTTTCAAATTTTTCTGAGTACCGCCGTTTCATGAAACAAGTGAAACCAATCCGTATCTGCCCTCTACTTTATAATCGATGAACACAGCTTGTACGAGTGTATATATTCCTCTTCGTTCGATGCAAGGAGACAACACAGGAAGTACGGACAACCGAATTGAGACACAGAGGTTTTGCCAACATTCGCCTCGGTTCGCATCATTTCGCCTCATCACGCGTCAGTTCGTCATCTTTCTGTGTCTTAGCAGTTTCTGTACCGTACATCGAAGAGACTTACAGGATTATGCGAGAACATGTATGGGAGCTTTTTGTATCCATCCGGGCAGAACGGTGTCGGAACGTAGAGAAAATTACGAAACCCCGGTACCGGAAGGTTCGGACCCGCACATGCGTTCTCCTACTCGTTCGAGTGGCGGAGCAGTTTCTATGTAGTTACACGCGTTAACTTCTCGGCTTCTGTCTGTCTCTCTCCACTGGGCATTTTTTCACACATTCGGGGTTCTAATTTTACTACTCGTACCATTTGACGTTTATGCCATTAAATCTGATTTGTGAAATACTCCCAGCGATAGCGGATTGTTTAGCATTCGCCTACATGTGTAGGCCTACACAATCATCTGCACCCGAATAAGATTACAACTTCAACGTTTTCCGATATTTTTGATTACTGACGATCTACAGTTTCTGTTTTCTACTGCCGATAATTTCAAAGACTCTATTGGTTTATGTTCGCAACAATAAAGAAACATTCAGAGAAGATGCTTCCATTTTTTAAATCTCATTCTTTTGTACTTACAAATGTAAAACGTGTTGTATGCTTTCACGGGCTTAAACTTAATACAAGCTACTGACTATAAGCTAACCTAACCTAACCTTAATACAAGCTACTAACTATAAGCTAACAGGCCTATAAATTTATTATCAAATTACACAAAAATGTTACTACTATTTTATCATGTTTGCAGGGGTGTAAAAAATGTAAATGATATTCACAATGAGAAACGTTTGGAGACAATAAATATATAATAAGGTGAGAGATGTAATGTAAGATTCTCACCATTTAGCAATTGTTATTACTCAGTCGCCTTTTCACTGTCTCGACTGTGTAAGCGAACACTGTAGCCACGCCATCAGAGCTGGGGGGATGCGCGTCAGAGACGTCCCCTTGGGTTACAAGTACTGAGCTACCGGTAGGAGCTCCTGCCTTGTGGTCCGATCCAGAAAGGAATATTATGTTCATTTAGGGGCCGTTACAATGGCATGCTCGTACTAGGCCGTTCTACTACAGTATTTGCCGAGGCCGTTTCCAAGAATCACACGATCGTGGACGGTATCTGCCAAGGTATGAGGGGTGTTTGTCTGTGTCCTTGCCGCTCGAACGTAAAATCTACACCCAGGACGCCGCACGGTGTCACCCAAGGAGCAGACACCGAGTCCACTTCTCAAAAGACGAGAAGGGAACGGATAGAGGGCTTTGGCCGCTAACCGAAGCCCCCTATCGACAAAGATTTGCAGCTTTCTTTTATGAACAGCGACAAGGTAACCCCAGACAGGGGCGGCATAGGTGATGATCAGCAACAGATACACACTGTAGCCAAAACGAAGAAAGATATTTTACATACAATTGTTTGACATTCAAATATCCAATCGCAAACTTCGCACATATCGAAAATTATTACCACTAAACGTATAAATTAGTACCTTCATTATTTTCACTGAGCCTATTTGATTTTGATCAAAAGTATTATTCTGTAGACAAACAAAAACTACGTTAAAGAATTGTAAAAGTGAAGAACATTTGTACTTACAAAACATATAGAGCAAATTTTGTCAGAGAAGAAGTCCGGAGAGTCAAGACAGCTGTTCATCTATGTATTATTTATCGTGTAATCTAAATTTCGAATACTGCATTACTATATTGATTTATTTTATTAGCCTATATTTGGAAATGGGTGGCTAATGTGATTATAAATTCAGTTACATCTGGTCACAAAAAACAAACGCTAACAATAAGTAGAACCAGAAAGAATCTGAAAGATTGAAAGACGAAGTGTGTGATAGAAAGGCAGTGTTATGTCACGGATACGTGAATATTTCACTCAAAACCTTCCCACACATGTTTAATGGGCTCGCTACGGTTCCTTGGTCTAGTACTGTGACCGTTCGGTGTTTATAAAACACGAGAATTTTTCACTTTCTCTACAAAATTAAATTACAAAAAAATTAGCCCATTTTGTTGTAATGCCATTGTATTCTTATAGAAAGTGAAACAATTTCTGTCGTATTTGCAACTGTTTTTGTTAACATTAATTTCCTATTGTAGTATAGAAAAAAACTGACTATTTTTTGTCTCTTTTAGAGAAGTGAATCTGGTCCTTACTTTTGAAAGCTTTCACGGGTAAGTTAAAAATCGTGAACTACAGAAATACGTACAAAAATTTAACAGACTTTTTTAAATTTAAATTCACCGTCACAGTAAAATTGGTTTTCCTATTGTCACTTTTGCTGCGCTTTAGTTAATCAGCAGATACGTTTACAAAGCAGTCACCAAAACCTAGTTTTAATTAATTCTATATGTTGTCTTTAACGTGTTTTATAAATTACGCGTTCGCTATGAAGCTACTTTATTTTTTGAATATAAATTAAGACGTAAAGGCTGTTCAAAGCTGGTATTTATTTCAAACATACGTAATTAAATTTTTATTCAACATGGTTAAAAATTTGCCAAAGTATGAAGCATTGAAATATTACAATTGCAAAAGCATGAACTTACTACTTAGGAATATTCGAATATTTACGATTGTTTAATGTCTTCTGCCTTTTAAATCATTAGCAAATGGTACTAACGGTCATATGATACTTTCAAAAAAACATTTTTTGTGATAAAACGCTAGTCATTTTTGAACAAACAAAACATGTAACACATACACAATGAAATCTGATTTGAAACAAACACGTTCAATCTAAAGGACTGCGCTCGTCCTAAACCAATGTAAAGTAATTAAATAAGATCTTAATTTTTTTAATTTGTGTAATCGTAACGTAACTAGGGCTTTCGCTATTATTACAGAGCAAATTGTTTAGATTCTACTAGGTATGTATTCAGGATGTAGTGACATACAATGAATAATACCGTACATCAAGTTGTAAGTTTAATGATAATTAATATCAGATATATAATTGAATCTAATATTCATGCGTAAGAGAGTGTATGAGGAAAGAAGACGATTCATAAAACCTTGTTAGAAGAAATACTAATACCTATTTGATTACGGTACTAGAGTAAAATGTTGATGGGAAAATGCAAGAAGAAGCCCAAGGAAGAGTGTCTCTTATCAAGCAACCACAGAGACTGGTTTCCACCTCGTCGTTACTCTCTTCATAGTGTAGCCGCTCACCAATTCCTGGTTTGAGGTTGCACGAAGAATATTAAATTGTTGTTTTAAAACCTGAAGGAACAACAAAGTTTCCTTGATTGTTTATGACGTTCAAAATCGTATTTATTCGCCATCTTTTACGTCTATTAATATTTTGTCTTGTATAAAGTAACTGAGGATAACGCAAACGAGGGTCGCCATTCCATAAAAGGGAAAATTCTTAACATGGTAGTTGGGATTGCTTGCCGTTGTGTTTCGGTTTTCGTGAGATAAATGACGAAGCAGTCATTGATCCTAGAGGTATAACTTCTTAAGAAGATTAAAATGTACTATTTTAAGCAACGGCTTGGATAGTAGAAAATGAAATTAACGAAACACGAATGTGGAGTTGTACGTGAAACATTACTGTTTATGTACGCTACAGTATTTACTACAGAACAGGAACATGATTCCGTAAAGCGTACAACCTATACCTGACCTTAATTAGTGCGTATTGCGCGACCGGTTACGCATTATTATCGTGAGAAATCCGATATAACAATAGAAATTATATAACTAAACAAAAGTAGTTCGTCCCCCCTCCCTGAGTGTTCAACGCAAGGAATATATGGTATGCCTATATGAGAACGGATTACGAGGATATTTTAAACGTTTCATGCTCAGAAAACATGTTTCTTACTTGTTTAGAAAATTTGGAATACCCTGCAGGTAGTTAGCCAACACGAAATTTATATTACAGAATTTTCGCGAAAGCGTGTGTATTCGTTTGCTTCTTTAAACGTACTTGATTTATTAATTATTATTATTCATTCACAAACCATATAATCATTACCGAAATAAATTACCGTACTGATAAATACCAAGAGGCGAAATCGATTAAAAAAGAGGTTTTATAACAAAAAATATCGGTATGGAGAACCATACATGACTTCCATGTCCTAAGATTTATATTTAAAATCATTTTCGAAATGAAATATTTCCATAGAAACTACTTCTTTCTACTTACTACTTCAGCCTTAACCACAGTACTGTGGTCACTAACGTATACCAACTCACGTTATCGCACTCGATTTTCACTGATGATGGAAGTCGATGGCACTGCCGAAACGTCTGGTTTTGCAGAAAACATTGGTTTACGGCCAAACAGGCCGGGAAGGAATTTTAACAACAAACTACTTCTTTGTTGCCGGTAACATAGTACATATATAAAATAAATTATCCCCTCCCCCTTCAACTATAATTTTCGTTTATAGAAAATTACCCCCACCCAGTTCAACTAGCCTCTTCATTTAGAGATATTTCATCTACGTTTCTACAGTGGCTTATTAAGATCTTCTTATCAGGATACTTTATTTATCAAAATTAAGTATTTTACTCTTGTTACAACAAAAAATGTTTCAACTCAGGCACATATGTAAAAAATTATTTGATTCTGTTTGAATTTACGGCAGTTATCGGTCGTCATGAAAAAATTTCTCTTGTTACAACATATAAATGTTGCCGGTAAACTACCCCTTTCCCTTAACCGATCTTCACCAAAATCAAGAGACCTTGAGTACTTAACAATTCAGGGAGGTATGGAAAACATTATTTGATTATGTTTGAATTTACGGAAGTTATCGTTCGTCATAGAAAAAATTACCCTTGTTAAAACATAAAATGTTCCTGGTAAACTACCCCTTTCCCTTAACCGATCTTCACTACAAACAACAGATCTTGAGTACTCTACAATTCAAAGCTGTATGCAAAAATTTATTCGATTCTGTTTGACTTTGCGGCTGTTATCGTTCGCCATAGAAAAAATTACCTTTGTTAAAACATATAATGTTGCCGGTAAACCACCCTTTTCCCTTAACCGATCTTCACCAAAATGAACAGACCTTGAGTACTTAACAATTCAGGAACGTTGCAAAAAAATATTTGATTCTGTTTGAATGTGCGGCAGTTATCATTCGTCATAAGAAAAATTACCCTTGTTAAAACATAAAACGTTGCGGGTAAACTACACCTTTCCCTTAACCGATCTTTACCAAAAACAATAGGTCTTGAGTACTCTACAATTCATGGCTGTATGCAAAAAATTATTTAATTCTGTTTGAATTTGCGGCTGTTATCGTTTGCCATAGAAAAAAATCTATAGACACACAGACACACAGATAGACACATAGACAGACAGACACAGAGACACTTTTCGAAAAATGACTTTTTTTCATGTTTTGAGGGTAGTACAATCAGAATCTGCAATTATCTCGAACACGATTTTTTTTTGCCATCACCATACTTCCATTTCCTTATGGAACATGGAAGTAACAACTGGAATAATTACAACCTTGCAGAAGTAAAATAACTTCAGAAAGAAAGAAAGAAGAAGAAATAAAGGAAAAAATAAGTACATAATTTAAATAAAATGCGGTTTACTATTTTTAATTCTAAAAATTGTATATTGCGTCAGTAAATTTTTGTGGTCCAAGTACAATTATTTTTAAAAAAGAAATTCTGGTTAAACGAGTGTTCCGACATGCAAAGTTAGAAACACAAGTTTACTATTTAGTCGCGACAGTTCGATATAAGAAAAGAAAGAAGAATACGTTACGTGGCAACGAAATACAACAGTATAGATATTTACGATACAAGTGGGATAACAGCATTATTAATATACGCGTGTGAAAGTTTGGACGACGAGTGCGTAGCACGAGTCGTCTAATCATACAAGTAGGCCTATATTAATAATGCGTTATCACTCGTGGGTCGTACAATATTTTATCTACACCAGCTGAAAAATAAAAAATGTGAGAATCAGAAAATTTAAGCTATTTACGTACAGCTGAAATAATGTATTGTGACGTATACGTTCCCATAACAACCACGTTGTTATTAAAAATAGTTTGTTTTTGCTGCAAATTAGTAATTTGTAAATTGTTTTAAAATGAGTGAGTGAATCTGAAAGTTTGCCTTCAGATATTGAAGAGGAAGCTTTAAAAACCATATCCAACTTAATACTAGAGAAGTCGAGATCAAAATATGAAATTGCATATGAAATTGCAATCTTCTTCTACAGCAGGAATTTACTTAAATAACTCTAAAGACTGTGTTATTAATATCTACAATAAGTAGATAACATATTTAGACTGTAATATTATGTTGTATTTTGTGTTATGTTTCAATAAATTTTAAAATATAAACGAGTGGGATAACAAAACCAGTGCGATAATGTACTTGTTATCCCACTCAAAATGAGTGGAATAACACGCTATTACGTTACGGGTGTAGATAAAATAATTAAATTAATGGAAAGTAGACCTATTAGTTTCGTCTTCACGTCACAGTTTAGTTTTTCACAGTTAGCGTTTATTGTTTACGCCGAGAAAACATTTTTATTAACAATGGCGTTCAGTTTCTCGGCAACTAACCACGATTTTTAAAATTTTAGAGCTGTGCATATTTAAAGATATAGATTTATATAACTTAAGGTATTACAACAATTTTTATAAATAAGTATTCTTGAAAATCGAAATTCTTTGTTCGTAAAAGTTATAAATTTCCGGTACGACCACCGATCGAATGCAGTCGTTGTGTTTTGCTTGAGGGCCGGTTTTATTTTTGTTTAATTCGAGGACGTATAGTTTGGACAACGCCCATGCTGACTGCGGTGGATTTACTTCCCACCCTCGATTCAAGGTTGATGAATTACGTACGTCGTTTTTGGTTGGTGAGTTAACTTTGATATTTGATCTTTATTTCAATAATACTGGATACTAATGAGCGGATACAATCATTTATAATGTAATAAAAGCAACAAATGTATACTAATTCATATACGCTTTTATATTTAGACACATTAGCTTACCATTGCGCATTACAAGAAACTCCCTAAAACACCTCTCTGCTTACTGAAGTTTGGAGCGTAGCTTCAGTGTTCTGTTTCTCAGCTGTTCGGGATGCAAATCCATATTTTTAATTTTTTTCTAAAGATTTTCAGCTATATCATTCTATCGTAGATCTGCAAAAGACACTTTCCCAATACTTTACATTTTCTAACTATGGTTTGGGGGGGGGGTCAAATTAATTCATTCTTATTAGGAAGCTGAACCATTTTAGTTAATTGTCCCTCCTTCTCACCAGGTGTCTTTATACCTACTGTTCTCTGTAATTCCTCATTCCTAATTTGCTTCACCTTGTTACCTGTTATAGTATTCTCCTCATACCTCAACTGATTGCGGTCTATATTTAATCTACAAGGGACATTACACTTCCGCAAAAAGATATTTCTTAGAGCCTGTTTTCCAACTTTTCTAAGACGAATAAAGTATTCTTGAGGAGAATCGGACAAGACCATATAATCACATTATGGTATTGCTCAGACCGCGCGTGTGCTTCGGATCCCAGCTAATGCGATTGGACAGGGGTGTAAAATTCTGACACAAGCTACATTTCAAGTTATAAATTATTGCATTATTTGCTAAATAAACAATACAAATATTGTAAAAGTAAAAAATGAGTGCTCGTTGTAAAAAAATTTAAAAAAAAAATCTTTTGATAACATGTTTCAAATAAATAGTGGATCAAAACTTAATTAAGGGAAATTAAAAGAGAAAACTTAAAAGTTGCATTTAAGAAGAGGCCAATTTAATTAAAAATCACGATAATGATTACAGTTTTGATAACCTGTTCTGATCCTTGTTGAGTCACATTCTTACACATCCATTTAGCATTATTGAATATTCTTTAAAACTTTTTTTTTTAAAGGCATTACTTTCTGAAGCTGTTCAATATTGAAGTTTTTGTTATGAAATGGTTTATTTTCTTGCGTTTTCCCTATATTCTCCACGTGGATACGCCACCGTTTGTAGTGCTAATTGGTTTTTGTTAAATGCGTTCACTCACTCTCCCGTTAAACTTCAAATCTGAGGAAAGCAGGGAAAGAAGTGACGCCAAAGTTATAAAATTAAACGATTTTACTTAGTATAGTTTAAAAGTATCCTATATTGGTTTATATAGACAATACACACAAGAGATTTAGGTAGCCTTAGGTTAAGCCTTAGGTTCCTGTAATATTAGGAATCATGTAATGCTTGTCAAAATATTTTACTTAATTAAATTTATTTTAATTTTGTGTTACGTTGGTGTATAGTCTGTTTTCGTTTTACTCTCATTGATTTTACTTGAACGTGTTATGTCTTCATAAAAGGCCTATATTTTTCCATTACTTTATTGCTTCTACATTCCTTGCTTATTATTAGGATCGATTATAGTGTCGGTCGCGTATTTGGATCATGTTTAGGTAGATCTTTGTTTTTAAGTACCAATAAGTTGGTCTCTTAGTAATCCATAGTCCATAATTCTTTATATTGAAGAATTTCATGTCTGGTAGTTGTAGCTCTAGGTTTTAGGTATTTATTAACTACGTATAGTCAGTAACAATATGCGTATTAATAAAAAGGGAAAGCCGTCGTTGATTTTGTAAGAAAAAGCTTCATACTTCAAAGCTATAAATTATAGTTATCACAAAGTGAATAAGTAGGCCTACTACTATACGCCTCTGGGTTAAAGCGGCCAGTAGATCGTGACCGGACTTGTGGTCGATTTCTCTATGTCCCTAAACGTTTGTACGTTACACCTTGGAAAGCTGTCTTTGGTCACTTAGTTTGCTAACATTGGGGGTTTTCATTATTTTAACTAAGTAATAAGTACATAAATAGGAATTTTAAAAGTACTATCGTAATTAATGTTTAAGGACAACACATTCAAATTTCTAAGACAGCTGGTGTAGAAATTTGACAATTGATTGGAATTTTTAAGCACTTATAATAAAATAAACTCGTAAGAAACCGGTTTAATGTTCAGAAATTTGAACTAAGATTTGCAGGATAATTTTAAGATGGTTTTAAATTAGTTAATACACATCCCGTCACTAACAGAAAATTATAATATTTCAGTACTAAATCGGTATTTATAGTAATTGTATCCTATTCGATCTTATTTAATGATGTCAATAAAATTTTGTTAACCTAATATTTATTTTTTACTAAAAAAATCATAAAATAAAAGAAAAATGGGTGACTGAAAGTTGTGAAATGCAAAAATTAGGCCACAAATATATGAAAACAGACGTATTTAACTCATAAATATGAATAACAACTTCAAAGACGGCACCGTATCTTGAAAAGATAGTATTCGGCACTAAGAATTTTAGTCACGTTAACTTAATAATAAAGTTTTTATCTTTATAGGTGAAATTCGAAGTGATTTTTAACATTGTGTTACTAACGGAAATGTAAGCAGCAAACATATTTCAACTTATGTGGTCCAAATCGCAATCCTAAAATTTAAAGTAGAAGAAACAGATTTGTGTAGACAAAGTTTAACTAGGGGTGAATTGTAATCCGTTTGATACAAATAATCAAAGAGAATCACTTCTATTATGGTTGGAATCGCCCACTGGTTGGGTTCACAACAGACATGTTATAATACCGTTACTGGGTGAAATATAAGAAACCTACCAAATGACCGGAACTAAAATTGGGCAAGTTTCTCGTTTCTCGTTTTGATCACTTAGCTCAGTAGTTCTTTACGACAAAACACGAGATTTATTTATGGACTGATCAACAAACATTCTGTTGCAGTTAATTTAGATAATATCTGAGGACAATCATAGAGTTTTAACTGTGCGCTCCTTACGTAACAGGGTCAAAGCGTTCCACTTGTGCCCACATCATTTACATATAATTACACGGCTTGTCAGTTACGTAACTGATAGAGTATTATACACTACACTTACGCAACTCTTAGCGTGGTCAGTTATATTAGTCTGTCTGTTCTGAAAACCTTTGATAGCTAGTCTGGAGAATAGCTCTGAACGATTATAATCTATTGTCAACTTCGAGTGTGACGTGTCGGTTTAAATAATTAATTTTTCCGTGCAATACACGCAACAGGCAACAGGTCATTACCCTTTTTGGTATTTCGGAACGATTTCATGATAGAAATCCCAAGATACCTGTAGGCATGGAATAAACCAAGAGAGTGTAGCGAAGCTCTGAAAGAGACTCTTCCACCTCTACGTAAACTGTGAATTACGGGAGCTTCTGAATAACAACTACTCATGGAGATGATTGTAATTATTATGAACATTTGTAGTGATATCATGCCTATTAAGTTGTAGAAATCGAGCACGTCTTTTTAATGTATTAAAACAGTACAAAGTCTGACGTAAGCTGACAAAAAAACGATAGAAGTGCACAAAGGGCAGATGACAGGAGTTCTGTCTTTAACAGAACGTAACACATACTCAGAATCAATACATACTATTACGCTTACTATATCACACATGAAAAACAATTAACACTGTTCCCATAAAATGTTTGCTGAGTGAAATTTTTACTACTTGTGGCCTAGCCTACACAGCGTTTTCTCAACTATACCTAAGTTTCCAATCTTCTTTTTGAAAAAGGCGGCGTTCCATCATGAGCGTTACCCTACGTATTTACGTCGAGGTTGTCAATGTCATATTTGTTCGAGAACTTTCGACGAATTCTTATAATAGTATAACGTCTTTATCTTTATCTACTATACCTTACTCTGTTTACAGAAAACTGTGTCATACCAACTCCAATAGAATTTACTTCCTCCAATTTGATCTTTTTGTTTATTTTTCTTTGACCTATGACTCTTCTGTACGTTATGCACTAAAAACATTCTTTACTTATATAGCCGGTTTGTCCATTTCTTTCGTTGTATTCTGACGCACTGTAACAGAGCGTAGTTGTCGGATCCAATCATGAGCTTGATTTCATTTCCGCTTCCCATCCTCTTCAATGTCACTAGTTAAAGTAAACTCTTTAGCGCAGTTTTACCGAAGATTTAGCTTTTCAAGATCATTTGTCGAGCGTGATATGACTAATATTTCTCGTGCATAACTTTCATTGAATATATATTTCACGTAGTTTGAGAACATTTACAACCAACGTTTTCATCTTTGGAAAGTACAAGTTGTCTTCAGTAAAATAAGAGAAAAAGCTAATATCATGTATACGTCATGTATTTGTCTACAGATTTTTAAAATATTTGTTCAGATAAATTTGAAAGTGTTGATACTATATCTAACGCACATCTGCCAGAATCCTTGGCATACTTACTTCAGTCTCAAACTTTTATTGAAGTTTGGAATAGTTTTCATTGCGTTGTAATCTATTCCATACGCCTAACCGATCACTAATGAATTTCATGCTAGGACAGTTCATTACTGTTACAGTTGAGCAGAAATAGGTTATCATTTAAAACGTCGTAGTTTATTAATATATACATATATATATATATATATATATAATATGCTTATGCCAATTTTAAAAATTTTATGATTGCAGGTTACACGACAAAACGTATTCAGTGAAGTGCCGTTAAAATTGTGTTTGTTTCAGGTATCTGACCAACTAATTTGTCGTAGTTTGTTGCATTATGAACGTCTTAAGTAATGTACATATTTATTTACTTACACTGTTTGAGAGGGTTTATTTAATTTGGAAACAATAAAAACTTTTAATAACGTCGAATTAAGCTTGCTATTGGACTGAGTGAGTGAGTTCTCATTAAGAGTTGCAGTATAACTGCAGCGGCTGGAAGTTGGTAGTGATAATAAAAAAAGAACAGAAAATGTATTCACTGACAACGATTTATGGATTCACTTGGTGGTATGAAAAGTGCAAATGTGAACGTTAAGGGCTAGAAGGAAATGGAGGATTGTCAGAAATAAGTTAATAAATGGTATATATCGATCAGGACGAAGGAAAAAAATCGCTGTACACGGTGGAGTGAAAGGTGTAAGGAAAACGGACTGCTGTGATTGGTGGAGACGGGATGTAATGAGGGTGTACTGTACCGTATGTGGAGCAGGAAGTTATGTCTCGTACGTATATTATACGGAGTAATAATTATACGTTACACTCAATTACGTCCTACAGAGTTATCCAGTGTTGTTTATTACTGAACTGAACTCACTTAACAGCTAATTAAGTTTACGTTTAAGTAATGTCTAATGCCCTTACTAGTAGTGTATAATATTAAATTATTAATCAATTCGTATACCTCTACTGCGTATTGGACATGGCCATGCGTTATGCTGAAATACGTATTTTGAATCACGATGGTCAGTCGAAGTAATACAAACACTGAGAAAACCTGTTTCCCAATATATTTTCGACATTGTTTAACATTGCTCTCATTATACAGTTAACCACCTCTCGTTATCTTTGTTACGGTAACCAATGTGATTTTCTCTTTTGACAGTACACATAAAAGGGTGTGTACACAAATATGTGTGTGTACACATATAAATAAAACAAAAGGAGGAAATCGTGTTATATATATTTCTGAAACCAAATCGCTTTCAGTAAACATCATAACATCTTGATATAAATCCTAACAAATTAAAACGGTAAAGCCTTTCACCTGTATCGTTCTGTTATGGATAATTATGAACGACACTCCTCACACAACGAACAATAATTTAACGGTAAAGTATTAACCTATTTATAACTCAAAATTTTAAGAAATATTATTAAGAACTTTATAAAAGGTCTTACGAAATGGTAACACGTTCAGGTGCAATACTTTTGTTCCACACTTAAGTCATCTAACATTTTATGGTTATCCATAGTAATGAAGGAGTTATGCATCTACTGAGAGGGGGGGGATGATTTTTGTGGCTCATTGTTCTCGTTCTTTTAACGATATTCCGGAAAACCGATTGTATTAATATTTTTTTTAAATAATGATACTGGTCTGTGAAGCAAACGAGTGATTACTTTTTTGGATGCATAGAAATTTCACTTGGTCAGTTGCTCGAATTATGCTAGAAGAATCAAGAGCGTATATATTACAGTAAATAGGATAGGTGGACTGGCAGGGTATCTTGACGGGGTACGCGTAAGCATTGTAAGAAAAGAGTAACAGAATAGAAGATAGAATATTTAAAACAAACTTAGTGTCTCTCGTCTATGCTGTCAATATTGCAAATAAACAAACAATTGCAAATGGCATGGAAGAATTGAAGATGCAGTAACATCAGGAATAACAGCATGTAGAAGAATGCGGACAAAAACAAATTAATCGTCATAACCAAAGAAACCGATGACTCAACAGGAAAGGAAAACAGGTCAAACGTTTGAATATCTAGGAAGAGTAATCTCCTCAGAGGAAACAGATGCACGTGTAGGTCTATATGAAGCATTAGTGTGTCCCCAGTGTTATTACGGGTAAAAACTAATCACAGAGGAAACCAAAATACGGGTCCACCTTTACTACGCGAAGGGAAACCTAAACATAAAAGCTAACTTGCAAGCGAGTTGAATTTCTGAAGCGGGCATCTCAGAGAACTGGAGGATAGCGAGTCAGTAATACGAGCGTGAAGAAATATTTTCAGCAAGACTCCTGGAAGTCAGTGAAAAGAAAGTCGCTGCAATGGTTTGGTCAGGTGACGATGATGGATAACAATGAACGGAGACTGAAATTCATCATAGAAGCGCGACTGGAAAGTGGAAGAGAAGAATAAGACTACGGGAATTGGGGTAGACTAGAAAAATGGAAAGACTTTGCAAGACGTGAAGCGTTTTGCCTAAGGTAGAACGTAATTTTGAAAGTGGCTAAAGAATCCCAACAGTTGATAGTAAAAGGGAATGACAAAGAAGAAGAAGAGAAGAAGTACAAGAAGAAGTTCTTGAAAATGTTTTACAAATTATTTGAAAAATGGTTGAAATGAAAATCAATAAATGAATAAGAAAATAAATAAATGAAAATTTCATTTACTTTGCCGTGTCTACAATCCATATAGTCAAACTGATATCAATTTTATACTGTCAATAACAACCATAGCTCTCTTCGAAGAGTGACGTCTTTAAACGCAATACTTTCACGGCTTACCGGATTACAGTGCCCAGTAACTTAGTAACTCTGTGCCCAGAGTTATAAGTAACTCTTTATAACTTAGGTACTAAATATGTATGGTAACTTCAAATAGAAATACACAACTTCACTTTTTGAATATTCTGATTTCTCACATTTATTTTTTATTCCTGAGTTTCAATTATTTTTACCCTGTAACGGCTGGGCGCAAAGAAAGCAGCGGATGTCTGCAACATTGCAAGACTGCTGTCCACGTGCGAGTAGTTAATAGTATACATTCTTGCGTTTCTATGAAAGTTGCAGATGCTAGTTATACGGGCTGCGGATAAACTTTCTTTAACCTACTAATAACAGTGCATACGGGTTCAGATCTATGATTACAGTCATACGAATGACGTACCCCTTAAGTATAATTTATGCATACACACACGTTCAAACGCACACAAGCACGCACACACACACACACACACACACACACACACACACACATTGTGTATTTTAATTAATATTATTTTGAATCCTGAAAGGATTGGATTCGTATACTTATAAAAATACATATTTTATAATTTTCTTTTTTTACACGCATTTTAAAGTTAAAATAGCTAATAGTTTCTTCAGGGTTTCCAAAAAAAAGCAAAAATACCCCTAAAAATAAAATAAATACAAATAAACAAAATTTCCAATACTTACTTTGTTTCACAAGAAATGTTACACTGTAATTTCATTTTTATAATTACTCAGATTCTTTGTACAAGTTAGCTTTTCTTTCTGCCTGTTCTTCCAGTACTGCCGTATCCGTACGGGCATCTATTAACGTTTTGTGTGAGTGCAAGTGACACGATGCTTTAACAACACAAATTGCTTATTACAACATCGTTTCTCCACTCTTTTCAACATTATATGCTCTGAGTAATAATAACGCCGACTGCTGGTCAGAACAGTGAAAAAATACAAAGGTAGTGAAATCTTAAAAAATATAATTGTGGATTGGCCATAATACAAGTATTACCATGATAACCCAAACATATGACTTTACTCTGTCTCAGAATACTCCAACATTGATTCGTATATATATTCTTTATAGTCTGTCTGAAATGTTACCTGCTCTTTCGACCTGCTTCAATGATAGTAGCGAAACTGCGTAAATATATCGTTAGTTTCGCCAAATATATTTAATATGTCTATTGAAAGGGAACTAGAAACATGTTTACTCCGTACGCAAAGAAACAAACATTAATTGAATTAGGCACTGCACAGAGGAGTACGCTGGAATAGATTTGAGGTTTACATTGTGATATTAAGTGGTTCTGGGAAAAAATGAGTAACATGCTGAGAATTTTATCCGATGTTCTGAAACGATGGAAAAGTGAAGATGTATGTCAGGTAAACTGCTGATTATAGGGAAAGGATTGACTGCTGAAGGTAACAGTCAAGAACGAAAATGGGTAATCAAAATCTTGAACAAGTGGAACAATTGTCTACTTGGGCAGTACGATTACGGAAAGCAATTGGTGTATGTTAGCCCAGAAGCGAAAACAAGTGTAGCATTTATGAGCAACTTTTTTATGTTTAAAAGAATTAGTCACAAAGGGTCGTATATGGATTTAGAAGTTAGGACATGTTTTGCAAAAGTTTTTGCTTGCAAAACCTTACTTTACAAAAATATAACCTGGATCTTGGGAAAGAAGAGGAAACTTGAGTGGGGGCAGTGGAGCTGAGTATATGAAGAAGATTTGAAGTTGTTGACGTTTTAACAGAAATAAAAGGGAAAAGAAAGATTATAAAAGTATTTGGAAAGAGAAGATACAATTTCTAGGACATGTGTTCAGATATAATGGATTCATTCTGAGCATTTTTAGAGGAACCTGTTCGGAAAAATAGGAAGAGTTCGACCGAAGCCGACGGGGTATCCAGAAAATGATGGGGGCCGTATGATACGATGAACTAAACAATTAGTGGAGAACAGGACAAACATGTTCTAGTTGAAAAGACAAGCCTGGCTTTCAGATGGATAAGGAGACTAGGATGAGAATCTCACAGGCTTTAGACAGTTTCGATCCTAACCTACCTAATCTGGTAAGTGGTGTTTGTGCCCCACTGAACAAATGAAGTTTTCAGGTAATTGCGTTCCAACTGTCAAGTAACTCGTATAAATATGAACTTTGTCTCTATTTGATAGTGAAAAGAAATACAGAAGCGTATATGTTCTATTAACATGTCCATGAAGTTAAGTTAAATTTTGTGACCAATCTTTAAATTAGAATGTTGACCGACGCTCTTATGTTAATATTACGAAGCACAAATCGTCCGTCAGTTTGCGTTTTAGGTAATATTTTCATAAGTTTTTTGTGATCTTATTGTTGACTTTCAACAATGATGACTTTTTAATATAGTTTCACAGCTTTCTTGTAGGAGGTTGAGTGTGACTGATCTCTTCTTTCGAGCTCTTCTGAAAACGGAATTCGATCGGTCGATTATAGCACTTGATACTTATCAGAATTTCCATAATTTGTTGACATAAAGTACTGGCAGTAACGTGTAATTCTTCGGTAAACAGCTACACAGTAGTGCTATTTACGTTTACTGATGGTGAAAAGTAAAATACATTAACTCTAGATGCGAATCATAACGCCCTGTACATGTGCGACAAGTTGGGTCTAGATAAATACGACGATAGGACGGCTAGAAAAATTACGACTGAAAACGTTGTAAAAAATGGGAAGTTGCCGATTCGAGCCACTTCTACGCTCCTTGACGCACAAAGTAAAATTAGCACAATGTAAACAATTAGAAATAAGGGAGGGAGAGAGAGAGAGAGAGAGAGAGAGAGAGAGAGAGAGAGAGAGAGAGAGAGAGAGAGAGAGAGAGAGAGAGAGAGAGAGAGATGAGAAAACCTTTATTCGCTTGACCGAATGTGGGCGAGAACAGAGAAGCTGTTCAGTCGGGGGAAATACATGTATTATCTGGCGCGTTCAATATTCAGAAGTTAAGCTAATGCACGTTACCGCAAGTAGACAGAGACAAACCGAGATACCTATGTTGTAGAGGGATTATGATGCGGTTTGGAAGCTCTTGAAAATCTCGAGTTGTTCCAAAAACGCTATGTAGGAAAGGCTGGATTTTTTGTACGAAAAGAAGTGGACTGTAATACTGTTATTTGATATGCGTTTATTGAAATGTTAAGATGTATAGACCATGGTCGACACGTGCGGATGTATTAGAGGCCATAACGCCCATAAATTAGTTTTGAAAGAAGTCGCAGTCCATTGTAAATGGACGCAGGTAGTCTGATTAAATTAATAAGTACGATACATAATTAAGAATGATCCAGAAGCCGCGGCTGGAAGAGAGATTGTTTAACGAGAGTACAGCTCGGAGCCTGGTTAGAAACTAAACTAACTTGTCTCCCGTCGGTCAGCTGACCGCCGGCAGCGTTTGATAAGCACGTGACGTCATCCGCCCGTGTCGCATTGCAGTAGTTACTGCACACAGCTGATAAACAAAGTACAAAGTTTGAACAGATTAATTCAAACAAACCGCCCATCTTGTTAAAACAGAGTTAAACATATGTAGTACATACCTTATATTGCAATATTTTTAACGAGAACATGGCAGATTGAATCGTGTCATAAACCTTTTACTACAAAATATACGATATTTAATCTGTGGATCTAAGCTGTAAAGAAAGTTATTCGCTTTAAAGCGTTGGCGAACTGGGCGTGCATGTAAACATACCAAGAATTTACACAGCACACACAGACCTTATAGAACTAGAAAATCGAGTTACGCGCTTGCCGTGTTGTAGGCCTATACTAGTATCGAATGGCTCTGAGTAAGTGAGATTCAATGGTGCACGCAATCTCTTCTAACTCACGAACTCTTCCATTCTCC
The DNA here is from genome assembly GCA_034769895.1 of Magicicada septendecula. Classification (NCBI taxonomy): domain Eukaryota; kingdom Metazoa; phylum Arthropoda; class Insecta; order Hemiptera; family Cicadidae; genus Magicicada; species Magicicada septendecula. The sequence continues at coordinate 243,060,768 of CM068371.1, forward strand.
TCTCGCTTTCACACACACACACACACACACACACACACACACACACACACACACACACACACACACACACACACACACACACACACACACACACACACACACACACACACACACCCTCTCTCTCTCTCTCTCGCGCGCGCGCGCGCGGGTTAAAAATTAAGTCACATTTTGTAAGCGAATAAATTTTGTGTTCTTGATTTTGGATCACGCAGAGTGTCAGTGCATGCACGGATACACATATAATTTTACCTTGTTATTAACGCGATTCAGCTACTATTGTGTATGACTTCCGTCCTAGCTGTTTACCAAAACAGATTTATAGAAGGTGCAGAAATTTATATATATAATAGAAATTGTAGTTCATAAGAGAAGGTCAGGTCAAGAGCAGACTGGGACAGATCAAGATCTCAGTTACACGTCTACGGTCAATTCAATGGGATTCACATAATATAAGAAGCAACAATATTAGTGTATCCGACAAACCATTGCCAAGCGAAATGATAATTGGAGCAGAAATTGAGTACTAAAACCAAAAGGAAATCGTTACAAAAGAAACTAGATGCGAAACTGTATAGACTTAGAAAAACGAATTACGGAAATACGAAACAACAGGGAATAACGTAGGAGAAACTAAACTACACTGTAGGTTAACTCAGAAGATGGTAAAGACATATAAAAAGAACAAATTCAAAGCATGGAAGGTTAGAGCAGCAGAGTAGAGTCCCATAGATAAAGAAGAAGAGACGATGCGATGAGTAAAAAGAACTATATTGGCTAGAATATACCAATATTTCGTAAATCAAAATCATGTTAGCAGCTAATAGGATGATGACTCTGTACTCTGAAGACTCGTAGACAATAAGAATGACAGAAAAGGGAGGACTGAAGGTAGGCAGATATAAATATATCTCTTTGAATTAATCGCTTTTACGATTAACCTTAATAATCAGTCACCGTAAACTTTTACGTTACTGTACGTACACCCTCCTCGATACACCCCTGCTCTAAGATACTCGGCTTGAATGGAATTATTTTTGTAGATGTTGTATTTTACCGCGGATGAGGACAATTTGACGAGCTCTAAGTAGGACGACCTGTAAATGGTTACAAGAGCCACGCAACATTCCATCCAGATTTTGTAACACGCGTAAACTACAGCACCGACGTACATTCGGAACACGACGATGACAAGACTTACATTAATAATTGAACTGCTACGTTAAAAACAGACTGGGGATTCTCAGAATTAATCCACAAGTAACACAAATATGCGCAGTGGTATGTCAAAAAACCTGAAAATTAAAATTTTCAATTTTACAGACTGTAAGAAAACACGGTTATTATTATTATTATTATTATAAAAACATGTTTTAGAAAACATACTGTTTATCTTCCTAATTTAATTAATGTACAGACTGCGTTCCTCCTTGAACAAAGTTAGTTGGAAAAAATATGGATGAGCAGGAATACATAAAAGATTAATCTTACTTTTATCTTGGCAAAGAATTTGTTTGCTGAGTATTTGCAGTCAGTTCAAAGCATTTTACAAAGCTTTTTTACAATTTGCCCAGTCCGTAACATTGTCGCCTTCTGTTTCTCGAAATTTACATTTCAGATTTGTAATCAGCAACCTTGAAAAAACCACGTGTAAAATATTCACTCAACTTGCCAGTGTTTTGTACCCACGTCCAGCTTGTTTCTTTTACATTTCGATTAGGAGATTTCGTGCCCCCGCCCCCAATGCATCACGTCTGAATATTCTATTGTGTTAGAGAATACACAAATACCTCAAAGTCTGGAGTCGATTAGATATTGAAAAATAATTGAAAACGTGGCACAAAATTTGACCAGGGTAGACAGAGCTAAGTAAAAGCGTGTACAAAATAATCTTGAGTACGATAGGGGTTACAATGAATTATTGTAAGCAATTAATTGTAATTGAATTGGTGTTTAATTTTTTTACTTGTAGGCCTAAGCAATCAATGTGAGATTGCTTCATTCTGTTATAAATTTAAGAGAATATTCCAGCCGACAAGACAGTACAAAGGTCTATAAGCAACCCATTAGCTAACTGTCGCTTCTCATGTGATTTCTAGATTATTTCTGCTTCTGAACAAACTTTTTTCAATCTTTCCGGGAAATATGCTAAGTAATTTCCGGTTAATTCGTAATATCGTTAAACTGACTCTACTGCCTCGACAGTCTCCACCTCTGCTTTTCATCGTTTACGTAACGTTATGCAAGCGACCAAAACTGTCTTGGCCAACGAACCCAAGACGTGAACGATGGAAGACGTGACAACTTAATACGAATAAAGTAAATGATGTTATGAAAAACGATATTATGACGAGAGTAGAAGTATTGGAGTGGTGAAAATAACATTCACGCGTGCTGAGATAATCGCTGTCCGTGTTATTTTTCCGGTGAACGATATCTTAAATAATGTTAATAGAATAAAAGCTTAGCAGTTGTAATAAATATCCTTTCTCCAACCTGCGCTTTGTGAGAACCAAACCGGTTCTGTTATTGCGTTCCACTGGCGTCGACGTTGTCATAAGTGGCAAAAAAGTAAACTTAATTTATGGTGGCAATTTTTAAATCAAAACTATCAGCTAATGTGCTCGACGAAATTTGTTGTGTCCAGCTTGATATCTGTTCGATTATCGTAGGACGTTATTTTCAGTTACAAGGAGGCTGGAATCCTATGCATGAATACGTTTGATTGCATTAAGTAAGTATCCTTACAACCCTAAGATCCCACCATCATTGTTCATGCCTGCGGGTATAGATTTTCAGGTTCTGTGTGAATGTCCCAAACACTGAACTGACTTTCTGTTTCATGCGCGAGAAGTCGATGGAAGTCATATTGAATTTGTTGCGAATGTGTAGCAGAATTAGTCACGCTTTTACCTTGAATAACAATTGACATTGAAATTTACGTCATTTATCACTGAATCTATTGTGCCCTACACATAAAGAGATCGCGTGCACTGTGATAGTGATTACGTGTATCTGACATAACTAGAACGTAAAGCAGTGGGGGAGACGGGACAAGTGACGACAAGGTTGCGGTTTAAGCATGAACTGGTGGACAAAACAAGCTCCACTTATCGTCTACATCGTCCTTACCGCTGTTTCCATTGTCTTCTGTCTTTTTCATTCCTCCTGTATCATATTCTGAACCATTCTAATAAAACTGCCTTAACTTGATCATATTTTTTACTCGTGCCTAAATGTATTGTAAATCACATTTTCGCGTATATTGTCAAAAATACTTTAAATTAGCATTCGAAACATGCTTGGACATGATTAAAATTAGTTAGATTTAAAAAATATTTAGACGTTCAATGTAATACTTTGAAGTATTGACTTCCACTTCAATTGAAAGCATGCGCATCGTAGGTCCGATTCCAATCACGACATACTGCGCGTCTATCAGATTAGTGAACACGTTACCCTGTTTGCCTAACCTCCTCCGAACGCAGTAAAGTATCGTTTTGAAAATCAGGAAACACAAAATTAACACTTTTCTACTGTAACGCCTGCGTAATCTGTACAACATCTGTATAGAATGTGCTTTATTGTTATTTTATCCTTTCTTAATTATTAAGAATGTGCTTGAAGTGAAAACGACAGTGCCGCGTACCCCCTTCATTATAAATTCATAAATAAAATGAAATTAAAACGAATGAATGAAAAAGAAATCGCAAGCGTGTATTGAAAAAAAGCAGCGCAGCGAGAGAACAACGGTCAAAGTGAAGAAACCCATTTAAATCGGCGCCGGCAATGACCGACCGGAGAGAAAGTCTATCAAAAACCGTTTTCAAGAGCGCGACAAATCTGCGTGGTATACTGTGTGTTGTCCAGTGAAAGTTAATTTCAAGGTCACTGTTTCCCATAATGGTTTCGCGGTTTCTGTTGACAGAAGAGTTACTAGCCTATATACTCGCTCGTGCACGTGTAATTATATTGGCCTATTGGAATATTATATTCCCGCGCGCGCGCGCGTGCGCGCACACATACACTTCTTTACACTCTCGTTATTATTTTCGTATAGGCCTAATTCACCAGGCTCGTTTATCCCACAGTTCTTAAGCATTCAGTTTTTTTTAAAGGGGAGTTCATTTTGAAAATAACAGTCAAATACGTGTAACTAATACGTGAACATACTAGTCAATTATTGATTATTATTAATAAAATATATTTGTTTTTCAGTAAATATTATTAAATATTAAAATATACCACACAACTAAAAGTTAACATTAATAAACAGTAATCACACTGTACTATCATAAGTCCGAAATGGAAGGAGAAGCGTAGAACACAAATGCGAACTGTTCCAACACAAAGCTGGGGGTCAAAAAATTTCCAAGCCCAAACAAGACGAAGAAGAGGAAGAGGAAGAGGAAGAGGAAGAGGAAGAGGAAGAGGAAGAGGAAGAGGAAGAGGAGGAAGAGGAGGAAGAAGAAGAAGAAGAAGAAGAAGAAGAAGAAGAAGAAGAAGAAGAAGAAGAAGAAGAAGAAGAAGAAGACAAATAAATAATTAGAATTTACTGTAGTGATATGTTTTCCAGTGAGCTACAGTTCAATCTTTCCTATGTCGATGTAAAATCTTTAACGCTCTCACGGTTACATCAGCACAAAAATTTTATAAATCTGACGTAACTATATTGACGTAACAGTACAATGCGAATTGAACAGAGAATGTAGGATTTGAGTCGTCCAGTTTATGTGATGGATATGTCTTCTACACTTAACCAACCAAAAGATGACAAGCTTTTTGAAATGTTAAAAATTTCAAAACTGCAGAAAACTGCAACACTAACAGAGAAAAATGATGAGCCTTTTTTTAAACTCTAGAACTACCAGTTAGTATTGCTAAATTGATTATTTAGTAGAATTGATTAGAAAAACGTGTGTATATATACTGTGTTACAATGGATTTTTTCTTTAGTGAAAATATGTGTACTTTATATATTTTTGTATCCTGAATTCAAATTTGAGGTCTAAAATAGCATATCAGGGATAGTTTTATAGATACAGAAACATTCAGTCTTAGTTTTTCTTTAGGTCCCTAGCATACAGGTAATGTATAACAAGTAAAGTTGGCTACATTGATTTTATGCTACAATATGCAGGTATTGGCATAAAAGAAGTCCGGACAGGCATCAGGTAACCGGAAATCAAAGAAGTCCATTCAATACCCAAATTTACCTTCTGCCATGAGACCAGTTCTTCATTCTGAGACTCTTCCTGTGCCATCACCACCAAATCAGAATGTACGAGATGAAAATGACGAACTTTGTGATAGTAAGAGTAGTGGTTCATCATCCGCAGAAAGAAAGATCCTTTCTATCAGGTAGCAGATTCAATCCCACAGCTTGTAACACAGGCAACACTAAATGACTTAGTACGTGACCTAGGCTTAAGTAAGAGAAAATCAGAGCTGTTGGGTTCCAGACTGCATGATTGGAACCTTCTTCATGCTGATGCAACTGTGACTGTATATAGAAAGAGAGAAGTGAAATTTGTTTGTTCTCTGTCTGCTGCGAAAGTAAAAGAAGGCATGTTTGTTGGTCCCCAAATAAGAGAACTGAAGAGAGACCATAATTTTGAAGAATGTCTATCAGAGAAAGAGAAAAAAGCTTGGACATGCTTCCAAAATGTAACAGACAATTTCTTGGGAAAATACAGATCTCCAGACTATAAAACAACAGTTAAAGAGCTGTTGAATGCTTACCAAGATTTAGGGTGTAATGTGCCCCTTAAAGTTCATTTCTTACATTCGCATATCAACTTCTTCCCAGATAACTGTGGGGATGTATCAGACGAACATGGTGATAGATTCCATAAAGATATAGAGACCATAGAAAAGCGATATCAGGGGAAGTGGATGCCAACAATGTTGGCTGATTTTTGTTGGAATCTAATGAGAGACAGTTCAGATGTTCATACAAGACAAAAGTGTTGATTGCTTGTATTGTTTCCTCATTTTAATTGTATTCTAGAATTGATAACAAAATTGCTGTAAAACATTTTCTTCTTTCTCTTCTTATGTTTATATGCTGGTAAAACGTTAAAGTTACTGTAACAATTCTCATGATACTATTAAAATTAAATAGTACCGTAACCCTTATTATATCTAACCTCTAATAATGTAAAAAAATGTAAGTAAAAGTTTACAAATAAAAAAATCAATAACTCAAGAACTATCCCTGATATAAAAAATCCAAGCACAGATCTGATTCAGCTTAAAAATGTCTGTAAGAATCACAAATTTTTTATCCAGAAAAAAGAAATTTTTAATTTTTTGTAACACAGCTGTGTTTAGTAGGACAAAATAAAAGTAGAGATGTTTCAAGATTTCTTCCCATAATACCGTGAAAATTTGTTGGTAAGTATTCTCGATGCATCATGCTTCCTCCTACATTGAACAAAGGTTTTATTACGATCACGAAATAAATAATCTTCTTTGATGTCCATAGATCAGTTAACAGAGCAAGGCCAAGAATCACTCAACAAAAATGTTGTCTGCACAAACAAGCATTAGAGTTTTTAGAATCAGTTCCTGTTAAGGATTGTTGTGAAGAAGACGATGATATTGACTACGATGACGATGATTGTGGCAATGACGCAGCGAGGAAGATGACTAAGATTCATATACGATGAAATATGTTGACGATGAAATATGTTGACATATTCAATACTTTGAAACTAAAACAATGTCGTATGTTATTTTATTAGAATTCTTGGGGGGGGGGGGAATTTAACTGGTAAATTTTTGTAATATATGAAAATTTGTAACAGGTTAGATTTACGGTTACCGTGGAAATGAATTTGTTTGTTGTCTGTAATAGGTTTTAAAAAAAATTAGGTATATTAATTCTATCGACAGGGAGGCCAAGGTCCATCCTGGACAGTAGTGCCGGATATACAGAAAGAGGACCACTGCCCAACAGCCCGGAAAATAATTTTACTGAAGATAACTCCGGCCGTGAAAGCTTTAATGTTATACTAAAATTATACACACACAAACTTGTATGTAATTCTATCGACATACGGTGGAACGTTTTTGCCTCTAAAGACCTACGACAAAATGACGAGACACACTCATTTGGTATAATATTTCCTGACCCACACACATCGAGTTAAATTATTTCAGAAGTGTTAACGTATTTAACTAAAATAAGTACTTTAAAATTTTACGTAAAAATGCCAATCGTAAAGAATAAATGATTCCGTTACCGGGCAATGAAATTAGAAAATTTTGAAATTCAATATGAATGCGGAATGACATAATATTTCTGGCGGAAAGAGTAAGTTATTTTGTCTCCATAATGTAATGTATTTCAGAAGTTTTATTATTTGTAATTTCCCCAATCAAAAGTCAGGCTGGACACACACACACACACACACACACACACTCTCTCTCTCTCTCTCTCTCTCTCTCTCTCTCTCTCTCTCTCTCTCTCTCTCTCTTTCTCTCACAAGATTGGCGTTATATTTTGGTCTCACTCATGATTATATATTTACGTTTACTCGGATTTAAATTGAAACGTTCTTTTGTCGACACAATCATATACTGTTCCAATGCATGCAAGCGATTAAGTAGTTGCTGCTATTTGAACTTGCTCCATGTGGATTATTCGTCATTCGGTTGCACGTGTTCACAACGTTTCGGGTCTCGTTTCAGGAGCTCAACGAGGGGGGAGGCAATCTTGCAAAGGGAGAAGTTCTGCAAAAGTTATTTCGTCTAAAAGCTTAGAAAAAATTTTCCTCAAATGCAAAGAAAATAACCTTTTTTTTTTTACATGCCTTTACTGGACATGACATTACGTCAGCATTTTATAATAGAGGTTAGACTGCAATTTACGAAAAACGAGTTATATAGAAAACAACAATATTTGGAGCACACTACAAAGTTTTCGCAAAAGCAAAACAAGATGTGAAATAAATTTTAGATCCGAAGTAACATACCTTCCAGGATTATACGCAGGAGTGAGAAGTATTAACTTGTTATACTCTGTATTAAATTCAATTCGTTTGTTAAAGTTACTGTAAAAAATAGGTACACAGAGCTCGTTACATTAGTGTAGGAGTTCAGTATTTCAAAATAGTGTGTCTACAGGTGCAGTTTGTGGATTGTTAACGATTTAGGGATGGAGCAAGATGCGATTATCTACGTGTACCACCTGTTACAATAAAACCAACCACCTACTCCTGAAAATATAAAAAACATAATTTTTGTTTAACGTGGAAAACGGGATTGTGCACTGCGTGTGGATGTAAATTGCATTCTGATTTCTTTAGTGTAACTTGTTCGAACACTCAGTTTTCTGTACCTATGAATTCAATTATAGCCGTAGACGCTAATTATAAAATCAAAAGATATATTACTTTTTAATAATTTTCTTTAAAAACAATTGTAACTTGATTTAAAATATTATGAATGTTACTGGAATTATGGACGGAATTACGATATACTATGTTTAGTTTGCTGTCTTCAAAGTTATTATTTCTTACCACTACAAAAAAACGTATAATTACAACAATTACTGTATGTTTCAGATAATGTTAAAATAATTATACATGTTTTTAATCTTGTGTTCCACCATTTTTAATCTGGCACTTAAAATTTCTAATTTTTTGAGGTCAAATGCGTAATGAGAAATCACAAACACCCACTAGATAATATCTTCATGGCAACGGAAATAATATTTTCCAAATTATAAAATTTATTTACGTAATTACTTACTAACTTACTTGCGTTTACACATGTAAAATAGTTAAAAGTTTAAAAATAGTTTAAAACTTACTTACTTACTTAATAGTTTAAAGAGCATGTGAGCATGAAGTTTAAGAGGTAAACATTTTTGTATTCGGTGTCCTTATGCAAAAGGTTTCATATCGATTCATGAGAGGTTTTGTTCTATTCTTTTTAAATCCATTGTTCTTGGAGTTTTCAGGTACCTTGTGGGTTTGTAAAACTTCGTGGTTATTCGAATGTTTGCGTTTGGTATGGTATTTATGAAATTTCTTTTAACATGATGTTTTTAGGCTGGGGGTCATTCCACAAAAATCGTCATCGAAAATTTACGTGAAAGAGTTACCGGATTGTAAGACGTGTATGATTCTGATTTTCTCATATGCGTTTTGAATAGACAATGCGGGTGTCTTACTAACTTGCTTGTCCTTCTTCAAGGACGTGGTCGTTATGCTCTGTTGGAACGCCCGCGACTGTTGTAGAACGAGTTTCGTTTGGCGTCATACCCGCTTGTTGACCTAAAATCATTAAATATTCATAGTCGGGTCGTTATTAAATAGATGTCGTAAATGTTATTGAACTTTACTTTAACTACTTTAATACGTACTCTTACGTGGCAGCCAGAAATGTTAAAATAAAGGTTAAACGTTAAAGTAAAGGAACATTTAGTCAGTCAGAATCAAGTTACTGGGTTTAAAATCGCTTTCACATTTTTGTTAATTCTTTTCCAACGTTTAACGGTTTGGCTCATAAAAAACTATTTTCACTGAGCCTAGTTAAATAAAACTACAGTATTGCGTAAAAAGTTGAAAAATGTCTGCCTTAAATGGCTGTAGGCTACTTAAATTCGCCCTGTTGTGGTTCCCGAATGTTACGGACTTGCTCTACAGCGGAGCATGAGCTACATCTGTCTTCATCGTGTTGACTTCAGTGGCTGTCTTGGTTCTGTTATCGCGACAATATCCATCGGCGAAAATAAACTTTAGCTGTCCAAAATCTATAATAGTATACTCAGATTGACCCGACAACATAGTTTAGTTTTGTTGTGGTAAAACGTTGCAAATTATTTGGACTAAAACACAAGTATATTAAATTTCTTACTACACAGGCCTTTCATACATTAATAACATATACTTTATTTAATACGATTCGTATAATGTATATAGCGTGTGTTGACTGTAACCCGTAAACTTATTTAAAATAAATTTTAATAATAGTAAAACAATTATTTAGAATTTCATTGTACAGTAATTATATATTCAAATACGTTTCACAACAGCTTTTTCAGGAAAAGAAGATAGGCTATGTCTAACATAATTACTTTAATGTAAGAAGATAACGGTTCTTTTTAGGGAATAATCGTTTTTAGGAACATCCGACTGTTTGATCTAATGTCCCAACGGCTCAAAATCTGACTGAAACAGCTCTCATTCCTTCTTATACCCTGCTATATTGGTGGAGGCCAACTCGCGGCACGCGGAAGCATGTTACCGTGTTATATGGTACCGTGGTATATAAAAGAATTTTGTGTGTGATCTTTTTACTGGTTCTAAAACCTTTAAAGTAATTATAATATATTTATAACGCTTACTTTCACGTAATTTTAAAGTTACTCTATATTAAAAGAAGTTACTCTATATCACACACACACACGCGCGCGCGCACACACACACACACTTTATAAGAAATAATTCGCTCACTTGTGGGATGGCCAAGTCGTAAAAGCGGCTCATGGCACATTAAGGTTGGCCACCATTGTGGTATGTAGTAGGTTTGGCTCAAAGCCAGTTATGTCGAATTTTGATCCCCATCCACTGGTAGAAGAAAATGGTAGTCTAGCCATGGCCATCATTGTTCAAGACTCACACAAAGCAGCGTGTACCTCGCCCAAGTGTACACGTGTGTCTAGTTTTATTTAAAGGTATGTTTGCTTGGGCAGAGGTCTAATCGAATTGCAGATCCCAAAGTCGCAACAGACTTCGGGTAATTCTTGTAAGACGTATGATGATAATGAACTATTTTCAGAAACCATTTAGCAGAGTTAACTAAATTGTGGTGTAGTTTATTAAGAGAGAAGGATGTACCAACATCAACAATTGGACCCATCAAATGGGTGTCGTGTGAAAAACAGTTAAATCATTTCAAGAAAGAGTTAAATATAAAGACGGGGTGTGAGGTGCAAGGCGATTTTAACATTGAAAATGTTTATAAGGACGTGTCGCACATTTGCGGCCGATCGCTGGTGCGTGATCTAAAATGGGGACCGGTGAGTTTCCATAGAAACTACTTCTTTGTTGTCAATAACGTAGTACACTTATAAAACTTCGATTATGAATACGACTACATTTAACTTATAATCTGTATATTGGTAAATGAAGAATGAATTCATTGATTGGTGAATGAAGAATGAACATAAATATATATATATATATTTTTTGATTTATTGAAGCATTTTCAATGCCCTTCTCTGTGCATTGCATTTGTGCAATGCCTGTAAATTTGTTATGAATACGAAACAGACGTACATGTGGAAATAATATTTAACTTAATAAACTGGTGATTAGATCTAGTTACTGCTTACTCTTTTAACAATGGCAAAAATATTCTTGGACGGTTAAGACTTGTGTTGTTGTATGAAAGGAACTGGGGGTTTATTTTATTAAACGTTTCTTATAGTTAATATAGGCCTATACACTTAAATTAAATCATGTGTCGTTTTAAATAAGTGTAATTTCTCCTTTTTTTGCTGTCTGACTAAACTGCTTCTGCTATGCTGATGACTCGTTGGTCACCGGCCAGTTTCACTGACTTTTACGCTGACTTGTGCATTCATTGTGCTTACGCAATTTTCGATTATTTGTGGATGTCCTCGACACGCAGCTAGCAACCTCTGACCGGTCGTAAAAAATTCATTCCAACGGGTCTGCGCACCGTTTATCTTTCTTGAAAAGGGCCGTGCTGTTTGAAATGTCTTCTTCTTCTTCGTCTTCTTCGTCTTCTCTTGAACCAAGAGTTTAGTGCGCTTGCGATTTCTTCCCTTACGAAGACCGTCTCTTGAACACTACTCACTTTCTTCCTCCTCCTTTTTTTTCATCCATAGATTCCTGTCTGGGCCTTCCCCTCCCACTAACTCCCTCAATAATTCCCTCGAATATAGTGGTAGGTGATCAACCAATTGCTTCTCCTTTCCGCAATGGTTTCAAGCAGAATCGTTCTTTCACCTCCTTTCATCACCATTCTTAAATAAGTAACATCCTATTGGATCTTTAATGGAATAGTTTCCCGTTGCCTTCTCCATCCTACGCCGTTGAACTGACAGTTCATCCGCCTTGAAGGATGATTTTCCCATCCCAAGGGCAAGAGGATGGCCTATCCTTTTACTCCCTCATCCGCCTTTCTCGGAGGCCGTTGATGTTGGAAAGAATCTATTTTCTGGGAGATTCACGTGTGATGTAAAACGGGAGCATCATTTTCTCTTTGTATTTTTCTTCTTAGTCCTCATTCGATGAACATGTGAGCTTATGGAAATGTTAATATATTAATATTTAGTATATTAAATAAATAATAAATAAATATATTAATATTTATCTGCAAAGGCTGTTTTTTAAAATCAGTTTCTACCATCACTACATCTCATGTTCGTTCCATACAAAAACACGTGTTCACAGCTAATCGCGTTTTACTTGCAAAGATGAATGTGTAGTTTGGTTAGAATAAAGAAATGGGTGAGAAAAACTCGGCCATTGCTATTTACATGCTTCAGTTTTTCAGTTTTTTCCATCATATCTTAGAAAGCGTGATGATCATAAAAAAAATATTATTATTATATTCTAGTATCTTCCGTACAGGCGGCGCCTGACTGTGAGGATGTAAATATATATTGGAACGAGAAGACTCTGTCGTCTCTTAAAGTGTGTTTCGTGTGTTCGCCTCACACGTTGTAGTCGTTACTTTACGTTTATGTTGACGATGTACGTCGCGATCTCACGAATTACCAGTACTCGCGAGTGTGAACCTTAACTGTCCTTTAGTATTTAATTGTAATTCCCGGGTGGAGCCAAATTGTTTATACAAAAAGAATTAAAAAGGTAAAAATCGAGCGGTCGTTCTAGACGGTATGGCTGATTCGAATTACCCACGCAATTGGCGGGTTTATTAATCTCACTGGTAGTTCGCCGAGTTTCCGACGTGTAGCGCTTACCGTCACTTTCGCTCGTCGCTAAGGTACACAAATCATATAATGCAATTTACTATGAAATAAAGAACGGTGGTTACAACTCTGTACTAGTTTATTATCTTGTAATTATTTGTTCTTCAATATTATACAAAATTATATATGTTTTTTAAACAAAGTTGTTCCGGCAATAAAAAGACAATATTTCCCAAGGTTGGCGAAAGTTGATTCAGAACGATTTCATTTAGACATGGCGTCGACAAATGTTTATTCTTCTTTCGTTCAATAAATCTGGGTTCTTTTGGTTACGAAAAAATATTGATATGATTACAATAAAGTACACCATCTTACATTAATGGTACTTATATACTATTAGGTTTAATTACAATTCGTCCTGAAGTGTTATACAGTGTGTGGTAAAAGTTCGTAATTTTTACCCAGGTTATTTTCTGGTTTCATACAAGTTTAGTGTTTTATTTTTAATTAATCCTGGAAAGAAATTTGATTATCAGTTCGTAGTGAGAGTTAATTGTGTTGTGAGAAAAAGTTAATATGAATTTATTTCATAAATTCGGGTAATTCAGCAATACTAATCAAATCTCTTGAATTAGGGTGAAGAGTTACTCAGTTCGAAATAGGTTGGATCCTCTTGGTCATCAATCTTCCATCATTTATGAATTTAATTACGCCTGGCGTCTTTTTCGGATAAGTTGGTCTAAATTATTAATTTGGAATTTAATAATCTGGTCTGTAGCCTCGGTTGGATGGACTAGTTCCTCATCAGACTTCTTGTTTCTTCATGTTATCAATTTTGATTACTTTTTTACTGTTTTAAATTAAAATTGAGTCGATTACGGTTTGGCGTCTATTCGTCTTGAGCTTCAATAATGAACTAACAGTTTTTAACGGAATAATAATAATTAACGTTCGGCAACTGTCTGTCTCTCATTGGCTATTCATATTTTAAGCCCATTGTTATAATATTTGAATTTTAATTCAAAATGACTAAATATCTTCTGATTACTATTATTCTTCTGTCTTCTTATGTATGTATGAGATATTATCACAACTGTTTATATTTTCTTTCAAAGATCATTTTGACATCCCACAAAGCTGGGTTTGTTTATGTATTAAAGTTTTGACAATAATGTTAATATTATGTAATTACATTTCTTTCTTATTTTATGTTCTTAATTTAACTTTGACATCTTAATATGATTCACTAATTGTATTTAACTAGTTACTTGCCCTGGATTTTCTAATAAAATAGTTAATTTCTTATAATTTGTTGATTTTGGATTTATACAGTTAGGCATTTTATAGGCCTAAGTAGTAATTAGCTTTATTTTCTTATTTTACACAAATTAAAGATTAGTTTACCTTTACATAGGTTTTGCTAGGCGTCACTTATGACTTGTTTACTTTTTGAAGTGATTTGGGTTGTTTTATAATAATTGTATGTTCTCATTACTTTACATAATCATGGCTTGTCTATTATTTTCTAATTGCTTTTCCAGTATTATTAGGTTTGTAGGAATTTATCTCCTTACTTATCTATATTGCCGTTTTTTATAACTTGTCTATTATTTACTATTACTTATAAAACATAACACAAAATTTAGGTTTATGGTCTGTATACTTTTTTCAGCCATATTCCTTCTCATAAACTTAATTGAACAAATCTTTTAACAGTTACTATGCTAATCTTGTTTATATTTAGTTTATTCTTAATTATTTTGGTGACTAACATTATAACACCATTTATTTTATCTTACTAATTATCCCTTTGAACATAGGATGTTTTACTTATTTTACACTTGTATTTTTTAGTATATTTTTCTTCTAAACTTTACTATATATTTTTTTCTCTACCTAACCATATAACGGAAAAGTTGATCAATTGATAATTTTACTAAATAAACTATGCTGAAAGCAAAAAGAAGGGTGTGTTTTAGAAAGCTGAGAGGTATTGAGACGGCAATAGTTGAAAGAATAACCGTAGGCGGCAATAGTTGAAAGAAAATTAACTTGTAAAAAGTCTGTAGAGTTAAGCAGTAAGTTAATAACGCCGGCGCTGGGGCTGACGAAAATAATGAATGTACTTTTATGTTAAGTCACGTTTTGGGACACCTATGTCATAAAATGTAGTATTTGCTCAGATAGTAAGGGTGTTTGCCAAACGTTGTAAACTTAAGTGCATATAACAATAGTTAACGTTAGACGGAAGAGAGCGTTGTGTGACAGAGATGACGATAGACGCTAGTTCTTTAAGCACGTGGCACACGGAAAAACGTTGGGCGAATCAGAAAAAGCGTCATGTATCGCGCGGGAGGTTTTAGATAAGCAGATTGGGCGAATTTGTATTTAGTGGTAGTTTGAACCTATAGGAACGTTTTGCTGTAGATCGTAGGTAAGAGAGACTCGAGGCATGTATATATTGTGAACTTAGAGAGAAATAAGTGAAGTAATAATACATATGAAGTTCTATTAATTCAATACGTAGTGGTAAATCGCGGAAGAAGGTGAAGGAGTTCGAAGTAAAGCTACGACGGTGTGAATTAGTCGAGCCAAACGCTACGTGAACTGAGTTAAATGCACTTAAGGTTAATTCAGTCATCTTTGTGTCCAGAGTGTAATTATACGACATAGTTATAGGTATAATCCATCTGTCAGTGTAGTGCACCTGTGATAAAGTGAATTGTGCAGTTTTAACCAGGATTAACACACGACGACGGCTGCTGACGACTCACCGATTTACAACAGCTTCAGGACCACGCACTTTGGAAGGAATCTTACGCAAGTAACGAATAATGAACATTTAATTCTATGTTGTTGATAAATATATATGTTGTATTCAATATAGTGACTCAATCTGTCATAAAGGACTCATTGCTAATTAATAATATTCTATTTGTAAGATAAACAATTCAAGTCATATAATGAAATTTTTTTAATGTATAAATGCAAATTGTTCATTAAAAGTTGATTAACATACTTTAATTTGTGTTTATTATTACTGGCGCCCTGAGGTAAAATCAAGAGTCGGTACACTGGAATAAGTACCATAAACTATTTATATAAATTATTAATAGCATATTTGATCAAGGTAGTTTGTGATCTTATTTCTCACATGCTCGTAGGCCAACATAATTGCAAATAAATCATTTAACTCTTTTACAAACGCCTATCAAGAAGTGTATTACATTCTGTCGCCCGGAACGTCGGACACGATTGAGTCACTATTAAATAAATTATAAATTAAGAACAAGTAGAAATTAAGAAATAGTATAAAACATAGTTTATGATTACGCGAAGTAGGAGTAGGAGAAACAAGGACATACAAAACAACACTCACAACTTATACAGTAACATGAGCACGAACACAAATACCCAAAGCAACGCTATGGAATTCGAAATAAATAATCAATTAGGCGATCCAGACACGCTCGCAGACATTTCAGAGGAGGATCAAGCGTCAGGGACGCGGGGACTAAACGGACAGAACGTTGAAAACGCAGAGACACAACAATTTACACCAACAGTAGTAACAGACGCTGATATATACGCAATGCTACAACAACTACTGAAACAATCAGAACAAACAGAAAAACGTCTGGCACTTCAAATGGAACAAACAACAGAACACCTCTCACAAATAATCCAGAAACAACACATGAAAATAAGAAACGAAATCGCCAGACAAATGGAACAAGGGAGAACAAACATCAAAAAACTGTTCCAACACTGCCAAGTAGAGACGAACCACGAAATCCAAGACAATACTGATAAGACTACTGATCTTGGTATGAATACTAAACAGCAGATTATAGAGTTGGACGAGCGGCATAGCAACAATATGCAAGTCGTAAGTGAAAAAATCGAAATAAATAACAAAAAATGCGAAAATAACACGGCAGCAATTCAAGAATTACGAGTCGAAATGCTGGATGAAATGAAGAAAGTGCACGAAAATATAAATGAAATTGACCGTAAGTCGGAAGAAACAGGAATAATAGTTATGTCAGATGAATCAGAATCACCTGTAGTAATGGATGTTGATGAAAAGAGGAATTCAAATATAGATAGAAGAGGTGAAGATGAAACGTCTCCTTTACATGTTACTAATCATGATGTTGACGAAGCAATAGAACTCGAAAAAGATACATTAACCAAGTACTTGCCAGCTATTCAGGGATGCCGGAGTGTCGAAGAGTTTCAGTGTCTTAACAGTATGTCAGAAGAAGATACAGCAAATCCGTGGGAGATTAAACCATCCCAAGCACAGGTACGTAAATCAAGACCTCACAGCCGCAGAGAAAAACATTCATCACGAAGTCGTCATGCCTCACCCAGTCACAGAAAAAGACATCATCATTCACGGTCTCACAGAGATAAACATCGAAGACACAATAGGGATAAGTTAACTATGAAAGAAGAAAGCTCTTTATTAAGCCGCTCAGAGTTTCGAAGTCATCGAAACAAAGAAGCACACAAGTCTCGTAAAGAAGAGAAACAGAAAGAGAAAGAAAGACAAGAGAGAGAGTTACGCAGAGAAGGACTTCTAGAAGCAGAACGAATAAAAGAAATATATAGAAAGGATATAAAGGTAAGAAGGTAAGGACGACAAGATAGAGAGCGTAGCAGCAGTAGAGAGAAAAAACGAGAAGATTTTGAAGCAATGGAGGAAGAAACCCAAAACTTACACACACACACACACACACACACACACACACACACACACACACACCACATGAAAATTGAAAAACAAGATGTAATAGAACACATCCGAATATTAATGTAGTAGTCGTAAGTAGAAAATTAAATGTAAGGGAAGTCAATGTAATAACGTATAATGAAAGTTAGTAGGTAAGAAACTACGAATGTTTAGAAAATAAGTAAATAAGAAATGTCACAAAATGTTTAAAAAGGGAAATTGCAGTATGTAACAGATGTTATTGAAAGGGAAAGTAGACCACCCACATTTGAAAAGTAGTTTGACAAGTAGTTGTTTGTAAACAAGCCATAAAACTAGACCAACCCTGATGTCTAGCAGTCAGTAATAACGGAGTAGTGTTGTAATAAAATACTCACCCAATTAGACTAAGAAATTTAAAGCAATTAACTAAATTGAATACATTGTTAATTTTAATTATAATGAATGAATATATTAATTATATCAAGTTAATAGAATATATGAACAAGATACTTATAATTATAATAATTTTAGGGACGCATCAATAGACCTAGTTTACAATTTTGATAAAATTGAACGCTACTTCTATGGGGGGGACTTATATAACGGAAAATTTGATCAATTGATAATTTTACTAAATAAACTATGCTGAAAGCAAAAAGAAGGGTGTGTTTTAGAAAGCGGGGAGGTATTGAGACGCCAGAACCGTAGGCGGCAATAGTTGAAAGAAAATTAACTTGTAAAAAGTCTGTAGAGTAAAGCAGTAAGTTAATAACGCCGGCGCTGGGGCTGACGAAAATAATGCATGTACTTTTATGTTAAGTCACGTTTTGGGACACCTATGTCATAAAATGTATTATTTGCTCAGATAGTAAGGGTGTTTGCCAAACGTTGTAAACTTAAGTGCATATATAGTTAACGTTAGACGAGAGAGAGCGTTGTGTGACAGAGATGACGATAGACGCTAGTTTTTTAAGCACGTGGCACACGGAAAAACGTTGGGCGAATCAGAAAAAGCGTCATGTATCGCGCGGGAGGTTTTAGTTAAGCAGATTGGGCGAATTTGTATTTAGCGGTAGTTTGAACCTATAGGAACGTTTTGCTGTAGATCGTAGGTAAGAGAGACTCGAGGTATGTATATATTGTGAACTTAGAGAGAAATAAGTTAGTCTTCTTTATATCGGCGGAATTATACGAAGAGACTCGCGTACGTTGTTTTTGCGTCAATTATATATATTTTAATAAATAACATAAAGAATAAGTAAATTCGCAGAAGTAACAAAGTACGGGAACGCGATAATTACTAATACTAAAGTTATAAATAAAGTTTCAATAAATCGTAATAAGTCAAAGAGTGGATGATCGGAGTTATAATAAACAATAAGAAGTAATAATACATATGAAGTTCTATTAATTCAATACGTAGTGGTAAATCGCGGAAGAAGGTGAAGGAGTTCGAAGTAAAGCTACGACGGTGTGAATTAGTCGAGCCAAACGCGACGTGAACTGAGTTAAATGCACTTAAGGTTAATTCAGTCATCTTTGTGTCCAGAGTGTAATTATACGACATAGTTATAGGTATAATCCATCTGTCAGTGTAGTGCACCTGTGATAAAGTGAATTGTGCAGTTTTAACCAGGATTAACACACGACGACGGCTGCTGACGACTCACCGATTTACAACAGCTTCAGGACCACGCACTTTGGAAGGAATCTTACGCAAGTAACGAATAATGAACATTTAATTCTATGTTGTTGATAAATATATATGTTGTATTCAATATAGTGACTCAATCTGTCATAAAGGGCTCATTGCTAATTAATAATATTCAATTTGTAAGATAAACAATTCAAGTCATATAATGAAATTTTTTTAATGTATAAATGCAAATTGTTCATTAAAAGTTGATTAACATACTTTAATTTGTGTTTATTATTACTGGCGCCCTGAGGTAAAATCAAGAGTCGGTACACTGGAATAAGTACCATAAACTATTTATATAAATTATTAATAGCATATTTGATCAAGGTAGTTTGTGATCTTATTTCTCACATGCTCGTAGGCCAACATAATTGCAAATAAATCATTTAACTCTTTTACAAACGCCTATCAAGAAGTGTATTACATTCTGTCGCCCGGAACGTCGGACACGATTGAGTCACTATTAAATAAATTATAAATTAAGAACAAGTAGAAATTAAGAAATAGTATAAAACATAGTTTATGATTACGCGAAGTAGGAGTAGGAGAAACAAGGACATACAAAACAACACTCACAACTTATACAGTAACATGAGCACGAACACAAATACCCAAAGCAACGCTATGGAATTCGAAATAAATAATCAATTAGGCGATCCAGACACGCTCGCAGACATTTCAGAGGAGGATCAAGCGTCAGGGACGCGGGGACTAAACGGACAGAACGTTGAAAACGCAGAGACACAACAATTTACACCAACAGTAGTAACAGACGCTGATATATACGCAATGCTACAACAACTACTGAAACAATCAGAACAAACAGAAAAACGTCTGGCACTTCAAATGGAACAAACAACAGAACACCTCTCACAAATAATCCAGAAACAACACATGAAAATAAGAAACGAAATCGCCAGACAAATGGAACAAGGGAGAACAAACATCAAAAAACTGTTCCAACACTGCCAAGTAGAGACGAACCACGAAATCCAAGACAATACTGATAAGACTACTGATCTTGGTATGAATACTAAACAGCAGATTATAGAGTTGGACGAGCGGCATAGCAACAATATGCAAGTCGTAAGTGAAAAAATCGAAATAAATAACAAAAAATGCGAAAATAACACGGCAGCAATTCAAGAATTACGAGTCGAAATGCTGGATGAAATGAAGAAAGTGCACGAAAATATAAATGAAATTGACCGTAAGTCGGAAGAAACAGGAATAATAGTTATGTCAGATGAATCAGAATCACCTGTAGTAATGGATGTTGATGAAAAGAGGAATTCAAATATAGATAGAAGAGGTGAAGATGAAACGTCTCCTTTACATGTTACTAATCATGATGTTGACGAAGCAATAGAACTCGAAAAAGATACATTAACCAAGTACTTGCCAGCTATTCAGGGATGCCGGAGTGTCGAAGAGTTTCAGTGTCTTAACAGTATGTCAGAAGAAGATACAGCAAATCCGTGGGAGATTAAACCATCCCAAGCACAGGTACGTAAATCAAGACCTCACAGCCGCAGAGAAAAACATTCATCACGAAGTCGTCATGCCTCACCCAGTCACAGAAAAAGACATCATCATTCACGGTCTCACAGAGATAAACATCGAAGACACAATAGGGATAAGTTAACTATGAAAGAAGAAAGCTCTTTATTAAGCCGCTCAGAGTTTCGAAGTCATCGAAACAAAGAAGCACACAAGTCTCGTAAAGAAGAGAAACAGAAAGAGAAAGAAAGACAAGAGAGAGAGTTACGCAGAGAAGGACTTCTAGAAGCAGAACGAATAAAAGAAATATATAGAAAGGATATAAAGGTAAGAAGGTAAGGACGACAAGATAGAGAGCGTAGCAGCAGTAGAGAGAAAAAACGAGAAGATTTTGAAGCAATGGAGGAAGAAACCCAAAACTTACACACACACACACACACACACACACACACACACACACACACACACCACATGAAAATTGAAAAACAAGATGTAATAGAACACATCCGAATATTAATGTAGTAGTCGTAAGTAGAAAATTAAATGTAAGGGAAGTCAATGTAATAACGTATAATGAAAGTTAGTAGGTAAGAAACTACGAATGTTTAGAAAATAAGTAAATAAGAAATGTCACAAAATGTTTAAAAAGGGAAATTGCAGTATGTAACAGATGTTATTGAAAGGGAAAGTAGACCACCCACATTTGAAAAGTAGTTTGACAAGTAGTTGTTTGTAAACAAGCCATAAAACTAGACCAACCCTGATGTCTAGCAGTCAGTAATAACGGAGTAGTGTTGTAATAAAATACTCACCCAATTAGACTAAGAAATTTAAAGCAATTAACTAAATTGAATACATTGTTAATTTTAATTATAATGAATGAATATATTAATTATATCAAGTTAATAGAATATATGAACAAGATACTTATAATTATAATAATTTTAGGGACGCATCAATAGACCTAGTTTACAATTTTGATAAAATTGAACGCTACTTCTATGGGGGGGACTTATATAACGGAAAATTTGATCAATTGATAATTTTACTAAATAAACTATGCTGAAAGCAAAAAGAAGGGTGTGTTTTAGAAAGCGGGGAGGTATTGAGACGCCAGAACCGTAGGCGGCAATAGTTGAAAGAAAATTAACTTGTAAAAAGTCTGTAGAGTAAAGCAGTAAGTTAATAACGCCGGCGCTGGGGCTGACGAAAATAATGCATGTACTTTTATGTTAAGTCACGTTTTGGGACACCTATGTCATAAAATGTATTATTTGCTCAGATAGTAAGGGTGTTTGCCAAACGTTGTAAACTTAAGTGCATATATAGTTAACGTTAGACGAGAGAGAGCGTTGTGTGACAGAGATGACGATAGACGCTAGTTTTTTAAGCACGTGGCACACGGAAAAACGTTGGGCGAATCAGAAAAAGCGTCATGTATCGCGCGGGAGGTTTTAGTTAAGCAGATTGGGCGAATTTGTATTTAGCGGTAGTTTGAACCTATAGGAACGTTTTGCTGTAGATCGTAGGTAAGAGAGACTCGAGGTATGTATATATTGTGAACTTAGAGAGAAATAAGTTAGTCTTCTTTATATCGGCGGAATTATACGAAGAGACTCGCGTACGTTGTTTTTGCGTCAATTATATATATTTTAATAAATAACATAAAGAATAAGTAAATTCGCAGAAGTAACAAAGTACGGGAACGCGATAATTACTAATACTAAAGTTATAAATAAAGTTTCAATAAATCGTAATAAGTCAAAGAGTGGATGATCGGAGTTATAATAAACAATAAGAAGTAATAATACATATGAAGTTCTATTAATTCAATACGTAGTGGTAAATCGCGGAAGAAGGTGAAGGAGTTCGAAGTAAAGCTACGACGGTGTGAATTAGTCGAGCCAAACGCGACGTGAACTGAGTTAAATGCACTTAAGGTTAATTCAGTCATCTTTGTGTCCAGAGTGTAATTATACGACATAGTTATAGGTATAATCCATCTGTCAGTGTAGTGCACCTGTGATAAAGTGAATTGTGCAGTTTTAACCAGGATTAACACACGACGACGGCTGCTGACGACTCACCGATTTACAACAGCTTCAGGACCACGCACTTTGGAAGGAATCTTACGCAAGTAACGAATAATGAACATTTAATTCTATGTTGTTGATAAATATATATGTTGTATTCAATATAGTGACTCAATCTGTCATAAAGGGCTCATTGCTAATTAATAATATTCAATTTGTAAGATAAACAATTCAAGTCATATAATGAAATTTTTTTAATGTATAAATGCAAATTGTTCATTAAAAGTTGATTAACATACTTTAATTTGTGTTTATTATTACTGGCGCCCTGAGGTAAAATCAAGAGTCGGTACACTGGAATAAGTACCATAAACTATTATATAAATTATTAATAGCATATTTGATCAAGGTAGTTTGTGATCTTATTTCTCACATGCTCGTAGGCCAACATAATTTGCAAATAAATCATTTAACTCTTTTACAACCATGGTAACACTAATATTTTGAATCATCATGGGATTTTTACCCTGAATACCATTGTATTCCTAATCTACAATCACTCTTAATTCTAATAACAATAATATTCTTACTCTCTGGCATTTTTCACCATTAAACTGTAGTGTTTATCACTGGTTTTTGGTGTCTATACTTATCTGTAGGGGTTTATATTTATTTCGGGTTTACACTGGCACTTTGCACTTTTTTATGGTACTTGAGTGTTACTAGTGGGTATTCCCTAATATTAATTTCTCTTTTCTCACTTAATCATGTTCACTCCCTACCTATCTCTCACTTCTGGGTTTTTTATTACTTTATTCAGAATTGTTAGTTATACTGTTAACAAGTTTCATATCATTATAGAGTTATTCATAACATTTAATATCTCTATTTCTTTGGTTAGTGTACTTTAGTTGTCATTACTTTATTTGATTTTAATATTTATCATTTACATTTATTATTTATTTGTTTCTTTTTCATTATCATTTGAGTTTAATATTTCTCATTTCCTTTTCTTTATTATTTGTTTGTGTCTTTTTATATCTTCTCATTTTATTTCATTTATTTTTGATTTGTTTCCTATTCATTTACCTTCTCATTTTAATTCATTTTATTGGGTCAATCACTTGGGTTGGGCCATAGTCATTTGTCTCGTCATAGTCATTTTATTTTCATTAGTTAAACATAGTTGATTCATAGTTTTTCCCTGGTATTGGGGTGGCTTTTTGTGTTGTAACAATATATATATTATAACGAGACAAGGTGTATGGTGTGTTTTTTAAAAATAATAATAACACTTCTTATATCATATCGACTTTGTAAAACTCATTTAAAATTTTATCAAATAAATTTCCAAAAATTACGAATTAAAATTTCGTCATTATTATTCGCATAATATTTTTCTTTTGTATGTGCTAGCATACACACAATTATTGTCACTATACAAATAACGTTACACAAATATTCATAAATATAATACACAAGATATAAATTGACATGTATATATAGAAATTTTTATAATATACAGACTTGCTCAGATTGTATTTCTTTTAAATTGCATATTTTTTGATATTATTATTACTTTGCTTTGTGTGCCTACATATGAATATCGTATTTATGAAATATCAATCAAATTTAGAATTACATAAACAATAATTTTAAAAATAATAATAATAATTTCATAACAATTTTATAATTGTATCATTATAAATTACTACAATTTAACCAATTAGATTTTACAATTATTATTTACACTATTAAAGTTTATCATTGTCTCTTTACTCTTTTCTTTTTAATGTCTTTTATGACTCGTTGCCATAAAAATGGTTTCATGTCACCTTATTGCTTGTGCAGTGATACTCAGTGATTTCTCGCCATGATCCTGAGTCCTGTGTCCTGTGTCGATCCTCCGTTGTCGTCTGATCCTCCTGGAGTCCGTCGTCCTCTCCTGGTCCACTCAGCATTCAGATGACTCGTACGGTGCTATCTCCATACTGATGGGGTATCGACCTTGGTTGCTCCAAAGTCGGGCAGAGCCTTCGGCTGCAGATGTGTTCCAGTAGAATGAGGGTCGAGGCTTGCGATCCTTAGTTATTTATACTTGCGCAAAAATCTTGTTTCAATCATTCTGTGCACGATTTATATTGTTATAGTTTATCAAGCGTCCCTTTATAGATTCGTTTATTTTTCGTACTTATTTTAATTTTATTCGCTACATGCGAAGTCTCTTGTTTATTACTCCATGTTCATACCATCGGTAATTTTTTTATGTATAAATGTATATTAACAATTTTTCTATACTTTAATTATTCTTAGTTCTATTCACTTTTAATTTACACTGAATTAATATGTATTATTTGTTTTGCACTACATTTTGCACATGTGGGTGTCTTTATATTATTAATAACGTGGCGTAATTTGTTTTGTCATATCTTATGCGCACTTACCAAAATTTAAATAAATTACTTATTTAATTCACATTTATTCAGGGGTGACGCTACGCCGGTTTCTACTGGTTCACACACACACACACACACACACACACACACACACACACACACACACACACACACACACACACACACACACACACACACACACACACACACACATCACTTACACTGTACACACTTTTAGCTTGTATGTGGCGTGATATGCCAGTACCGTCCTGCACATTCGGTGTTCCCCTAACGTACGCAGACGTACTGTTGCAATATATATATCAGGATCTTGTGTTTCATCGCAATATATATATATATATATATATATATATATATATATATATATATTGTAACGTGAATCGCTCTGAGGTACTTTCCGAGGAGTCTTTGGATGTGACCTATTGTGTGCTCGTCTTATTTAATTACGCCCCACTGTTGTAAGCGCCAATTTGTAACGGGATCGCTTCTTTGAAAGATATTGAGTTATATTATCTGCCCCAATGTTGGGTTCGCCAATTTTGTAACGTAATCTTCTACGGTGGTACGTCGGTCTTTTGAAAGTCTCGGAGCGGTCAGAATACATTTTTGCGATCGTCACTTATGAATTATATTTATTATTGTTCAAAGCAATTGGATTTGATGTTTACCAAACGAAACAGAAATCGAGTGTGTGTGATTTGGGAGAGATTAAGGAAGTTGTTTAATCTTAGTTAGAAGAGAGAGTAAGAACAAAGTTGTTACACCCGGAGTATACAATTACTTATTTTCAAATATTCGCTGTTCATAAGATCAGCTGATTTTGACATCGACCTCAAAATGTTAGGTTAAACAAACACCACTGTTCAGTGATACTCCCCGGCGGATCGTCCTCTTCTTGGCTTCCTGAAAATCTACAACAACTACCCTCTACAATAAAGAATACACGTTTGATTATTTAAAATAAAATATTCAGAGTATTTATTTATGTAATACACTGATTTCCTCTTCTTCCAGTACACAAGTATTATAATCGATCTTTTCGGTCAACAATACATTGGATCGATTTAATTAGGTAAACATTTGAATTATCATAAAATACATATATATTTTTTTTTAATAATTTTATCCTTGATTAGACATTAAACAACACATAATTCATTTTATTAATTTCCCCAGGGTTAAGGGTAAGTTCTTTGTGTTATGAGACGGTCAGAAATGAATAATCATATACTACGCTTTACAAGATAAAAATAATAAATTTCGAATTTTTGGTTTTTTCCGTAGTATGTAGTTCCGGATTTGTCCGCAAGAGTGCAGATTATTTCTTTATTATACACATGGAATCATTTACGAAATATTGGAACTGCACAACGATTTG
This sequence comes from Magicicada septendecula, assembly GCA_034769895.1. Lineage (NCBI taxonomy): Eukaryota > Metazoa > Arthropoda > Insecta > Hemiptera > Cicadidae > Magicicada > Magicicada septendecula. The sequence continues at coordinate 243,087,428 of CM068371.1, forward strand.
ACATGAGGATTTCTTGGTTAACAATTATTAATAACGTTTATTTTAAATAATGTCCATAAGATACAATCTCGCCAAAATCTAGAAGTGCGGTTCCGCTAGGCCAGATCTGGTAATTGGTTATTTCACTTTTTTATCGTGTAAAGCACTTTATAGTTGATATCTGAAGGAGTTTGAACATAAGGTGGATACTACGAGTTAATTTTTTATTCAATTTGGCACGGTTTCCGAAAGTTTTTATATGGTATTATAAAATTTTCTGTGTGGCATTACATTTTTTTTCAACCGAACGGTTTCCAATCGTTTTAACAATTAATTCATATTTTGTTATCCGGTTACTCTTAGTAACCAATAATTTTTATATCATTTTATATTGGTGCATCTATAGACTTTTGAGTATATAAGCTGTTTTTAATTATTATAAATTTATTTCTTATTTATAGAAAAATAATTCTTTTTAACTTTGGTTTACTATCCAATTTGATTTATATAAGGGTTTTCCGTTTATTTTCTCATAACCTTAGATATAGGTCTTTAATATTATTATTTCCTTTAATTGAATTTATATATTATTTATTAATTTCTTATAGTATCCTTACACTGCACTATTTTCTTCTGCCATTTTACTCATACAGTATTATTTTATTTTTTATTATTATTTTATATTTAACTCTTTTATATTTAACCCTGGGTTATCTTATATTCAAACATAATTATTCTATTAAATATAAAATTAAACCTAGGTACTAAATTTTAGTTGCCTACACAATACAAATCATACAATATTTAAACAAAACACATAATTGGTTAGTAGCAATACAGTCTACTATTATAATCAATTGTTTCTACATCTACAGCATAAGTCTGTGAGATGCTCCCTTCAAAATCACTTATTTACTCCCTGGGTACACTATAACTCACTTGGTACACTTTATATCAATTAAGTATAGTTTATAATGTTTTGTGATATAAAGTAATTTAGAGCTAGGTATATTATACCCATTTCTGACCTTTATGGTGGGGTAATTAAGTTATCATTTTTGGGACTGGGTTATGTAACGTTACAATATATATATATATTGCAATGAAACACAGGATCTTGATAAGCAGGGCAGGCTAAGCTAAATACACGGACGATGAACATTCAGGTTTTAAACGGTAGTTTGTTAGATTTTTTTCCTATAAGTTTTGTATCTTAGAACGGATAAGGAATAGGATAAGTCAAATTGTCTATTATTTTATGTTCTATTTATTCATATACTGTGTCAGTGGAAATGTGCGCGCGTGCGCGAGTGATAAACGTTTTTCCTGCTGTGCGTGATATAATTATCCGATCGTATTGATACTTGAACTGGACATAAACTATTATATTAGCTACAGTTTCCCTATATTTCCTGATCGTAATATGACATTAAAACATGATTTCTTTAAAGTATAAAACTCTTTATAAAATGGATTTCTACTTGATATAAGACATTCATAGATAACCATCTATGCATGCCCTTGCAAATCCTATGCACTTCTCGGCATGAAAACACATTAGTGCCGTGTGCACAATAACCATGTGACTTCTTTCCACCAATAAGAAGCTTCGAAGGCCAGTCGGAATTTTCCTCAGCCGAGGGCTGAACAGTCAGTTTTTACTTGTCAGCTGTTGCGAAAGGAACGTGCGCTTCTCGTTCAAGATTTTTCGCTTGCGAGAATTCGTTAAGTCTATTCGACGGTAGTCACAAGTGCGAACTATCAAAACTGTGTAATCAGTCCATCTTCAGACACGTTATTGTTCATTGTAACGTAACGAGTATTAAAGTGAGCTTAAACTGGGTTTGCTGTGTGAGATATTCTACAGTACCAGAAGTATTTTGTAGTTTACTCATTGTTATATTATAATCATCAGTAGTTTCCGTGTGAGTGGAAGATTTCCGCTTAGGAAGGTCTGCTGACCGTAGCAGATCTTGTGTTACGTGTGAACACTTGAAGATTCCGGATAGGTATAAGTTTAGTATACCGGTTTTAGTTGAATACCCACTGTTACCTGAGATACTTGTGTATTCTAAATACTGTGTAAACTTCCATTAACAGTACCCCTAGAATCAGTGTTCGAGTGTGAATCGTCAGTGTCAACGTATGAACTTCAGGACACCAGCCCAGCTGTAATCATCGCCAGGGTCAACCATCTGTCATCGTACGCCACGCCTGACGACTTCACTAAAAAAAAACCCCTCAACATTGCCGCGGAAATCAGCGTATATGTAATGTACAACTAATCATATTATATGAACATTATTTAACATTTTAAAAGACTATATCTGCAAACACTATTATTATTTATTATTGTTAAATATATCACATAAAAGATTTCATATGTCTTGTGTACAATAAATAATCTTAAATCCTCCAATATAGACTTTTGCATTAAAACACACGCACTACCATATCCTATGCGCCAATAGTTAAGTTATTTGTGTTGTCGCAACACACACACACACACACATATGTATAAATCAATAAATATATATTTGTATTTCATTTTTCAGTAAATGAAATTAGATGGCCGTGACTTGAGACAATTAGAAAATATCGCAACACACACACACACACACACACACACACACACATATGTATAAATCAATAAATATATATTTGTATTTCATTTTTCAGTAAATGAAATTAGATGGCCGTGACTTGAGACAATTAGAAAATAAAGTGAACTGCACTGTTATGATGCAATTTTAATCTAACGGTAAAATTGAAAATATACAATTATTGGCCATTCTTAAGCACATATTCACAAGCACACACGTAAACATAACAAAAGACTGATATAGTCCTATATTTCCTGTCCCGTGCGGATAAAATTATTTAAGTTATATCAAATTGAATAAACATAAAAAAGAATTTTAATATATACACCAAATATTTAAAAGAATATGTAATGACTTAAAAAAAAAAATGTATTTCTTGTCATCAATACTGACAAGTAAATGTTTATAAAAAATTAATATTAGTAGTCCATAGAACGTTGACTTGGATTGTATAAGAAACTAGTTAACATATATTTGTACTGTCAACTATAAAATCTAGACGAGTGAGACCAAGAGAGAAACACGTTCTAATTTACCACCATTATAATATATATATATATATATATATATATATATATATATATATATAACTTCCATGTGCGGAGTTGACCTTTCGTGTACTCATACTTAAATCCTAAGGAGAAAATACGGCTTGTACGTATATGGCAAATAAAGAATATGTTACAATATAGTTTGTAAATTAGAAAGCAAAGCAATCACAGTTCATTTACCGACAGAATTTAATAGTATACTAAGCGAAGAGAATCAACATTAATGGTTGTATACTTTCTTAAACATTCCCATTACATTGAATAATTTTCCGTGGAGTTTACGTTCGATTTGCATACATCAATGCCAATGTTGTCATCTGGGTTTCGAACATATGCGAAATACGGTCTCGGAGAGTTTCGGGTTACTAAGTAAGAGCCCATCATTCTCGTACTACTATATTTATGGACGTTTATTGTTTGCTGATATGGATTATTTGTTTATTTTGTTAATATTTATTATAACAACGTTGGTGGTTGCCTTAGTGATATTTATTATCCAACAACGTTTGGTTACTTTGTTGTTATTTAATATTAACTAACATTTGTTTGCCATAGTGGTATTTATTATTCAACGGCATTCGGTTACATTGTTGTTATTTAATATTAACGGAAATTTGTTTGTTTTGGTGGTATTTATTATCCATCGACGTTTGGTTACTTTGTTGTTACTTAATATTAACGGACATTTGTTTGCCATGGTGGTATTTATTATCAAACGACATTTATTTGGTTACTCTGTTGTTATGTAATATTAAGGACATTTGTTTGTCTTGTGGTAATTATTATCTAACAACGTTTGGTGTACTTTCTTGTTACTGAATATTAACGGACATTAGTTTGCCTTGGTGGTATTTATTATCCAAGGGCGTTTGGTTCCTTTGTTGTTATTTAATATTAACGGACATTTGTTTGCCTTGGTGGTATTTTTTATCTAACAACGTTTGGTTACTTTGTTGTTATTTAATATTAACGGACATTTGTTTGCCTTGGTGGTAGTTGTAATCCAACGACGTTTGGTTACTTTGTTGTTATTTAATATTAACGGACATTTGTTTGCCTTGGTGGTAGTTGTAATACAACGAAGTTTGATTCCTTTGTTGTTATTTAATATTAACGGTCATTTGTATTTTTTTGTGTGGTATTTATTATCCATCGACGTTTGGTTACTTTGTTGTTATTTAGTATTAACGGACATTTGTGTGCCTTGGAGGTATTTATCATCCAACGACGTTTGGTTATTTTGTTGTTTTTATTATTACCGGACATTTGTTTGTTTTGGTGGCATTTATTATCCAACGACGTTTGGTTTTTGTTGTTGTTGTTATTATTATTAACGGACATTTGTTTGCCATGGTGGTATTTATTATCCAACGACCTTTGTTACTTTGTTGTTATTTAATATTAAAGGATATTTGTTTGTTTGGTGGTATTTATTATCCATCGACATTTAGTTACTTTGTTGATATTTATTATTAACGAACATTTGTTTGCCTTGACGGTATTTAGTGTCTAACGACGTTTAGTTACTTTTTGTTAGGTAGTATTACCGGACATTTGTTTGCCTTGGGGGTATTTATTATCCAACGATGTTTGGTTACTTTGTTGTTATGTAATATTAACGGACCTTTGTTTGCCATTTAGGTATTTATTATCCAACTGCATTTGGTTACTTTGTTGTTATTTACTATTACCGGACATTTGTTTGTTTTGGCGGTATTTATTATCCAACGACGTTTGGTTACTTTTTTGTTATTTAATATTAACGGACGTTTGTTCGTCTAGTGGTATTTACTATTTGCAGACGTTTGTTGAATTTTCTGTTAATTTTTAACAGATTTCTGTTTATTTTTTTGACAGGTCCATTTAATATTTGTGGATATTTGTTGTGCCGTTTTTTTCTAATATGGTTCCCAAGTATTTAAAGTTGTCCACCTTTTCGATATTGTCGATTGTTCCGTAGTTTCTTTGTCTTCTAGTCTGCACTAATATTTTTGTTTTATCTATGTTGATTTTGAGGTCTATATTGCTAGCATTTTCTTTGAGTTCAGAATACGTTTCCTCTGCTGCATTTTTTGTCCGACACATTATGTTGATGTCGTCCGCATATGCTGCTAATTGGACCGATTTGTTTGTCAGTACGTTGTTTCATCCTACTGACAGTTTTCTGATCACATATTCTAAAGCTAGATTAAACAAGGTCGGGGCCAGCCCATCTCCCTGTTTCAACCCTCGATTGATTACAAATCCTTCTGTCTTGTGTCCTTGTATTCGTACCTGAGCTTCTGTATTAGTCATTGTCAATTTTATCATCCTTACCAGTTTCACTGGTATGTCGAATTCGTATAAAATATTAGATAGTTTATCCCTATCTATCGAATCATAGGCTTGTCTAAAATCAACAAAAATATTATAGACGTCTATATCTTGTTCCCACGCTTTACTCAGAACTTGTCTGACTGTATATATTCGATCTATGGTGGATCTTCCTTTTCTGAAACCGGACTGGTATTCGCCGATAATCTCTTCAGCATATGGCTGTAATCTTTTACTGATTATGTATGTAAAAATTTTATATCCGGAGCATAGTAGAGAGATTCCTCTGTAGTTCTGGCATGATAGCTTGTCCCCTTTTTTATGTATAGGACATATGATGGTTTTCCTCCAATCGTCAGGGATTTGTTCTGTACTCCATATAGTGAGTATTAAGGCATGCAATTGTTCCACGAGTTTTTTCCCACCCCACTTAAGTAGTTCAGAGGGAATTTCGTCAATTCCTGGAGCTTTGTTATTTTTCTGTGCTTTAATTGCCTCTTGTATTTCCTGCATTGTAAGCCGAAATCCGAAACCGGATAGTCCAAGCCAATAAAGCGTATTTCGCCACATCAAGTATCTTCAGATCCAAAGACATCCACAGAAACACGAAACTAAGGATATATAAATCAATAATAAGACCCATCCTAACCTATGGTTGCAAAACGTGTATCCTGAACTCCAAAGCAGCAAACACTATCGATACCTTTGAAAGAAAAATATTACGAAGAATCCTGGGACCAGTTAATGACGTACATAGCTGGAGAATATGATATAACTATGAATTGTATCAAATGTATAAAGAACCACCGCTAACACGGTACATAAAACTACAGCGTTTAAGGTGGGCTGGTCATGTAGCCAGGATGAGAGAAGAAAGGATACCACAAAAACTATCGTATACCAGAATCCATGGAAAAAGACCAGTGGGAAGACCAAGGAGAAGATGGGAGGATGCGGTGGATGAGGATGCAAGAAAGATATTGAAAGTGCGTTCCTGGAGGAGGATGGCTGCTGACAGAGGAGAATGGGGGGGGGGAATTGAAGGAGACCAGGGCCCAACAAGGGCTGTAGTGCCATAGGAGGAGGAGGAGGATATTTGTTGACTTTGCTGTTAATTTTTATTGTAGGCGGGTTTTCAGTTTGTTGGTATTTATTATTTATGAAAATTTCTTATTTCGTTGCCTTTTTTTTTTGACGATCCGACAAATGGTTGATCATTTTCTGTGCATAAGAAAGAATGTTTACTTTGATTACCTGGATTTACAGTCTGCATTTAATAAAGTACCAAGACATTAACTCTGGACTACTATACAGAAGATACGAGCATCTCAAACCCTGATGAGGAGAATAAAGAACATGTATAATATAACAAAGAAGTATCTGCTTATGATTCTGCTCTAACTGCGAAGAGAAAGGAAAATTTCCAGAATGCAGTAACTGATTGGACAAGGGGCAGTTTGTCATTAGAAGTAGACGGAGTGATAAGGACAAACGTCAACAAAAGCAAAGTTATGCTCATAGTTAGGCAAATGGTAGAGAAGTGCCTCAATATTAACTGAGAAGGAAACATTTAGAGCATGTAAAGTGATTTGGGAACAGTGACAACGTCATATGGGAAGGGTGATGAGGAGATAATCCGTTGGGTGCAAAAAGCAAATCAGTTATACCACAAAATTTTTTATCCTATTCAGCGTAAGAAGAAAATCACAGAAGAAGTCGAGCTACGAGTTTAAGAGACAGTTTTCTACTCACATTACTCTATGGAACAGAAAACTTAATCCTGAAGAGACGCACAAAAGCAGACTACAAGCTAGTGAAATGAGATTTTTTTTAAAATAGCCTGAGTTGGCAAAACTAGCAGAGGCCGAATTGGGAATACGACCAGCAGAATTCTTTTGCAGCAGCAGCAGTCGTTGTTGAGACAGTAGAGAGAAGAGTGGTTTGGTCACGTATTGAAGATGAGTGGAAGAAAGCTGAAGGATGGTTGAAATTAAGTGTTATTTGTACTATGAAGCTTATCACGGAAGCGTGCTCAGACAGAGGGAGAAGAACAGGATGACAAAGATCGCAGTGGGCCAACTTTATTGAGAAGTTGGCAAATAGAAACGGGAAAGAAGCTGTTATAGGTCAAACGCCCCGCCCAGAATAGAAGGAGAGCGGCAGAAAGTCGTAAGTAGCTGAAGGATCCCGACGATTGACGGCAAAAGGGATGGAAAAGAAGAGGAAGGAGAAGAAGAAGCTGAAGCTGAAGCAGAAGCAGAAGAAGAAGAAGAAGAAGAAGAAGAAGAAGAAGATGCTGATGATGATAATTATGAAGAAGAAGAAGAAGAAGAAGAAGAAGAAGAAGAAGAAGAAGAGGAAGAAGAAGAAGAAGAAGAAGAAGAAGAAGAAGAAGAAGAAGAAGAAGAAGAAGAAGAAGAAGAAGAAGTTAGTTTTGAACGGTTGTTTACTTTGTTGGTAATTGTTATTTTGAATGTTTGTTTATTTTGTTTATACTTATTACTTGCGAATGCCGTGTTATTATGGACGTCGTCTTTGCAGATCTAAAACGCAATGTTATTATTAAACTGTCACGTACACATTATTTTAGACTGGTGAAAACTCATATACTGGCACAGCGTGAGTTGTACTTCTACATGAATCGCAAACCACTACTGCAATCCGGTTGAAGAATTACAACACAGCAGAAACAAAAGTAGGTAGCTGTAATCTTCTGTTTCTTAAAGATTAACATTAATAACGATTAATAGTAATAAATTATGAAAGCAAAATTACAAAAAGAGGGACAACCTATGTGTGTCACGGCTGTTCGAATTGCCACATGGTACAATCTTCTGAAAATCGGAGCAGACTGATGTGCGGATGTTTGTACAGTAGTAACGTCTGTGTCTAACTCTGCCGGCGGTTTTTGTTTATTTCTATTGTAATTTGTATGCCGCATCGATTGCAACTATGTACTAATGAGCGTGTGTGTCGGGTATTTTACCGACAGGGCAGTATTGGCCACATATTATATATCAGTATTATATATATATATATATATATATCATATTATATATCATTCCCTTTACCACGAGCTGAAAGCCCAGAAAGTTTTGTATTAGTTTCGTATACGCGTAATTGCTTCTTCAAATATTATTTTTTCTAACCTTAATCGTTCCACATTTGTTTCCTTTAATTTTACACTTATCATTCTTTCACACATCCCTCATTACTTAACCCTTCTATTAATTTTTTGACCTCTGTTCCTTTCATGCCGTTTGGATTCCAATTTACTATTTCCTTAATGCTGAGATTTTTCTCTTCTGTAAACGTGTCCATACCAGCGTATTCTTTGGGCCAGTATTATCTTTACTATAGCTTCTCTTTTCAGTTTTCTTCTGTTTCATAGTTGTCCGTCTTTAGATTTACTTAAAGTCACCCCAGTGTCATCAGGTAACGACGTTTTTCCTTCTGCTGCGTGGTAATGTTGTCTACCGTACAGCATAGTGTTTGCTGAATGCTATACAGCAAAAGCGTGCAGTTTGGCTCAAGTTTAGATTTTTCGCTACGTACAAAAGAAGCTGGTCAGTCTTTTGGAATTCAAACTTGTCCTACTAATATCGATGTCTTCAGGCGGCTTTACTTTCACTGAGTTGCGCTAACCTGATTGCCTCAGAACGTGTATAAGAAACAAATATTTGGCAATCTTTACCATTTGATTCCAATTCGATAATATTAATTCAAAACTTTGCCATTCGCGCGATTTTTAATTTCTACCTTTCTTTCATTACTATTAACACCTAGTCATAATTTCCTTCGATCTTCTTTTGTTTTTCTTTTTCATGATTCTCTCCCTTAGGATAGGATTAAAAGTAATCCTATTTATATTTCCAGGAAGACCATTCTAGCAGAATCGAGATTTTTCACCGTCTCATATTCTGTGTTGTGTTAATACGGTCTGCTTACTGTTTCCTACGTGAACACAGCGGAAAACAAATTTTGCGGATCTCAACCAGAAATCTTCAATGCTGTGATGGCTTTTCTGTTGAGAGCCTCCCATGACGTTAGTTGAAACCGTTTTGAAACCGGATTGTTCGCAAATGGATCACAAGTACTGAATTTAATACGCACATCAATTACACGACTATTATAAAAGATTAGTCATCAATAGCCGCTTTCCTAGTGGAAATCGTCAATAGTAATTCCTAGTGGCCGGTTGTTATTAGTTTGTCGTTTCACGTTCCTGTAAATTCTCTATTCCTCTTTTTTAATGCTTGATCATGTAAAGTAGGTTAGGTGAGGTTAAATTAACTTACACGTGCCTTCCGTCTACATTAACCAGTGTTAGGATTGTATTAGACTGTTTCAGAGCGCACACGCGCGCGTTTTGGGACGAGAGAGAAATCAGTTTTACGCTGGATCTAATGCTAACTAAGTTACTAAGCAAACGCGAGTACCTACATACCTACTATAATGCTGATCTGACATCAGTTGACTGAGCTAAGCAAACGCGAGTACCTACATGCCTACTATAATGCTGACCTGACATCAGTTAATTGATAAACCAGGTCTTCAAACATTTTTGTCTCTGTTATTTAACTTCTTATTTTTTACTTTCGGTTTTCCTAGTATAGTATCGGTTTTCCTAAATATATATATATATATATATATATATATATATATATATATATATTGTTACAACACAAAAAGCCACCCCAATACCAGGGAAAAAACTATATTAAACTAAAGAAAATAAAATGACTATGACGAGACAAATGACTATGACCCAACCCAAGTGATTGACCCAATAAAAGAAAATAAAATGAGAAGGTACATGAAAAAGACACAAACAAATAATAAAGAAAATAAAATGAGAAGGTATAAACTCAAATAATGAAGAAAAGGGCACAAACAAATAATAAATGTAAATGACAAGTATTAAAATAAAATAAAATAATCTCAATTAAAGTACACTAACCATAGTAATAGATATTATATGTTATGAATAACTCTATGATGATAAGTAAATCAGAACATGAAATTTGTTAACATACTAACTAACAATTGTGAATAAAACAATAAAAAAAACCAGAAGTGAGAGATAGGTAGGAAGTGAAAGTGATTAAGTGAGTAAAAGAAATCAATATTAGGGAATAACCACTAGTAGTAAACTAAAGTACAGTAAAAAAGTGCAAAGTGCCAGTGTAACCCAAAATAAATAGAAAACACAACATATAGGTAAATACAACAAAACCATTGACTAACACTATAGTTTAAGGGTGAAAGATACCAAAAAATAAGAATAACCAGAATATTGTTATTAGTGATAGTAGATTAGGAATACAATGGTATTCAGGATAAAAATGCCATAATGATTAAGAATGTTATTGTTACAATGGTTAAGTAGTAAAAAATATATAGTAAATGTTAAAAGAAGAATAACTTAAATAACATGAGTGCAAAATAAATAAAACATCCTATGTTAAGAAAAATGTTCAAAGGGATGATTAGCAAGATAAGATAAATGGTGTTATAAAGTTATTCACCAAGATAGTTATTTGTTCAATTAAGTTTATAAGAAGGAATATGGCTGAAAAAAGTAAACAGACCATAAACCTAATTTTTGTGTTCTGTTTTATAAGTAATATTAAAGGATAAACAAGTTATAAGAAATGGCAATAGATATGAGTAAGGAGATAAAATTTTACAAACATATTAATAATCTTTAGAGTAAAGACAGAAAAGAAATAAGAGAATAACAGACAGGCAATGATTTTGTAAAGTAATAAAAACATACAATTATTGTAAAACAGCCCAAATTAATTCAAAATGTAAACAAGTCATAAGTGACACCAAGCAAAACATATGTAAATGAAAAATAATCTTTAATTTGTATAAAATAAGAAGATATAGCCAATTACTACTTAGGCCTATAAAATGCCTAACTGTATAAATCCAAAATAAACAAATTATAAGAAATTAACTATTGTATTAGAAAATCCAGGGCAAGTAACTAATTAAGTACAATTAGTGAACCATATTAAGATGTCAAAGTTAGATTAAAAACATAAAATAAGAAGGAAATGCAATAACATAATATTAACATTATTGTCAAAACTTTAAGACATAAACAAACCCAGCTTTGTGGGATGTCAAAATGATCTTTGAAAGAAAATATAAACAGTTGTGATAATATCTAATACATAAATAAGAAGACAGAAGAATAATAGCCATCAGAAGATATTTATTCATTTTGAATTGAAATTCAAATATTATAACAATAGACATAAATATGATCAGCCAATGAGAGTACAGACAGTTGCCATAACAACGGAACGTTATTTAATATAATTCCGTTAAAAAGAATTAATTCATTACTGACGCTCAAGACATACAGAAGCCAAACCATATTCGACTCAATTTTAAATTAAAATAATCAAAAATAAGTCAAAATTTAATAAAATGAGGATGCAAGAAGTCTGATGAAGAATTAGTCAAATCAACAGAGAAAATAGACCAGATTTTCATATTCCAAATTAATTATTTAATCCACATTATTCGAAAAAGAAACCAGACGTAATCCAAATTATAAATGATGGAAGATTGATGATCATATGGACCAACCTAACTAAAAACTGAGTGACTCTTCACCCGAATTCAACAGATTTGTTAAGTATATCTTAAATACCCGAATTTATGGAATAAATTCTGATTAACTTTTATCATAACACAAATAACTCTCACTCCGAACTGATAACTAAATTTCTTTCAAGGATTAATTGAAAATAAAAACTAAACTTGTATGTAACCAGAAAATAACCTGTGTACAAATTACGAATTCTTAACACACACTTTTTAACGCTTAAAAAACGAATTGTAATTAACGCTAATAGTATGTAAGTACCATTGATGTAAGGTAGTGTACTTTATTATCATCTTATTAATATTTTTTCGTAACCAAAAGAACTCAGATTTAATGAACAGTAGAAAATAAATTTTAACGAGCCATGTCGATTTAGAATCGTTTAAATCATCTTAGCCAACCTGAGAAAATTGTCTATTTATTGCCGGAGCAACTTTATTTAATAACAGTATATAATTTTGTATTTAAATGAATAACTATTAACTATTTCACGTTAATAAACTAGTACTGTGTAGTAATAACCGTCCTTTATTTCATATAAATTGCATTATAAAGGTTGTGTACTTTAGCGACGAGCGAAATTATCTGCCAGCGTTAGACTTCGGCAACACGGCGAACTACTAGCGAGATTCATATGCCCGCCAATTGCGAGGGTAATTTGAATTAGTCAACACAGTCAAGAACGACCGCTGAATATCATATTTTTAATTGTTTTCATAAACAATTTGGCGCCACCCGGGAATTAAATTTACTCATTAAAGGACAGGTAAGGTTTACACTCGCGAGATATTGGTACTGGTAATTCGTGAATTCACGACGGACATCGTCAGCGTGGAAAGTTAAAAAAGTAAGTAAGTAAACATAAAGTAACGACTTTATGTGGGGTGTCACACACGATAAAACATATTTTTACAGAGACGATAAGAGTTTAGTCGTTACAATATATATATATATTGTATGTGCGTGTGTATATATTTTTTTAATTTATTAGATCTACTTTCTTAATACAGGAGTTTCGCTTTTTGTTTTCTGAATAACAAAAAGCTCACTTGCCTTTACCATAGGTAAATATTTTTCCTGTTTTAAATTTCACAATATTATTACTTTCGTTTCTGTTTAAGTCATTATTTTTTTCTTGCCTCTGCAATTCAAATAACATTAGTTTCGTCATTCATCATCGGGAAATGTTTTGAATCACGACTTTCGTAGGCGCCGTACAATAGCACACAAAGCGAAAGAATAGTCATCATCGTATCTGTCAGCGGAGAACGAAAGTCGCTGAAGATTAACGAACATTTGTAGCGATTAACCGTCAACGAAACTCCATCTTCACCGTGCAGCGAAAGTTAAGAGTCTTCACTTTCTTCACTTGACCTTCGTTCGTTTTCTAATGCTAAACAACGGTGTTTATTTAACGACAACAGGTAACTAATAACAATAACTGCTATTATTTTGTATTTCTTTTCGGTCAGTCGGTCGACAGACAGACTCGCTAATCCTTTCTCTTTTTTACTCCTCAATATTATGTCAAAATAAACTGGTTTCATCACACACACACACGCGCGCGCGCGCGCACAGAGAGAGAGAGAGAGAGAGAGAGAGAGAGAGGAATTCCCCCTCCCTCCCTCCTTCCTTTCTGTTGAACGTTAACTACAATTATCGTTTAAGTTTTTTATAATTGGTAGGTAACATTAGTACGCTATACAGTTTAATATTTTTGCAAGTTCGGTTAAGTGCCAAAGAGTTTCGACTCTGCAACTAAAAGTCGTATAAATAATTATAGGCCTATGTTCTGTAACTCAAAATCATATCTGTATGTCCAGTCATTATTTATCACAGCAGACCATTTTTAATATACAAACAGAGAAACAAACCTGATTTCTATTCCTTGATACCAACATTGTTTTAAAAATAATAATTGACTGTTGTGTGTGGAGTCCGGCTACGTTATGAGATCACTGTTGATGTCAACACACTCTGATACTGGAGAACGTTTGCAGTGAATGCACAGGAAAGAATAGAAAATGGCGTTATCGTTTTGTCGTATTCACTATCGATTTCAACTTCAGGAGCTGAAGGAAAGCCCTTAAAACTCCTGAAATATTTTCATGTTTAACAAAATGTGACGGTGGCCGTGACACACTTCTATTGCCCTCTTTGTTATAATTTTTTTAACTCAGTAATTATATTCATTGCAGCGTTTGTAATTATACCCTTTCCGTGTATCTCGTTTATCATGGATACTGTAAGACTGAGCCTTGATGCAGAGTGCTACTGTTGTGCACAATATAAGTTTGGACAGTAATAATGCCACTGACATGTTGTGAAGGACTTGTGCTCTGCCGCGTTAATTATCAACACAAACGCAAAAAAAAAATGATTTCCGTAATTATTTCATGGACAGTATTTAGCCTTTCGTGGTAGCAGCATCTTCCTCGTAATTTAGTTACGTATACACGGGTGGTTTTAACTCTACGTTTACGGAAGTTAAGTTTGTGAGGTGACTCGTACTTCACTAGCATGCAAACCCTGTTTGATATCACTGTGATAACATACCTCCTTCTCCATATAACCGATGTGCCAGTTTTGGTTAGAGAGCAATCTACTAGCCCACACAGAGCCGTTACTGATTGGGTAAGACCAAAACAATGACATGTTTAGGCCGTCTTCTTCACAGAAGCCAACAAAGCAAATAAGTCTACATGGGCGCGGGGGTTAGTACTAAATAGTAAATTTAGTGCAGGAAATGAGAAGCACTCACACGTACCATTTTATCAAAACAGCTTCAGTCAGTGTGTAAACTTTTCTCTATCACAAGAGTCAATGTTAAACTGTGTGTATCAAAGTAGCGTTTATGTCAAGCGTCGTAAAATTCTTTCCAGATAACCTCAATTTTCAGTTTGCTTCGCAACGTTATTTAATCATACTATATGTTTGGTACCAAGCAACATATTTTTTTTTTAATTTGCTCTCATTTTCGAAAAAGAAGCCTTATTAGAGCGCTTTCCAAAGACCCTTGCTAACTTTTCTTGTATGCCCCACATACACTGGCGCCATATGTTCCTGGGCGAATGTTCAGATTTTACACTAAAATGTTTTTTAATTCTTAATTCCACATCACACTGTTTCCTGTGTCCACAATATAATTTATTTAACTACACATATTTTTATGTGATTTATACTCTTTTGACACTTTACAATTATTTGTAACTTATAACATTTGTTACAGTAATACCTAGCTTCACACAATGCTTGTGGTCCCTTGATTAGACCTATGTATGATTTAAATTTCTGTTTCTTACAAAAGTTCAGCATTTAATACATTATGGTTAATTGAATTTGGATTATTTACATTATTACGTATATAGTTTCGAGTAAGCTATTAATACTTAAATAAAATATTATTATTAGTAATTAGTATTTCTTCTTTTATTACTTTAAATTATTTACCAAATTTTATAATTGCACTATTTTGAATAATTTTGCACTAATTATAATTTTCCTTTTAACATGATAATGTTTTTAGGCTGGGGGTCATTCCACAAAAATGTAACGTCATCGTAAAATGTAACGCTTCCACACTTTCGATTCCCCACAGTCTATACATCTTCGGTCTCCGTCGTTTTAACATGTAATGTTTGTTATATAGTAAATATATTTGTTATAAGTAAATATTTGTTATATGCACATTATACGTTTCAAAAGCCTAAAAACATTATCATGCTTCGATGTTTCGGTTTCGTCGAAATTTTTTTTTGAATTATTTTTTCTTGTCAATAATGTTGAAGAAATTAAAATTAGATGTGGTTTTAAAACTAACTCCAATAAGCTAGCAACAAGATTTTCATTCAATAAAAAAACATGTGGTCGATTCACGCCGTGAGAACAGCCGAGTTTGCAATTCATAAGATCGCAATGTTCGAGACTCACCAAGTTTGTGAATGATCTGGCTCATGTGTATAATAATCACCTTCCGATTTCCATACGTTTCTTAATGAATTTCATAATTTATGAGACAACACCATGTTTATATTTACTTTGCTGCGTCTAATTTGGTACCAGTGCTAAGATAATAACAGAGCAAAGGTAAAGTACATAATTATTCCTTGATCGTATGAGCGCGCGCGCGCGCACGCGTGTGCCTTTGGGCTGCAAATTACACACTCGGGAGTAAGAAATTCAATTTGCTGAATATGATTGCATGCTTAATGATATTATGATTTGTAGGTAAATAAGCATTTACGGATGACGTGGGTTCTTTATTTATTCCTGTGTTAGGCGCGGAGTTAATTGCCTAAACGTTACAACATTGCAGATAACGACGCCTCTTACTCTTTATAAAAACCACAGTGTGTAGTTAAGCGTTTTTTTAGCCGATGAACGTTTCACCACGCGTTAGGTATTATATAATTCCGCGATTGAGAAATTCTGATGTAACAGTAATATACACGACGATACAATCTAGGCCAGCCTCGATTAGTGTTTGTTCTCCCGTATCGATTGATTGTCAACCAAGTAGGCTACTGTGCAGTGTTGATACTGACAGACGTAGCGCAACTTGAAAGTTGATGCTGATGGTATAAAACTGGTTGAAATAATTAGGAGGATGAAAATTTTAACGGGAATGGTGCTTGGTTATCAATTTAGAAAGCCTGAGTTCTTTTCCTGTCACAGCTGCATGTATGACGTTCAGCACTAGGAAGTGTGTCCTTTGGGGTAATAATGAACAGCTAAAGTATAGTACCAGCTGTACTGCTCTCTTTGTATGTCGGCACTTCGACCAGGCAGATGTTCTTGTGATAAAAAGGAGCCCATTATATAATGCATATAACATTTCAATGAGCTTTCTTTAATGTACCAGTATTCAAAGAATTTCAATAATATTCTAAATAAATCGAAATGTTCTTTATTTAAATTAGCCTTACATGAGACTAGGTTGACGACGTGGAATCACAATACACGTGCTCCTATGACTTTAAATGCTCATGAGTAAAACAATAAAACAAGAAAAACCTCGATTAAAGGGACGTCGAAGAAAAACGATTTTATATATTACATCACATGTTTGTAAAATGTTATCTAAGTTTGGTTCTACACATTCGTAAAAATGTATTTTTACATTGGACGTAGCAACATATTCCATTAACGGAAATCTAGCACATTGTTAAATGAATGCGCTTTTCATTATAAAGAAATAACTTACACTAAGTAAACAAATGGTTATCAAAGTCGTACTTAATGTGAATTCGCAAAATTGAGGTTAAAATTACCGTTTGTTACCAACAACGCAGATTTCGAAGTTTTAATATAATACTATTAAAAATAATAATAATAATCATCACAATATACCACTAATAATAATCTGTAAATGTAACAGCAAAATGAAAA
Source organism: Magicicada septendecula (assembly GCA_034769895.1). Classification (NCBI taxonomy): domain Eukaryota; kingdom Metazoa; phylum Arthropoda; class Insecta; order Hemiptera; family Cicadidae; genus Magicicada; species Magicicada septendecula. Next base: position 243,104,887 of record CM068371.1, read on the forward strand.
TTTTGTGACAGCTGTATTGTCTTGGCCACTGCCTTAAAGTAAACGATTTAGACGTCTTTCGAAAGGTTCTTGCATGATATTTTGTCTTATCGAGGTTCCACATCTCTCCCCCTCCATTTGCTAATTCATAATGTATGAAGTGTACATACTGTGTTCCAGTTTTGTACAAAATTATTTAACAATATCTTAATAGATTATATTAAAAAAACAACGGCTGTCACCAACCGGTGGGTAAAAAAGTTCCCACCTTAATGTGGGCGTTGTAAAAGGCGCAGGAATGCACTAAAAATTAACAGCGTGAACACAAGCAGACCTGCTTGAGAACCATTCTTATTCGTGTTTGACGTCACTTTATATTTACTTTTCACATTAAATTAAAATTAGCCATTGGAACTATTGTATTAGTATTAGAACTGAAATTAAATTAGACTATTTAGTTCTGTCAAATACTGGATAGTTTTGTATTTCCTGTAGTTTTTTTACATAAGTAGGTTACGACTGACGGGGCAATGCCTGCAATCATTTGCATTGGAAGTGAAGAATAAACTCTTTTTTTCTTGGTATTTTCCGCAATAATAATAATAATAATAATAATAATGATAATAATAACAAAAATTAAATATAAACAACTTCTTTGTGGGAGGAGGCGAAATGAATTTAGGCACGAAGTGGTAGACTCCCATCTCAAGTGGACTTCCCACTAAAAACTCACCTTCAGCGATCGAGCATTAAGCATGGGATCATTTAACATACTACTTCAGACTAAGCCATTTTCCTGTGCCAAATGGGCTCACATCTTCATTGTCTAAGTCTCCCTTAGACCTGAGTATCGAATGCGGTAGTGTCCTCCCCTATTATCACGGCTCGGACGGTGTGGTGTAATATGGAGCTTTCATTCTATAACGTCTCTCCTGCAAAGACATTATAACATCGGGATCCAGTTCAATTGTTCGCTGTTAATTAAACTAGCTGCCGTAGTTAGTAAAATTTACTTACCAACAAATTATGACAATGTATATAACAGGATTTAGTACAAGGTTACATAAATTTATTCACTCTCTGAATATTAGCGAAAACATCTCTTTATTCGTGTATTTTAACTAAGTATATAAAAGTAATAGTTTTAATGCTCATCCTTTTGTTTTTTACTTACTTTACTTTACTTTTAAAAGAAAATTCTCATAAATTCTGCATTAAATATTCTTTAAATTTTCCTTTTTAAATATTTTAAAATATTCGTTAGTATATTAAAATCATTCAGCTGTGTATTATTTCAATTACCACGGATCCGGGCTTTAACTTTGCAATATTCTACTATATCTCAACATCATCCAAATTATTTGAAGAATAGTCTGATGTAATACTCAGAATTACTTTACCTTTAAACATCGTCAAGTTATTACTATAGCATTACAGAAATTACAAACATTTATATGCTAATCTTTAAGTTATCTAAAAGTCTTTACAAGAAACTTTACTGTTCTTTTTGTTTCGGTTTTTAAAAAAAACAAGTTTTGCACAAAAGTTATGATTTAATATCACCTGAATAGAACGTGAGTTTGCTGTGGGTGTTCGTGATGATCTTCTTCAGTAGGTCTTCTTGGGTGTAGTTCGTTGTTCGTTGTTGATCCTCCATTTAGTTGATTGTTTCCGAATTGTAGTCTAGGTCATGACGATTGGATTCTGCTACTTAAAGTTCATACGGTTGTTGTTGTAACTTTCTCCTGGTGTTGGTTGTTCACATTTTACATTTTATTTGTTCTTATTTTAGCAGCACTGATGTTTACTTTAATATGGTAAGGAACATATCTTACCACTTACTGTTTGTAAAGAGATGTGTAGGCTAAGTTTTTTTTAATATATTATCAATATTTGCTCCACGCACTACATTACTAGTTTTTTGAGTTTTACCAACGCTACATTGGATTAAATCAATTATAACAACTAACGTCTGGTTATATCGTTGTTTAGCGGTATACACCTAAGTGTAACTTTACAACACATTTTCGACCTGCTTACATGTCGAAGATTCTCTGGCGACTGGGACTAGTTTAGCGGCAGGGGGTCTGTAAGCTGGCGCGGTTTACGCGCTGAGAAAAGTAGTTCGTTCCTTTATTATTATTAATTGTCCAATAATTAACTAGTATAAATTATGCTACCTTTTTTTGTTATGGGTTAGATATTTCCTTTAATATTAATACGTCTTTTATTTAATTAGCAGAAGTATTAGTTTTCGCTTAATAACATTGTACTTTGCAAGTTCGTACTGGTCAATTTGCACGTTGATACAGTAATCTAGGTACATATAAGGGTGGATTATACTCTCACTTGTTATAAGAACAAAAAAAGTTTAATTTGTGCTATTTAAATAATTTTTAAATCGTCACATCCTCCTCCACTTAAAGATGAGGACGGGGCGACATTAATGAATACTACAATAATATCTTTTTCTTTCGTGAAGTTCCCTTTCTCTCGTTTCTTAACTACTACCTTAATACTATTTACATATAAATAAATATTATTTATTTATTTATTACTCTTAGTTTCCGTAACTTCACAATATCGTGGCCCGACTGATTTTACTAGCATACTCTAACTCAATTAGTTAGTTTTCTCCTCCATTATTAACCCTTTTCAGTGCGGCGCCATTGTGACTGTGTTACGTATTTATCCCTATATCTCTTAATTATACTACAGTAATCTAAAGTTGATCCCATACTCAACCTTAGATTCTTTCTTAACTCTAATATCTTATACTACTGAGACAAGCGGAATTTCACGAAGGGGAATCTTTATCTTCTATTAAAAGATCAGCTGTTACAAACTACGCAAGAGGGGACAAACACTTTACACAAGAAGCATTGTATTATACACATGGTGGTGGCTATTGTTTACCGATGCAGGCTTTCATAACAATAGGGGTCGCTTACTACAATTCTCAACACGATTATTTCCTGCACGAACGAGTTTGTCTTACTGGCAAGCTGGGGAATTATTTTTCGAACAGGCCACGACCGGGTGTTTACACGACCAAATATACTTTTATTATTATTTTCTCTTTACTTATTTTACTACTACACTTTTCACTTTTATTACACGTTAGTTTACTTTAAGATATTATTAAACCTTTTTTTTATTTAAAGGACTTATTATTTATTTTATATCAAACACTTATAAAATTTGAATTCATTTAAACACACACATATATATCTATTACTACACATAGAATCTTATACTAATTAATCAAATTAAAATTATCTCAAATGAATTCAATTTTACGTACTTCTAGCAATTATCAGTCGAAACAAAGTGATAATATTATTTTATAGTGGAAAGGAATTTCACACACGAAGAGTTCATTGCTTTTATAATAGCACAATGGATCAGCTGTTTGGGGAGTCTTATTGTTTACGTAGGGGTGGTTGTTAACAAAGGAGGGTGATTCGGACAATCTGAAACACGATTATTTCCTGTTCTGGACTGTCTGTTATGTCCACGAGGGAATCCCATACAAACAACTTACTTGTGTACAAGGGGTGAGCGTACATTTCTCGACACGTATTTAACATGAAATAGCCTGTAAATACCGACAGTTTTAAAATGGAATATTTTTACCAGCAGGGACTTTATTACGGCAATATCCTAATACTAATATTATTATTTCATAATTAAAACTTTATTTATTTATTTGCTCACAATTTCAGAGTGAATAAATTTATATATTCTACAAAGTTACTGTTAATTAATTATCACGACGTATACAATTATTATCAATTAGACAACAGCACAATACACAATTTTTTTTTTTTTAAGCAGAGTGGCGCATTTTATATGTGTCACTCTGTACACAATTAATATTTACACAATAGCAGAGTGTACACAATATTTTTACACTAAAGCAGAGTGGCGCATCTTATAACGTCTCTCCTGCAAAGACATTATAACATCGGGAACCAGTTCAATTGTTCGCTGTTAATTAATCTAGCTGCCGTAGTTAGTAAAATTTACTTACCAACAAATTATGACAATGTATATAACAGGATTTAGTACAAGGTTACATAAATTTATTCACTCTCTGAATATTAGCGAAAACATCTCTTTATTCGTGTATTTTAACTAAGTATATAAAAGTAATAGTTTTAATGCTCATCCTTTTGTTTTTTACTTACTTTACTTTACTTTTAAAAGAAAATTCTCATAAATTCTGCATTAAATATTCTTTAAATTTTCCTTTTTAAATATTTTAAAATATTCGTTAGTATATTAAAATCATTCAGCTGTGTATTATTTCAATTACCACGGATCCGGGCTTTAACTTTGCAATATTCTACTATATCTCAACATCATCCAAATTATTTGAAGAATAGTCTGATGTAATACTCAGAATTACTTTACCTTTAAACATCGTCAAGTTATTACTATAGCATTACAGAAATTACAAACATTTATATGCTAATCTTTAAGTTATCTAAAAGTCTTTACAAGAAACTTTACTGTTCTTTTTGTTTCGGTTTTTAAAAAAAACAAGTTTTGCACAAAAGTTATGATTTAATATCACCTGAATAGAACGTGAGTTTGCTGTGGGTGTTCGTGATGATCTTCTTCAGTAGGTCTTCTTGGGTGTAGTTCGTTGTTCGTTGTTGATCCTCCATTTAGTTGATTGTTTCCGAATTGTAGTCTAGGTCATGACGATTGGATTCTGCTACTTAAAGTTCATATGGTTGTTGTTGTAACTTTCGCCTAGTGTTGGTTGTTCACATTTTACATTTTATTTGTTCTTATTTTAGCAGCACTGATGTTTACTTTAATATGGTAAGGAACATATCTTACCACTTACTGTTTGTAAAGAGATGTGTAGGCTAAGTTTTTTTTAATATATTATCAATATTTGCTCCACGCACTACATTACTAGTTTTTTGAGTTTTACCAACGCTACATTGGATTAAATCAATTATAACAACTAACGTCTGGTTATATCGTTGTTTAGCGGTATACACCTAAGTGTAACTTTACAACATATTTTCGACCTGCTTACATGTCGAAGATTCTCTGGCGGCTGGGACTAGTTTAGCGGCAGGGGGTCTGTAAGCTGGCGCGGTTTACGCGCTGAGAAAAGTAGTTCGTTCCTTTATTATTATTAATTGTCCAATAATTAACAAGTATAAATTATGCTACCTTTTTTGTTATGGGTTAGATATTTCCTTTAATATTAATACGTCTTTTATTTAATTAGCAGAAGTATTAGTTTTCGCTTAATAACATTGTACTTTGCAAGTTCGTACTGGTCAATTTGCACGTTGATACAGGAATCTAGGTACAGATAAGGGTGGATTATACTCTCACTTGTTATAAGAACAAAAAGAAATTTTAATTTGTGCTATTTAAATAATTTTTAAATCGTCACAATTCCGATATCAGCGACTAAGGGCGCTCTTCTTGTGACCCACCTGTCACAATTGAATCGGTATGCTTGGCAGCGTGCTCTATACCCAGGCAGTACAGGCATTCTGCAGACAAGGCTCTACCCATCTTATGAAGGTACGATCGGGAATATCCATGACCGCACAGAAGCTGCATCAGATAAAAGCAGACTTCCCCATGCTGTCTCTCGGTCCATTGCCTCACATGTTTGGCCAGCATCACGGTCCAGCATCCTCCAGTCTCCTCTTTGCCACCTCTCAAGGGTGCGGAGCCACCTCAGTGGTTTGCCAGCTCTTTGGCAAGAAGATCGATATGTATAACCCCAGAAATCACTATAACAGCTGCTTCAGAAACGGTGTGGTAAGCAGAGGATACCCTCAGTGGTCTCCTCCCCTGCAACTGGGCCGTGACAGGATTAACAGCGTTGTTTGCCGTTTGCCGTACGTGATGGAAGAAATTCTTGTGTCGATTAATACCCCAAGGTCTTTGGCCACAGGCTTCGCGTCTTGACGATCACGTCTTCGACAATAATAATAATAATAATAATAATACTAGAAATTGATTGGGTGATGGCCACCATTACAGCCATTCAAGCTTCCACAAAGATATAAACTAAACGAAAAGGGAGGCAACCAAAATGTGGAGGAAAGGCAAAGCACAACTATACAATTTTGATATGTACTGATTTGTCTTCGGCTTACATGCAGGAAGAACACAACATAAAAGACAACGTTGTCGAATTGAGAATATCGATTGAAAATAATTACCAGGTAAACATACGGCATATACATGCGTAATCTTATACTAAGCAGAAACATTTACATAAATCAACATTGCTAATATTAATGTGACACTTCCACTTCAGCTTTCCTGCGTTTAATATATAGAAATAAACTATTATCGCACTACAAAAAATTCGTAGTTCTGAAATTGGGAATATTGATAATGGCAGAACGTATTGAATACGTTTGCATCATTGTTTCTTCTTCTTCTTTAGTACTACAGCCCAACGTGAGCCCTGGCTTCCAACACCAATCTTCTTCAGTGTCTCCTACCCATTGCCATCTCAGTGCTATCCCTCACATGCATTCTTCTTAGATCTTCCAGCACATCATCCAACCATCTTATTCAAGGTCTGCCCCTCTTTCTGCTTTTATAGACTTACGCCCTCAGGATTTTCTTCGGTATACGCTGATCATCCATCCGCTCTAGGTGACCTAGCCACTGTATTCGTTGTGCCTTTATGAATCTTACAATGTCCTCATGCTTCAATAACTCATCTGTCTCCTGGTTGCGTCATTGTTTAGAAAACTTTATTAATTCTATTAATAAAGGCCCAACATGACGCGGCAACATTCACGACTACCACGTTATTGACGGCGACGTTTTGTTAATGGGATATTTTTAAGATGAAGGTTTAATGTGTAATCGTGGTAAGCGTCAGAGGAATACCCTCCGTGTTCGGTATGCAGCATCAGAGTACTGAAAATGGGTCACACGGGTTACTGTACAAGAACCTATGAAATTATCAAGTCGAAACTTTAGTACAATCTTATGGTATATTAACGGTAGGAACTACAACAAACATATGTTAAAACTGAATATCTCGTTTAAAAACTGATAAAGGTTTTGCGACAGCAACCGGTTCTGTTTAATCGGATACACAAATTGTACGGACAGCGTATGAATTCCACGGCCGGCGCCAACATTATTGTCATTACTAACCGGGATTATATACCGTGGTGGACTCTTTATTGTAGGCAGACGTTTCGGCGCCACCATCGAAGGATATCTTTAGTGTCGGAAAATGTTTGGCAAGATGTCCGCCAATTCACCGGAGTAGTGAGTCTCTATCTAGGATGAATTGGCTGACACCCTCCCAAACATATGACAGTCAATCACGGCCTAACAGCTAGTAATGCTAATAATTTTAACAATATAAATATTATTTATGTATTTATATTAAAAAATATAAATATTCTTTAAAATTAGACTACGTATGAAATATAAACTATTTTGTACAAAAATATACACTGGACGAAAGTTCCTTATGGTTACTGGACTGTAGTTTTTCAAAACTACATTCCCCCTCGGCACACATATTTATATCAAAAATGTTTTTAACGTACGTAATAAGGTTTATATTTTTACTGTTATTGTGTCTTTAATAAATTACAGCGGAAAAAGATTACAAAACGTTACATTAATTAATACCTACAATGTTTCATTGATTGTACTCGTAATGTCAGTTCTGTACACTAACGAAGTACGTTCATATTAATACTGTACGTGTATTGTAAACAAATGATGTGGAAAATATTGTAGTAAATTAAAAAAAAATCTGAAGTACGGGGAAATCTGTGTAAAAATATGTTCTTAATTCGTATTCAGCGACATTCAACGAAAAAACGGATTGCGACGGCACGCACGCACGCGCACGCGCGCGCACGCACGCGCACGCACACGCACGCACACAAGGTGAGACTGATCGCAGTGAAATAGCAACTCGCCGTAGTGCATGCTTACCACAATAGCGGTTTATTTAGTCTGTCAAGGCAAACATGGCTATCCTTAGCGCATCTGCACGCATATCATTCTCTTCCATGAAATTTGTTTATTTATCATTACGATGGAAGAATACATGATCATTTCGCTGTTTCAAGAGTGCCATACGTGATAATCATTTCCACGTTACTTCCTTATCCGGAAGGAACCAGACGTTGCCTGTTGTCTGGTTGAAAGTAACGTATACAGGGAAGGCTGTTTTAATAACAAATAATATAAACAGTAACGTCTTCATTAAACTTTCAGGCCATAAAACTGAAACTCAAGTAACGTTTACAAAGGTTTCAACAATAGTTTCGATAGAATTCTCTGTGAAGTGGTATTCCTGCTTCGATTAATGCCTTTTGTGAAAAGTTGTGAATTAAGTTATTTAGTTGTAAATGGTTAGGGGAGAATTCTCAGTCAGGTTAGTCTTGTTAACAGCCTTCGTAATCCCAGTTTAGTTTTTAATAGTACTTGCTTCATACTGGACTTGGCGTTTTGATGTTTCAACGTTAAGAAGTCCTAAATAACAACTAAATGAAATTAGGAAATGAAATTTGAATTAAATTAAAATGTTGTTCACTGTTTGCAACTTGATAATGGTGGAAACATCAAAAGGCTTCGTCGTAGCAAGTGGCAGTTCTGTAACAAGTAAGTAAAAAACTGGAATTATGGGAGAATTTATTGCAAGTGAGAGACGAATTATGTCTTTATAATTGATTAACATAGTTGGTATTTATTTGTTGTTCTGTGGCTTTATGTGAAGATCGTCGAAATACGTTTGTACATAACATCCCATTGGTGACTGACAAAACTCGTTTGGATTTTTTTGGGTAACAAGTTTAAAGTAGCCAATATATGAAGACCCTACAAAAATGTAGAAATCTGTCATTGTAAGCATGGTACAATAACCTGAAAAAGTAGCCTAGTATCTTCACATCGTTAATGGCTGTTACTTGAGTTCCTGCTATATAGGACACATACATTATTACCATACTATGGTGGCTAACCTCAATGGTTTGATGGTTATCTTAACCTTACTTGGTTGTCAAATCGGCAGGTCTTCGCTACTCACCTAACATAAGTTGCCCTGAGCAGTCGCCAAAAGTCGGATCAACTTTCGTAATACGTTGTTTGGTGTTGCGTTTGATGTGTTAGTAAGGTTAAAAAAATTAATTGGCACCGACTTCAGAAAGTTTATTGGGATAAAGTTATGTGACAGCTTGTTTTTTAGCCAAGTAGCATAAGATACTAAGTACATATATTCATAAGAAATGTTGTGGTAGAGTATTTTTTACGAAATTTCATAATTTCCATATTGCATAGCATTCAATTTAAAAATTATTTTTCACTTTTTAGAGCTTTTTATAATATACTTTCTGGTCTATTAAAATACTTTTCTTCTTTTTAAAGTTGGTTTAATTTTTTCTATTTTTTTTTTATTTTTCAATTTAGTAACTTATTAATTTGATAATTTTGCTTATATAATTGATTAAATTATTTTTTCATAAATAAAATTTGTGTCTAGTAAAACAAATATTTTAAATTATGGGCAGATGAACGAAAGATGCATCACGCATGAGAAAATATTGGGCTAAGGAATCTGAAGAACAGAAAAAAATTCGTCTATTAAAAAATTTTCAGCGAAATGCTAAATCGCGTTCTCAAGAGACCTCTGATGTTCGGGGAACTAGTGTGTCGCAAATGAGAGATTATATGTTTTCTAGAGTATCTAAAGAGTCGCCCGCTGCAGAAGCTAATCCTGGGTCAATTATATCTGTCAATCTTTAAGCAAGGAATGAAACAGAAGCATAGACAATGAAGGAAGGAATCTTTCCTTTAAACAAGGAAGGAATGAAGCAGCGTAAGGATACCCACTCAGCTTGATTCATGATCGATGGGATCACGAGTCAGATGAACGGCACCAGCATCACCTTCATTTCATTCACCAACATCTAGACGATGAGCATGTAGCATGTAGCATTGTAGTAGCGGGGCGTCTTTGCACCCGGTGCATGACTGCAGCATCTGGGTCGAGCCCAATGGCTGCCTGTGGATATACGTAGTTCTGGTTCATTCGACTGGTGCCTAAAAACACTAATGGACAACCGCCAACCAGTTAACTGAGAAGGCGGGGGAGAAAGGTTTTTAATTTTTATTTATTTTAAAATTTCAGCAATCAGTGGGCACTGCCGCATGAACGGGTTCAGGTGACAGATGTCACCCGTTCCCAGTCCCGCGTGCAGACGCCGTGAGGCGTCGGTCGCTCCCCGCGAGGCGGAGAGCCTCCGTGCCAGTGATAGCGCGTAGCAGCGGCATTCAGCGCGGTCGGCATACTAGGAAGGGAGGAAGGAAACAGCTTTGCAGGTAAATTCTGGGGCATGGTCAGATGGTGAATATGCAAATTTAGGTTTAAGTATTTTACTTAAAGTTATGGCGGGTCATCGAGAATCGTCCGAGGGCGTTTGACCCGGACAGGGGGAAGGTGGTTGCGTGGTGCTGATGGTCCTGAGGTAAGGGAAGGAAGAGGTCTCAGCTGCGGCAAAGAGAGTCGCAGCTAATGACCAGACAAAAGCTGAGAGAGTAGGAACTCGTAGACCTCCTCGAATTACACTGTTTCTAACAAACCAAGGAGATCCCGACAAGGAACGGAGGGTTCTGGATTGGAAACTTTCCAGCCTACGCCTGTTGGTGGCGGAGACAAGTGACCACCAAACAGGTGCCGCATAGGTCAATACAGACCGGAGAAACAACAGATAGAGGGTAACTTTCGTGCTCAGCGCCAGGGGGCTGCGGCACGCGAGGTATGGGTAAAGTTTGGCTCGGACGCCGCGAGCCTTGGAGAGGGTTTCAGTCACGTGGGCGTTGAAGCAAAGACGCCGGTCGAGCCGAACGCCTAGATACTTCACCGACTCTTTGTAGGCGATAGGCCTCCCTTCCAGGGAGAGGGGCTGACATCGGGAGATGGACTTACGAGTGAAACAGATCGCCTCGGATTTCTCCGTATTGATCGTCACCCGCCATTTCCGTAGCCAGTCCGGAAGCTGGTCCAACTGACGCTGCAACTGTGTGCTCGCAAAACGCGGGGACACAGAGCTGTAATGATACATTGCATCGTCAGCGAACAAAGACAACGTGACACCGGGCAAGACAGGCAGGTCGTTCGTGTACACAAGGTACAGAACGGGGCCGAGGACAGATCCCTGAGGTACGCCGGTGGCGACGCGGGACGAACTGCAGAGCAGGTTCCGTCGAAGCTCACCCTGAAGGTTCGGTCGCTGAGATACGACCGGAGGATAAACACTATGGACGATGGTAAGGGGGAGTTGGCAAGTTTGAAGAGAAGACCTTCGTGCCAGACTTTGTCGAAGGCCTTGCTCACGTCCAGCAGTGCAGCGGCCGTAGCCGCTCGCCTGTTGGTGGCATCAGAGAGTTGCGTTACCACGCGGACTAGTTGAAGCGTGGTCGAGTGCTCTCTGCGATACCCGAACTGTTCGTTGCGGATAAAATTATCCAACAACCGCGAGATGCGGGCCAGCAGGAGCCGCTCGAACACCTTCGAGATAACTGGCAAGAGAGATATTGGCCGATAGCTTTCAGGAAGCATGCGCGGCTTGCGGGGTTTAGGAATCATTACGATGTTGGCAGTTTTCCACAGGCGGGGAAAGTACTGTAGCCGGAGACAAGAGTTGAACAGCTCGAGCACGAGGTCAACGCCTGAGGCCGGGAGATATTGTAATGCAGCGGCCCCGATCCGGTCAGGACCGGGGGCGCGACGGCGGTTTAGTCGGCAGACAGACGAAACGAGTTCGTCTCTGTCGAACGGGAGGTCTGGGCCAGCGGGAGGGCGAGAAAAATAAACAGATAGGAAGTCCCGGACTTCTGCCGAGTGGGCAGGGTCCGAAACGCCTCGATGAACGGTAAATTGCGACTCCATGCAGTCGGCGAAGACCTCAGCCTTGCCTTCTGATGAAGACACAACCCCGTTCGGGGTTTCCAGCGGGTTGCGAGTTCTCTTCTCGCGGGTCAGTCTACTCACAGCTCTCCAGACGGAGGCGTGGTCGACTTCAAGAGACTCAAGGTATGAGTCCCATCGATCAGAGTTTACGTCCCGCAGTAGCTGCTGAACGTAAAGGGACTGCTGTTGAAATCGTTGCTTAACGACTGGGTCACGGGACATTGCCATCTGCGGCGGAGCTGGCGCTGTAGCCAGAGGGCGTGGAGTACTTCCGCAGGTAAGGCCGATTTACGATGATTCACCTCGAGTGCGTAGGTGTGTCGATCCATGACACCTTTGACCAATTCCTGGAGAGTTGTAGCGCGGAGATCCAAATCGTCACGAGTGACGATAGGGTCCACCGGGAGAGATGGTAACCTTCGAGAGAGCTCGTCATGATAGGATCGCCAGTTGACTCTCCTAACAATCTGAGCGGGAAGTCGGAGTGACGCCGACAGCTCTCGAACAGTTATAACAAGGGGATTGTGATCGGACGAAAGATCCGACACAGACGAGACCTCGATATTGCGGGCAACGTTCTTGACAACTACTATGTCAAGAACGTCCGGCCGATGGCCGTGAAAGGGGAAGGAAGTAGGGTCTTCAGGGCCGATGACATTAAGTGCCGGGTCGCCAGAGACGAACCGGAACAGAGAATTTCCATAGGCGTTGACAACGCGGCTGTTCCATGAAGGGTGTTTGGCGTTTAAGTCGCCGGCTAAAATGGTTGAGAGGGGGTGGTCGAGGAGGGCGTCCCACTCCTCAGGCGGTGGCGGAGTTCGCCGGCCAGGCCGGAGGTACGCAGAAACAACGCGTAGCTCCGATCCGCCGGCGTCCACCGCCACCGCACAGCCTTCAATAATAGATGTATCTAGAGGAGGCAAAAGACTGTGGGATATCCGCCTGTGGACTAAAACAGCTGTGCCCCCCGAGGGGGGACAGCGAGGCCGTAGGGAACGATCCTGACGATAACAGGCATAGGCAGGAAGGGAAAACGAGTGGTAATGAGCCAGATGAGTCTCGGAAAGAAGTATGATATCAACATCATACTCCGTCACGAAAGTCATCAGTTCAGATCGTCTGGGGAGTAGCCCGAAGGCGTTCCACGCAACGATCCTCAGGCTATTAGCCATTTAGAGGAAGTAGAGGAAAGAGGGTAGCTAATGATTGGAAGACCAGGGCAAGCACTGTGGTAGTATCGCGAGCAGTCCTGATAGACGCAACAAGATTATCTGCCCAGGCAGTCAGGGGATCCGCCGAGACCCGGGAAGATTCCCGGAACTCCGGAGGACAAGCCTGACTGGCCTCGACAGGGGTAGCAGATGGCGCTGGGCTGTCGGACTGAGTAGTTGACTGCTCGCTGGGAGGTTGAGGACGATGACTGGGGGCGGGTCAAGCCCGCGGATTGGGTACAGGTGGAACCTGTGATGATGTAGGTCGGCCGGCGGAGTTCCGGCGACGACGAGAGCGCTTCGATTTGCCCGATCGGGCTGGAGGCGGGACAGATTTGGCGGCCACGGCCGCGTAGGAAGGTGCGGGCGCTCCGGCAGGCGCCGGGGGTGAGCCGCTGCAGGCGGCGCCGAAACGACGACTGCAGGCGAGACAGCGGCACCGGAAGCAACCGGAGTTGCTGCCGGGACCTTGGCAGATGAACCAGTGAGAGGTGGGAATGCCTCTCGCCGGTTAGGGCCAGGACCAGCTACACGGCCAGCCTGCGCGCCAGGGCGCACAGGAGGTCGCTGCGGTTTCATGGCGGCGATAAAGTTAGGGCAGCCTCGGTAATTAGCCGGGTGGGCTCCTTTACAGTTGCAGCATATAGCTGTGAACCCCGTCAGTGGCTTATCACAGCCACGATGAGGTTCAGCACAACGCACGCAACGCGGGGGCTGATGACAGAAAAGAATGCTGTGGCCGAACCTCTGGCAGTTAAAACACTGCGAGGGGCCGGGCCGCGGGTCGAATGTTCGGACTTGCACCCGTAGGTGCAGAAGATTCTGGAGAGTGTAAATCTCCTCGAAAGGGCCTACTTTCAGTAATTACAAGAAAGCTGTTAACAGGTCGGCGGTCATCACCTTTGCCAACATGCAGGACGCCTACCGCAGTCGGCGCATAGCCGAGCGCAACAAGTTCCCGCCTGATGGCATCAGTTTCAGTGAAGGAAGGTATTCCCGACAGAACGACCTTGATTTCTCGCTCTGACGGGAGGGTAAAAGTGTGACAGGAGATTTTGCGCTCTGTCAGGAATGCCTGAACAGAGCGGAAGTCGGGGATCGTAGCGGTCGCCAGCTTTAGCGAGCGAAGCCGGGTGAACATGTTTCCATTAAGGAGACAAGCGGCGCCGGCAGAGGATTTGGAGGCGTATCCGACGCCATTTCGGACAAGCCGAAATGAAAGTCTACGCTAGGCTAGGATTGAGTGATCACCAGACACTGAACTATTCACAAGCAACAATAGAGCACAACACAGACCGCACAGTACACGGACACAAATACACACCCGCACAAGTTAAATAAAAACTGTTATGCACTGTTGAAGCGATGAATCCGATGAAGTTGAAGATGATGCTGGAGACAATGGTGATGATGAGAATGTTGAAAACACAATATTTCTGCAGAAATTAAGAAAATTCTGCAGAGCAAAAACAGACACAGCCTACCCGGGCAAATGCTCTAGGTAGACTCCCGCGCTCCGCTAGACGATGAGCTTCCTCATTAACGTAATAAAAGGGTGATGGCAGCATAGGAACGTAGTCGGAAAGCAAGACAAAACGAAACAGAGAAGCAAAGAACACAACGGTTAGAAAACGTGCGTGAAAATTATAGACGACAAATGTATTAATTTTATGTCACCAATAAATGAATTCGCTGATGTTCCATGTACTGTGTGTAGAAAATTATTATACCCAAGGCAGCGTTGTAAACTTGAAACGTCATCTCGTGCTGATATTCTGTCTAGTGATTCGGGTGAATTGTCTAATGTGGTGGTATGCACTCGTTGCTGTAGCAATATAAAGTAAAGTTCCTTCTTAAGCGTTTTGGAATAAAATGGACGTCATACCTGTACTGCCAGAATTGAAGAATTTATAGGATATAGAGTAACGAATGCTGGCAAGAATAATTATATTTTCAAAAATCATGAAGATACAGAATAGATTTTGCGAAAATTGGTGTAAGAGGAATTTAGTTGTATTTGCTCGATAGGTTGTAGAAGTTGCAGAACAACTACCTTTACCTTTGTGTAATGTAGGATTAGTAATTATAGCAGAAAGTCGTGGACATCTGCAGCAGCACAGAGAATTCCAAATAAAAATTGGACTTCAGTGGTTGTTAAAGCATAACAAATTATCTTGACGCTAGACCCAACTTTGTCGGTGTATTGAATTACAATATTTCTGAGTAGTCCAGGTGATAGGTGATAGGGAATGCGGAATACAGAGATGGCATGCAAATGCAGACTCAAGAGATCCAAGAACGAAATATCAAAGCACCAATTGATGAGTTACATAAATATGCAACTATTAACGATAACCTTTCGATTTATGTGGTTAATTTCATAAAGGTGATGAACGGTTCAACATCGATTCACGTAGTAAACAGTATACTGTCACAACACCAGTTGCTTGTATAGTTTTTTTCTTATTAGGTCCAAATACTTGGACTACAAGTGACATAGTTTACATAGTTATAGTAGGTGATAGGTATTATAGATAATGCATATCATTGAGAGCAAATCCAAATACTCAAGAACAAAATAGGAGTATTTTGCGATGCCGGACCTTCAGTCAGGGTTATATTTTAATACCCGTTGGATAAATTTGAATGTACATTTTTATATATCTGTTGATGGCCACATTGTTAAAGATCAAATTAACAAAGGTTTTCCAAATTTGAAAATTGGTTTGATCGCTTTTTAAAATCACAAGAATGAGATTCTTGATGATAATTCATTTTAGTAGAACACAGATATATGAAATACTTCTGGTTGCTTGATTCACGTGCTGAAAGGCCAAAGGGTCATAGAGCAACATCCAGAGGTGTATCGTGCTGTATGAGTTTCGTGAGTTTTGAAGAACTCCATACAGTTTTATGTCGTAATTTGAGAAAACAATGATACAAACGTAACCCCAGTAACGCAACAATCCCGGTCTATTATTGAAATTTCAAAACACGAGTGCAAGTATAAAATACAGTATTCTGCTGTTACTGGCTCAGTACTGGTCCAATAGCAATTTTAAATACTATGGGGCCACCGCAGGAACATGCTCTTTCAAATAAAAAAAGATTAATTAAAATCCGTTCAGCCGTTCTCAAATAATAGGCCAATATGCTTTAAAAAAACATAGGGACGAATACAGAACCTCCTCTTATTTCTAGTAGGTTAAAATAACGGTTACATATTTTGAAAATATGAGAACATAATATAATTTTTGTAACTACAAAGACTTATTCATTAAAAAAAATATCGGTATGGAGAACCGTGCATGACTTCCATGTTCTAAGATTTATATTTAAAATCATTTACGAAATGAAATGTTTCCATAGAAACTACTTCTTTCCACTTATTGCTTCAGCCTTAACCACAGTACTGTGGTCACTAACGGATACCACCACACGTTATCGCACTCAATTTTCACTGATGATGGCAGTCGACGGCACTGCCGAAACGTCTGGTTTTGCAGAAAACATTGGACTACGGCCAAACAGCCCGGGAAGGAATTTGAACAACAAACTACTACTTTGTTACCGATAACGGAGTACACATGACATATAAATAAATATCGGTAAAATACATGACTTCCATATTCTAAGATTTATATTTAAAATCATTTTCGAAATGAAATATTTCCATAGAAACTACTTCTTTCTTCAGCCTTAACCATAGTACTGTGGTCAATGACGTATACCACTTCACGTTATCGCACTCGATTTCCACTGATGGTGGCAGTCGATGGCACTGCCGTAACGTCTGCTTTTGCAGAAAACATTGGACTACGGCCAAACAGCCCGGGAAGGAATTTTAACAACAAACTACTTCTTTGTTGCCGATAACGTAGTACGCACATATAAAAATTATCGCCTCCCCCATCAACTATAATTCTCATTTATAGAAAATTACCCCCTACCCCGTTCAACTAGCCTCTTCATTTATAGATATTTCACTACGTTTCTACAGTGGATTATTAAGATCTTCTTATCAGGATACTTTATTTATCAAAATTAACTACTTTACTCCTGTTACAACAAAAAATGTTTCTGGTAAACTGCCCTTTCCTCGTAACCGATCCTCACCAAAATCAACAGGCCTTGAGTACTCTACAATGTAATGACGTATGCAAAAACGTATTTGATTATGTTTGAATTTACGGGAGTTATCGTTCGTCATAGAAAAAATTACCCTTGTTATCACATAAACGTTGCAGGTAAACTACCCCTTTGCCTTAACTGATCTTCACCAAAATCAACAAGTCTTGAGTCCTCTACAATTCAGTGATGCATGCAAAACATTATTTGATTCCGTTTGAATGTGCGGCAGTTATCGTTCGTCATAGAAACAATTACTCTTGTTAAAACATTAAAGGTGGCAGGTAAACTACCCCTTTCCCTTAACCGATCTTCACCAACATCAACAGGCCTTCAGTCTTTTACAATTGATGAACGTATGCAAGAAAATATTTGATTCTGTTTGAATATGGGGCAGTTAGCGTTCCTCTAAGGAATATCGGTATGGAGAACCATACATGACTTCCATATTCTAAGATTTATATTTAAAATCATTTTCGAAATGAAATATTACCATAGAAACTACTTCTTTCTACTTACTGCTTCAGCCTTAACCACAGTACTGTGGTCACTAACGTATACCACCTCACGTTATCGCACTCGATTTTCACTGATGATGGAAGTCGATGGCATTGCCGAAACGTCTGGTTTTGTAGAAAACATTGGACTACGGCCAAATATTCCGGGAAGGAATTTTAACAAAAACTACTTCTTTGTTGCCGATAACGTTGTACACATATATATAAAAAATATGCATAAAATTAATGGCTTGTATAAGTTAATGATTGATCTCCATTAAGTAGTGCTCAAGTTTCCAAAGTTTTAATATTATGATGTCCATAATTAAAACATCAGAGCAGGTTTAGTGTGAATGAGGGTACACTGTGGACAAAAATTTTCAACATTTCCTATTGAGTGTTGCATAGAGTAAAGCTGCGAATCTACAGTGTATGTTTCACAGAACAAACACGCGAAAAAGAAGGAGCGCTCCGAAGTCACTCATGGACGCTCAGCATCTTGCAGAGGGTTGATTCCCTAAAGACGAAAAGTCTGTCTATGAATCGTTCCTCTGTAAACACGCGCAGTTACACTGCCCACCGATCCACAGGAAGCAAATTGATGTCCATTTTTTTGGCTTGCACGCGTTATGTTGGTGTGGGTTTCGGCACTTTCCATTTAAAAAGCGTGCAAATGTAAGAAAATAAACATGAGTGAGGCCAGAAATAACGTGAATTGTGTGTGTTTGTGTGTGTGTGTGTGTGTGTGTGTGAGTGTGTGAGTGTCTTACCTGCCTTTTTATTGCTGTAGGCATAATAATAAAATGGAAACGTAAACATTACATAACTGAGATATGCTTACCTGCCACGAACGATATATTATTTTATACATGGAGGAGTTCAGTGACATACACACGTACAGAAAAATTATATATATAAAGATATTAACTCATACATAATTCACATTAAAATGAAAAAATTATAATTTTATTCCCTGGGAACAAAATTATTTTATTTTTAACAATTACCTTTGTTTGAAAAAGTTTAAATGAATTTTCAAGTACTTTACTGTTGTTAAAACGTAAAAGGTTGCAGGTAAACTACCCCTTCCCCTTAACCGATCTTCACCAAAATCAAAAGCCCTTGAGGTCTCTACAATTCAGGGATGTATGCAAAAAATTATTTGATTCTGTTTGAATTTGCGGCTGTTATCATTTGCCATAGAAAATACGCTTGATAAAAAACGTTGCTGGTAAACTACCCCTTCCCCTTAACCGATCTTCACCAAAAACAATAGGTCTTGAGTACTCTACAAATCAGGGCTGTATGCAAAACATTATTTGATTCTGTTTGAATTTGCGGCTGTTATCGTTTGCCATAGAAAATACCCTTGATAAAACAAAAAACATGGCTGGTAAACTACCCCTTTCCCTTAAACGATCTTCACCAAAAACAATAGGTCTTTAGTACTCAAGAAATCAGGGCTGTATGCAAAAACTTATTTGATTCCGTTCGAATTTGCGGTTGTTATCGTTTACTATAGGAAAAATTACCCTTGATAAAAAACTGGTTCTGGTAAACTACCCCTTTCCCTTAACCGATCTTCACCAAAAACGACATGTCTTAGGTACTCTACAATTGAGGCCTGTATGCAAAGAATTATTTGATTTAGTTTGAATTTGCGGCTGTTATCGTTTGCCATAGAAAACACCCTTGATAAAACATAAAACGTTGCTGGTAAACTACCCTATTCCATTAACCGATCTTCACCAAAAACAATAGATCTTGAGAAATCTACAATTCAGGACTGTATGCAAAACATTAGTTGATTCTCTTTGAATTTACGGCAGTTATAGTTCATCATAGAAAAAATACCCTTGTTAAAACATAAAACGTTGCCGGTAAACTACCCCTTTCCCTTAACCGATCTTCAACAAAATCAACAGACCTTGAGTTCTGTATAATTCAAAAAGGTATGCAGAAGAGTAGTTGATTCTGTTTTAATGTACGGCAGTTATCGTTCGTCAAAAAAAAAATTACCCTTGATAAAACATAAAATGTTGCTGGTAAACAACCCTATTCCCTTAACCGATCTTCACCAAAACCAACAGGTCTTGAGAACTGTACATTTCAGGGCTGTATGCAAAATATTATATGATTCTGTTTGAATTTGCGGCTGTTATCATTTGCCATATAAAATACCCTTGATAAAACAAAAAACGTGTCCGGTAAACTACCCCTTTCCCTTAACCGATCTTCACCAAAAACAATAGGTCTTTAGTACTCAACAAAACAGTGCTGTGTGCAAAAACATATTTGATTCTGTTTGAATTTGCGGCTCTTATCGTTTGCCATAGAAAATACCCTTATAAAACATAAAACGTTGCAGGTAAACTACCCCTTTCCCTTAAACGATCTCCACCAACACCAATAGGTATTGAGAACTCTACAATACAGGGCTGTATGCAAAAAATCATTTGATTCTGTTTGAATTTGTGGCTGTTATCGTTTACCATAGAAAAAAATTACCCTTGATAAAAAACCGTTGCAGGTAAACTACCCCTTTCCCTTAACCGATCTTCACCAAAAAAACAACAGGTATTGAGAACTCTACAATTCAGGGCTGCATGTAAAATATTATATGATTTCGTTTGAATTTGCGGCTGTTATCGTTTGCCATACAAAATACCCTTTTAAAACATAAAACGTTGCAGGTAAACTACCCCTTTCCCTTAACCGATCTTCACCAAAACCAAAAGGCCTTGAGAACTCTACAATTCAGGGCAGTATGCAAAACATTATTTGATTATGTTTGAATTTGCAGCTGTTATCGTTTGCCATAGAAAATACCCTTGTTAAAACATAAAACGTTGCAGGTAAACTACCCCTTTCCCTTAACCGATCTTTACCAAAATGAACAAATATTGAGAGCTGTACAATTCAGAGCGGTATGCG
The DNA here is from genome assembly GCA_034769895.1 of Magicicada septendecula. Classification (NCBI taxonomy): domain Eukaryota; kingdom Metazoa; phylum Arthropoda; class Insecta; order Hemiptera; family Cicadidae; genus Magicicada; species Magicicada septendecula. The sequence continues at coordinate 243,125,583 of CM068371.1, forward strand.
AAATATTATTTGATTCTGTTTGAATTTGCGGCTGTTATCGTTAGCCAAACAAACAAAATTACCCTTGATAAAAAAAACCGTTGCAGGTAAACTACCCCTTTCCCTCAATCGACCTTCACCAAAAACAATAGGTCGCGAGTACTCTATAAATCAGGGCTGTGTGCAAAGAATTATTTGATTCTGTTTGAATTTGCGGCAGTTATCGTTTGCCATAGGAAAAAATCTACAGACACACAGACAGACACACAGACAGACACACAGACAGACAGACAGACACACACACAGACCCTTTTCGGAAAACGACTTTTTTTCATGTTTTGAGTGTAGTACAATCAGAATCTGCAATAATCTCGAACACGATTTTTTTTGCCATCACCATACTTCCATTCCTTAAGGAATATGGAAGTAAAAAATTAACGTTGTTAAAACATAAAATGTTGCAGGTAAACTACCCCTTTCCCTTAACCGATCTTCACCAAAATCAACAGGCATTGAGTTGTCTATAGCTCAGGAAGGTATGCAAAACATTATTTGATTATGATGGAATTTACGACAGTTATCATTCACCATAGAAAAAATTACCCATGTTAAAACATAAAACGTTGCAGGTAAACTACCCCTTTCCCTAAAACGATCTTCAACAAAAACAATAGGTCTTGAGAACTCTACCGTTCAGGGCTATATGCAAAACATTATTTGATTATGTTTTAAGTTGCGGCTGTTATCGTTTGCCATAGAAAATACCCTTGTTAAAACATAGAACGTTGCTGGTAAACTACCCCTTTCCCTAACCTGATCTTCAATAAAAGCAATAGGTCTTGAGAACTCTACAATTCAGGGATGTATGCAAAATATTATTTGATTCTGTTTGATTTTGCGGCTGTTATCGTTTGCCATAGATAATACCCTTGTTAAAACATAAAACGTTGCTGGTAGACTACCCCTTTCCGTTAACCGATCTTCACCAAAAATAACAGCTCTTGAGAACTTAACAATTCAGAGTTGCATGCAAAACATTATTTGATTATGTTTGTATTTGCGGCAGTTATCGTTTGCCATAGAAAATACCCTTTTAAAACATAAAATGTTGCAGGTAAACTACCCCTTTCCCTTAACCGATATTTACTAAAAACAAAATTCTTGACAACACTATACAGCTCAGGGCTGTATGAAAAAAAATATTTGATTCTGTTTGAATTTGCGGCTGTTATCGTTTGCCATAGAAAAAAATTACCCTTTATTAAAAAAAACGTTGCTGGTAAACTACCCCTTTTCCTTAACCGATCTTCACTGAAAACAAAACTTCTTGAGAACTCTACAATTCAGGGCTGTATGCAAAACATTATTTGATTCTGTTTGAATTTGCGGCTGTTATCGTTTGCCATAGAAAAATATCGGTATGGAGAACTATACATGACTTCCATGTTCTAAGATTTATATTTAAAATCATATTCGAAATGAAATATTTCCATAGAAACTACGTCTTTCTACTTATTGCTTCAGCATTAACCACAGTACTGTGGTCACTAACGTATACCACCTCACGTTTTCGCACTCAATTTTCACTGATGATGGCAGTCGACGGCACTGCCGAAACGTCTGGTTTTGCAGAAAACATTGGACTACGGCCAAACAGCCCGGGATGGAATTTTAACAACAAACTACTACTTTGTTACCGATAACGGAGTACACATGACATATAAATAAATATCGGTAAAATACATGACTTCCATATTCTAAGATTTATATTTAAAATCATTTTCGAAATGAAATATTTCCATAGAAACTACTTCTTTCTTCAGCCTTAACCATAGTACTGTGGTCAATGACGTATACCACTTCACGTTATCGCACTCGATTTCCACTGATGGTGGCAGTCGATGGCACTGCCGTAACGTCTGCTTTTGCAGAAAACATTGGACTATGGCCAAACAGCCCGGGAAGGAATTTTAACAACAAACTACTTCTTTGTTGCCGATAACGTAGTACGCACATATAAAAATTATCGCCTCCCCCATCAACTATAATTCTCATTTATAGAAAATTACCCCCTACCCCGTTCAACTAGCCTCTTCATTTATAGATATTTCACTACGTTTCTACAGTGGATTATTAAGATCTTCTTATCAGGATACTTTATTTATCAAAATTAACTACTTTACTCCTGTTACAACAAAAAATGTTTCTAGTAAACTGCCCTTTCCTCGTAACCGATCCTCACCAAAATCAACAGGCCTTGAGTACTCTACAATGTAATGACGTATGCAAAAACGTATTTGATTATGTTTGAATTTACGGGAGTTATCGTTCGTCATAGAAAAAATTACCCTTGTTATCACATAAACGTTGCAGGTAAACTACCCCTTTGCCTTAACTGATCTTCACCAAAATCAATAAGTCTTGAGTCCTCTACAATTCAGTGATGCATGCAAAACATTATTTGATTCCGTTTGAATGTGCGGCAGTTATCGTTCGTCATAGAAACAATTACTCTTGTTAAAACATTAAAGGTGGCAGGTAAACTACCCCTTTCCCTTAACCGATCTTCACCAACATCAACAGGCCTTCAGTCTTTTACAATTGATGAACGTATGCAAGAAAATATTTGATTCTGTTTGAATATGGGGCAGTTAGCGTTCCTCTAAGGAAAAATTAACGTTGTTAAAACATAAAATGTTGCAGGTAAACTACCCCTTTCCCTTAACCGATCTTCACCAAAATCAACAGGCATTGAGTTGTCTATAGCTCAGGAAGGTATGCAAAACATTATTTGATTATGATGGAATTTACGACAGTTATCATTCACCATAGAAAAAATTACCCATGTTAAAACATAAAACGTTGCAGGTAAACTACCCCTTTCCCTAAAACGATCTTCAAAAAAACAATAGGTCTTGAGAACTCTACCATTCAGGGCTGTATGCAAAACATTATTTGATTATGTTTTAAGTTGCGGCTGTTATCGTTTGCCATAGAAAATACCCTTGTTAAAACATAAAACGTTGCTGGTAAACTACCCCTTTCCCTAACCTGATCTTCAAAAAAAGCAATAGGTCTTGAGAACTCTACAATTCAGGGCTGTATGCAAAATATTATTTGATTCTGTTTGATTTTGCGGCTGTTATCGTTTGCCATAGATAATACCCTTGTTAAAACATAAAACGTTGCTGGTAGACTACCCCTTTCCGTTAACCGATCTTCACCAAAAACAACAGATCTTGAGAACTCAACAATTCAGAGTTGCATGCAAAATATTATTTGATTCTGTTTGATTTTGCGGCTGTTATCGTTTGCCATAGATAATACCCTTGTTAAAACATAAAACGTTGCTGGTAGACTACCCCTTTCCGTTAACCGATCTTCACCAAAAACAACAGATCTTGAGAACTCAACAATTCAGAGTTGCATGCAAAACATTATTTGATTATGTTTGTATTTGCGGCATTTATCGTTTGCCATAGAAAATACCCTTTTAAAACATAAAACGTTGCAGGTAAACTACCCCTTTCCCTAAACCGATCTTCAACAAAAACAATAGGTCTTGAGACCTCTACAATTCATGGCTGTATGTAAAACATTGTTTGAATTTGCGGCTGTTAACGTTTGCCATTGGAAATACCCTTGTTACAACATAAAACGGGGCTGGTAAACTACCCCTTTCCCTTAACCGATCTTCAACAAAATCAACAGACCTTGAGTTCTGTATAATTCAAAAAGGTATGCAGAAGAGTAGTTGATTTTGTTTTAATGTTCGGTAGTTATCGTTCGTCATAAAAAAATTACCCTTGTTAAAACATAAAATGTTGCTGGTAAACTACCCTATTCCCTTAACCGATGTTCACCAAAACCAACAGGTCTTGAGAACTCTACAATTTAGGGCTGAATGTAAAACATTATTTGATTCTGTTTGAATTTGCGGCTGTTATCGTTTGCCGTAGAAAAAATTACCCTTAATAAAAAAAACGTTGCCGGTAAATTACCCCTTCCACTTAACCGATCTTCACCAAAAACAAAAGATCTTGAGTACTCTGCAAATCAGAGCTGCATGCAAAAAATTATTTGATTCTGTTTGAATTTGCGGCTGTTATCGTTTGCCATAGAAAATTCTATAGACAGACACTTTTCGAAAAATTATTTTTTTTTCATGTTTTGAGGGTAGTACAATCAGAATCTGCAATAATCTCGAATTATTAATGCTTAGCAATTAATGCTGAAGCAATAAGTAGAAAGACGTAGTTTCTATGGAAATATTTCATTTCGAATATGATTTTAAATATAAATCTTAGAACAGGGAAGTCATGTATAGTTCTCCATACCGATATTTTTCTATGGCAAACGATAACAGCCGCAAATTCAAACGGAATCAAATAATGTTTTGCATACAGCCCAGAATTGTAGAGTTCTCAAAACCTGTTGTTTTTGGTGAAGATCGATAAAGGGAAAGGGGTAGTTTACCAGCAACGTTTTATGTTTTAACAAGGGTATTTCCAATGGCAAACGTTAACAGCCGCAAATTCAAACAATGTTTTACATACAGCCTTGAATTGTAGAGGTCTCAAGACCTATTGTTTTTGTTGAAGATCGGTTTAGGGAAAGGGGTAGTTTACCTGCAACGTTTTATGTTTTAACATGGGTAATTTTTTCTATGACGAATGATAACTGCCGTAAATTCAATCAGAATCAAATACTGTTTTGTATACATTCCTAAGCGATAGAGAACTCAATGTCTGTTAATAGTGGTGAAGATCGATTAAGGGAAAGGGGTAGTTTACCAGTAACGTTTTATGTTTTAACAAGGGTATTTCCTATGGCAAACGATAACAGCCGCAAATTCAAACATAATCAAACAATGTTTTGCATACAGCCCTGAATTGTAGAGTTCTCAAGAACTATTGTTTTTGTTGAAGATCGGTTTAGAGAAAGGGGTAGTTTACCTGCAACATTTTATGTTTTAACAAGGGTAATTTTTTTCTATGGCAAACGATAACAGCCGCAACTTCAAACAGAATCAAATAGTGTTTCGCATACAACCCTGAATTGTAGAGTTCTCAAGATGTATTGTTTTTCGTGAAGATTGGTTAAGAGAAAAGGGTAGTTTACCAGGAACGTTTTATGTTTTAAAAGGGTAATTTTATTTTTATGACGAACGATAACTGCCGTAAATTCAAAGAAAATCAAATACTTTTTTGCATACGTTCCTGAATTGTAAAGAACTGAAGGTCTGTTGATTTTGGTGAAGATCGGTTAAGGGAAAGGAGTAGTTTATTTGCCACCTTTAATGTTTTAACAAGAGTAATTGTTTCTATGACGAACGATAACTGCCGCACATTCAAACAGAATCAAATAATGTTTTGCGTGCGTCCCTGAATTGTAGAGGACTCAAGACCTATTGATTTTGGTGAAGATCAGTTAAGAGAAAGGGGTAGTTTACCTGCAACGTTTTATGTGATAACAAAGTTAATTTTTTCTATGACGAACGATAACTGCCGTAAATTCAAACATAATCAAATAAGTTTTTTCATACATACATCACTAAAGTGTAGAGAACTCAAGGACTGTTGATTTTGGTGAAGATCGGTTAAGGGAAAGGGGTAGTTTACCTGCAACCTTTTATGTTGTAACAAGAGAAATATTTTCATGACGAACGATAACTTCCGTAAATTCAAACATAATCAAATAAGTTTTTTCATACATACATCACTAAAGTGTAGAGAACTCAAGGACTGTTGATTTTGGTGAAGATCGGTTAAGGGACAGGAGTAGTTTACCTGCAACATTTTATGTTGTAACAAGAGAAATATTTTCATGACGAACGATAACTTCCGTAAATTCAAACATAATCAAATAAGTTTTTTCATACATACATCACTAAAGTGTAGAGAACTCAAGGACTGTTGATTTTGGTGAAGATCGGTTAAGGGAAAGGGGTAGTTTACCTGCAACATTTTATGTTATAACAAGAGAAATATTTTCATGACGAACGATAACTTCCGTAAATTCAAACAGAATCAAATAATTTTTTACATTTGTGCCTGAGTTGTCGAAGACTCAAGGGCCTATTGATTTTGGTGAAGATCGGTTACGGGGAAAGGGCAGTTTACCTGAACATTTTTTGTTGTAACAAGAGTAAAGTACTTAATTTTGATAAGCAAAGTATCCTGATAAGAAGATCTTAATAATCCACTGTAGAAACGTTGATGAAATATCTATAAATGAAGTGGCTAGTTGAACGGGGTGGGGGTAATTTTCTATAAATGAAAATTATAGTTGAAGGGGAGGGGATAATTTTTATATGTGTACTACGTTATCGGCAACAAAGTAGTAGTTTGTTGTTAAAACTTCTTCCCGGGCTGTTTGGCCGTAGTCCAATGTTTTCTGCAAAATCAGACGTTTCGGCAGTGCCGTCGACTCCCATCATGAGTGAAAATCGAGTGCGATAACGTGTGGTGGTATACGTTAGTGACCACAGTACTGTCGTTAAGGTTGAAGCAATAAGTGGAAAGAAGTAGTTTCTATGGAAACATTTCATTTCGTAAATGATTTTAAATATAAATCTTAGAACATGGAAGTCATATATGGTTCTCCATACCGATATTTAAGATGTTAATCGCAAATTTTTCTTTAATACAAAAAGTTTACAAATTTACATAATTGGATTACCAAAATACTTATTACTTCAATTTTTAATTAACTAATGAATTAGTGGTAATTGTGCCGAAGTTTTACTGAAATTCTACGGTTATCTATGCAATCACAGATTCCAAAAAGTTATGCTGTTCGTTGGTAGTAATTATAATTGTTTGGAGGCATATATAAAACTATATCAGCGAATAAAGCTTGATCCTACAGTCAAAAGCTATACTCCTTGAAACAGAAATAAAAAATATTGAAGCTATAAAAGTGACCTTAGACAAACAAGTAAGAGATCTGAGAAGTGAGTACTTGAACAGCGCTAAAAAAGAACTTCTGGCTTGGAATTATGGCAGAGTTTGTGAAAAGAGGGTAGAAAAAGGAAGGTTTTATTGTATGAATCTGATGATGACAGTGGAGCTTCTGGGATGGAAAAACATTTACAAGATACTGAAGACGAAAGATTTAGAAAATCTGTTTTTGATGTAATGATAGACAAGATTGTATCTCAGCTGGATCTTTGATATGAAGAAATCAGAAACATTTGTACAATATTTGGAGTTATTTTAAAAATAAACACACCCTTTGACGACGCTAATACAGTACAAAGATTGAATAGACATGATATTGAAGATCTAAGTGACAGTATTGTGAAAGAAATACAGATGTTCAATTCAATGTGTGCTGCTACTTTTTCAGCTACAGCAAAAACACATGAAAATAAGGAGTTCCACTGCATCTTCTCAATGACATCTATAAGCTCAAATTACAAATAAACTTTTATTTACAACTCACAGTTTCCTGAACTGTGTGTTGCGTTAGAATTTTTAACATCTTTCCTGTGACTGTTAATTCTGGTGAGAGAGGATCAAGCACTGCCTGAGGTCAACGTTGGGCCAAGAGAAGCTATGATATCAATAGAACATGAACTTACATCTAAATGTGTTTTATTGAGATGACTGATAACTGTATCAGCAGTAAACATATAAGATTCAGTGTTCTGTCTACAATTCTTCAGAAGTGTTCTGTGGAGGTAACAGTAAGTTGCAAATCATTTTAGGCTGTCATATAAGTTTTACTAAAGGAATGCCTACATATACATTTGTATGTAAATATATATGTACGTATGTGTATGTAACAAAACACTTGCGCGCGCGCGTACTCACACGCGCACACACAGAATCATATGTACTTAAAAATGAAACATGCGAAAATAAAATTTTTGAGGGCGCCATCGCAGAAAATTTGTCTGGAGGTCCATGAAATCTATGGGCGACCCTGCTTCCGTAGCTTGCCTTTATTCTTCCTTACATTAGAAAAAATATTAAGAAGGCTAGAAGCTATAGAAAAGCATCTAGACTCTAATGATAAGAAATTTGAAAATGTATACATGAACCTTGTAGATATAAATAGTTATTTTAGATAATATGAGTAAAACTCTTAGAATAGCAACTTGGAATGCAAATGGATTGTCACACCATATTCAAGACCTAGAAATATTTTTGAATTCAGAAAAAATTGATATTTGCTTAATATCTGAAAGTCATTCCACAAAGACATCATATGTTAAGGTACATGGTTATCTCTGCTATTCTGCTGTCCACCCAGCAGATAGAGCAAGAGGAGGATCAGCAATATTTGTAAAAGAGAACCTTCAACATTATGAAATTCTCAAAGTAGAGGAAGAATATTTGCAAGCTAAGCCATTAGGATTCAAACTAATAGGTACAAAGAATTGGTTGTTGGTGCAATCTACTGTCCACCAAGATATAATTTGAAGCGAGAAGAGTTTATACAACTGTTTGAAACTTTAGGTGGGAACTTCGTTGTTAGAGGAGATTTTAACGCCACACACTTGTACTGGGGATCAAGAGTAATTAATCCGAAAGGAAAAGAATTACTGGCAGCAGGAGAAACACTGGGGTGTGATTTTCACTCCGGAGATAAACCTACATACTGGCTTGCAGACACAAACAAACTACCTGATATTATTGATTTTTTGGCGACAAAAGGGATTTCTGAAAATTATATTCATGTAGAAAATGATGAGAGCATTTCCTCAGACCACACACCGGTTATAATGACAATTAGTGAATTTATAATTATAAACAAGGCATCAGTCCCAAAATTAACAACTGGTAAAACTGACTGGAACTTGTTCAGTAGCCTAGTGGACAAAAACACAAACCTGCATGTACCTATTAAACATCCAGTACAATTAGAAGAGGAGCTTGAGAGATTTATTGAAATTATACAATATGCCGCTTGGGATAGTACTCCTATTAGTTATAAAAAAGGAAATAAAGAAATTAATTATCCAGTTGAATTAAGACAGCTGATTAAGGAAAAAAGGAAGGCACGTAAAGATTGGCAGAGAAATCGAGCACCAGATAACAAAAAAAATTTAAATAAATTATGTATTAAAATAAAATCATTCATAAAAGAATTCAAGAATGAATCAATTAATAGGTACTCAGAAAATTTATCTGCCCAAAAAGACACAGATTATTCCCTTTGGAAGGCAACAAAAGAAATCAAAAGACCTAAAATGCAAGTTCCCCCAATAAGAAAAGATGACGGATCTTGGGTTAGAAATGCTAAGCAAAAAGCAGACCTCTTCGCGGCATACCTAGAGGAAACTTTTCAGCCTCTCCCTAGACAAACAGCTGAAGAAAATATTTACCCTATACACAAATGTGATGATCTAGAAATAACTCCTGTGACACTTCTGGAATTAAAAAATGAAATTAGAAGTAACATAAATTCAAAAAAAGCACCAAGTTACGATTTGATTACTGGCCAAATAGTAAAAGCTCTACCTGAAAAAGGACTTAGGAAGTTATTGTACTTAATTAACGCATCCTTAAGGTTGAAGTATGTTCCTTTACTGTGGAAGGTAGCTGAAGGTATTATCATATTAAAACCAGATAAGCCACCAAATGATATGAAGTCATATAGACCAATTTCTTTGCTTCCAGTAATTTCAAAATTGTTTGAGAAACTACTACTAAAAAGACTTAAACCTATTATTGAAGATAGAAATCTTATCCCTGATCATCAATTCGGCTTTCGACAAAGGGACTCAACGATAGATCAAGTGCACAGTATTACAAATATAATAGAAAATGCACTTGAGAATAAAAAAATATGCGCAAGTATCTTTTTGGATGTAGCACAAGCATTTGATAAGGTATGGTATGACGGTCTGGAGTGGAAATTACAAAGAGATTTACCAAAACATTATTACAAAATACTCAAATCATACATAACTGACAGACATTTTCGAGTGAAATATGATGGAGAATATTCTGAACTGAAGAAAATAACATCTGGAGTTCCGCAGGGTAGTGTTTTGGAACCGGTCTTGTATTTGTTATATACAAGGGACCTTCCTACTGTAGAAGATGCAACCATTGCAGATGATACTGCAATTCTAGCGACTGGAAATAAAATTGAAGAAGCTGTAGTAAAACTTCAAAGAACCTCTGATGCTGTGAGAAAATGGACCAAAAAATGGCGCATTAGATTAAACGAGATGAAGTCAGTCAATGTAAATTTTACAAATCTAAAGATTGGTCATCGGATACCAGTTATTGCAGTTATAATTAATTCATTACCAATTCCTTATGCTAATACAGCTAAATATTTAGGAATGACATTAGACGCAAAACTTAACTGGAAGGAGCACGTCAAAAAGAAAAAGCAGGAGTTGAATCTAAATAATATATATAAAACTTTCACTTATGAACTTACTATTCGTTGTCACTTTCCCAAACGTTTCAAGGTGATGTACCTCTTCTTCAGTGGGAGTATACTGAATGTCGATTACAGAATAAGAGGTACATCCTCCCACTGAAGAAGAGGTACATCACCTTGAAACGTTTGGGAAAGTGACAATGTGTGTAAGTTATAAGTGAAAGTTTTATATATATTATTAAATTAATAAGTGAACGAAGAGGATGAATCAACAAGATAATTGAATCTAAAGTTCAGGAAAATGTATTGGCTCTTGGGAAGACAATCCCAACTGTCAATCCATAATAAATTGCTGTTGTATAAGCAAGTGCTAAAGCCTATCTGGATCTATGGGATACAACTCTGGGGCTTGAGCCGCCTCATCACCCCTTCTCAAAGTTTTGAGATTTTTTTTTTTTTTTTTGAAAAGGGGAAGGCGACCCGTAATTTTTAGGACTAGGCAGATGGCCTAGATGAAGCATAAAATGCACCGAGCCCATTGTGACAGGACTTGCAAATAAAAGTCATGATTAACATAACACCATTTATTTTGCCTTAGATCTTATAGGAACAGTATCCAATAATGTTATACATACATTTATTTCAGGACAGTAATATTCTATAGTTCAGCTTAAACATTCATGAGGCCCTCGATAATTCAGTATCATAAATCAAATTACAATATTATAACAGCCAACCAAATTATTCACTCTTAAGTGACAGAACGAGAGCCCAGCAATGATTAATCATTCTGTTTGTTGCTTTCCGGGGACTCAGAATACTGAACAAGTTCAATTCATACTGTAGGCCTACATAACCAGCACCCCTACCAAGCCAATGCATGGTTTTGAAAAACCCCTTTTAGGTGACTTTAAACCTATAATAATTACCACTCCTTTTAAATTATAGCAACCACTCCAGGTAATGATTAATCATCACTAGATTAAATTGGCATAATGCCTACTGACAAATAATAATAATCTCACAATGACCCAACGGGTATGCTAACAATTAGTGTAGGTAAATTCTTATAGGCATTCTCAAGATTAATCACTATTATATATAAATATACTATCATCTTCATTGAATTCTCAAACAATCACAACAGCTCGAGTTTCGCCCAGGCTGCAAGCATATACATCCCGATTGGACTGAGAACTAGAAAACGCTTAAACGTAACTAAATAAAATGTGAGAAGAGAAAGGCAGCAAGGTAACACGCGAATTTACTATAGTAAATGACTCTCCGTTAAATATGGCCGTCAGCGTGAGCTGCCCTGGCGTGAAAATTCATGAACCTGCACAAACAGTTAATCCGACGAAATGAAAGAATTTGAATAAATAGAAAACGGAATGAAACAATCGCTCTGTACATGCCTGCTAGTCCGGCATACAATTATTGACTTACTAATAATTTACAGATTAGTACCACTGAATTATAAACATGCACATAATGAACAGACATGTTCAGTTTTGATCATCTACTGTTTAACTGCAATTTGACTCACAAAAACGGAATGTAACTTCTCTATTCTTTTATATTTCACTGCAATAGTGTGGCAAAATGTGTCGTGAGGTTGACTTTACATAATTTGAACTGTTTCACCTGGTGTAAGGCTGTTACCACGTGCTGAGGTAGATGGTTAGCTCATGCCTCGATGTGTAGCGAGTTGCTGGTTCAGGATCCGCGAGATTCATCCTGTATTTACTGCGGGTCCCATCCCTAACGTCCGGCGACGAACGGGGAGCTATGCCGCAATGTTCAGCTGATGGCGATGGATGTAGTCATCGCCATCGGTTCTGTCTCAAGCCCCTGGCTTGTTCGGGAACCCAGAGGTCCTTAATAAAATTACTCGCCCATGGCAGAAAGTAGAAGGACAGACAGAAATCTTTTTCTTCGCCGGCGCTCAGATGATAGCAGGTTGAGGTACGGAAAGCAACTGGACGCCTCCCACATGGATGGAAAGCGTTCGGAGAGACCGCAGTTACGGCAATTAATCAACAGAGCGCATGACAATGCACAACTGACGGCTCGCTGCAATAGCAGACGACACGGGGCAGAACTATGTCCAGGCGAAATATAGACGTAAAAATAAAATAATTAAAACTCGCCGCGATGTTATTTTTACTAGTCGCGGCACAGGCTGTGCAAAGAAATCAAACATAAATATAATTAAAACATTTCAAAACAAGGTGCTTCGGTGCATTGTTGATGGACCATGGTTATGTAAGAAACGACAACTTACACAGGGATTTAAAAATTGAACTTTTTATTGAGGAAATGAAAAAGCAGGCAGTGAAGCATGGACAACACGTCTTGTACACGGCTACATGTACACCCTGGGATACGGCGACTGCTGGATACAACTAATGCAGCTAGAAGGCTGAGACGAACTAAACCACTTGATCTGATGGATATTAGTTAAATGGGGAGATTATAGCCAATGGGTTATATCTCTTGATTAGTGTTTTTAATTATGAAATGTAAATTACTAGATGGGTAGTACTCAGTTGTAATTAAAAAAAAAAGTTCTTCCTTACAACGCATACATGCTTATACTAAGATAAGCATGGGTATAGGGACTACACGGTACATGGTATTCGAGGAAGAATAGGATAGAGAGAATAGGATTTGTTAGAGAAACTGATTTCTATTTCTATAATCCCTCCATCTATTTAGAAACGATGGCAATTTCTCAGTTATTTGTGAATGTGTAAGCATCAGTAGCCCATAAAGGCCCTGAAGTCCTTTCCTAACCTTCTGGTAAGGAGATTTTTATCTTTCCTCACTTTTTTGGTAAATAAACATTCTGAAATCCAAGTTAATAAATTAACTAGGAGACACTCAGAATATTCAGTATAAATATCACCATTCAAATTTAAAACCAGTATCGATGAACTGTAATAAAGAGACGATGACAATCGTAAGGCAACAATATTTCAATATATACAAAACGAATATTTGAATTACACTTACGTTTCCACAGTTACAGTTCTAGACGCGTTTGTAATACTGATAGATATTTTTATCAGCTTTAATTTTTTTAAAGTTACGATGTGTGTATTACTCACCAGCTGCTGGAACTATTTAATGGGGAAGAAATTGAAGATAACGGCTACAACAACCAAGCTCTTCAGACTCTCTTCGTTTGTATCCCATTTCATTGACGTGTAACATTATGTTGTACACGACCTCTATTTATAAACCAAATTCTACTTTTATACTTCTGAGCCAGTTCGTTTTGGGGCATTTATTTAGTAACAACAAATAAAGCCTTCAACAAAGAGAGAAGTCATTGAGCACGTTTCAACAATATCTAAAAACAACTTTTTCAGTAAATTTCTTCATAAAAACTTTCAAAATAATAAAATTCCAAGCGATATGCTGTACAAGAGTGTGATTTGGGGGGGGGGGTTGAACTTACAGAAATAACAGTACCAGTCTCAACAACCATTAAAGCCCTAGAAACGGTACTTTTCAAGTAGTGAAATATAGATTAAGGAAACATGCTCTACACAAATTAAACATGAGGAAAGAATTGAAAACATATATCACAGAGTAACGAATTAGGAACACGAGCAAGCAAGAAAGAGAGACTTTGATAGTAGACTTTGAAGATAGTACACAAATACGAATCTTGTAGAAGAAACGTGGATATAAGAAACGGTGAAATCAAGAAGTCATAAGAATTCTGAACGTCTGCGTTCTGAATGAGAAAGTAGACGAAGAAAAAGATAAAAGAAGAATGTGAAAGAAGAGGAGGAGGAGGAGGAGGAGGAGGAGGAGGAGGAGGAGGAGGAGAAGTAAAGACGATACTGCGTTGTCGAAAAGAATGAAAAATATTATTTTTTATTGTTAAAGGAAATTTTTAAAGAAATTGATTATTCTGTAGGCAATAAGCAGCAATTTTACTTTCGTATACCGTAGTATGTGATTATCACTGGATATTTCTCACGTTGTTATTTATGCAATCTCGCTTAGTTGTTAGACTACTAATTCCTAGTTTGCATCATAGAACGTTGAAAAACTTGTTTTCTAGCTTGACTGAGTCATGAATTTGGAATATGGAGCCTTACTTACCAGATATGTCTCCTCCAAGCTCTGTTAGCTTGTACTCCGAAGAGACATTTCTACGAGAGGAAGATGTGCCTTACACTCTCCTTCTTTAGAAGTTATTGACGGACAAGGCTAAGCTTTCTCATCACACTGGGTAACACGTTAGTTACAATTACGTTTTTCAATTATTTTAAAAAACCTAGTAACACAATTTTAACATTGAAAATGTTTATGAGGACGTGTCGCACATTTGAAAACGACCGCTGGTGCGTGATCGAAAATGGGAACCGGTGAGTTTCCATAGAAACTACTTCTTTGTTGTCAATAACGTAGTACACATATAAAACTTCGCTTATGAATGCGACTACATTTAACTTATAATCTGTACATTGGTAAATGAAGAATGAATTCATTGATTGGTGAATGAACATAAATATATATATTTTTTAGATTTATTGTAGCATTTTCAATGCTCTTCTCTGTGCATTGCATTTGTGCAATGCCTGTAAATTTTCTTCTTACGAGAGTAACCCAGCACACGGGGAGCTACAACAGCAGTCTTGCCACCATGACAACTTGGGACCGCATTGCCAGAGGATCATGGGGATCATCTATGGGGAACATGGTCCTCTTGGTCGGCTACAACAGCAGTCATACCACCACGACAAAGTGTGACTGCATCGGAAGGTATCCACTCATGCGAAAGGTGGTGCTTTTGGTCAGCTACAACAATTTCGGTTCTGCCTTCGCGGCACGGTGGGACAGAACTCGTGCTCGTAGCTGTGGTCATTCGTTATCTGTGTAATTCTGCTCCACTAATCCGAGAAAATCTTCAGCATTGTCGTAAAGTCCTGGCGTTTCAGGCATTATCAGGTGAACATTTCTTTCTTGGTCGAATATCGTCGTAGATACCGACACCGATATCAGAATTGCAGAAATAAAAAAAAGAAAGTCTGGTTAGAAGCAACAGACGCGACAAAGGGTGCTACCGTGAAGACCAAGAAACTGTTACTATGTACTGTCGCACTATTTAAGTACAGTATTTAAATATATTAATAATATTGATAATTTGAACATCATTGAAGACAAACTTTAGAATAGTCTTGATTATATTTATTTGCACTTTAAATACGAATATGTGTATATATATATATATATATATATATATATATATATATTGCAACGAATCACAGGATCATGATAGGCGGGGCAAGTTCATATATTACACAGACAATGGACATTCATATTATATTGGTAGATGGTTAAGTTTGGTTGTTATCAATTGTATTTAGTAAGGTTAAGGGTTTAGTTTAGGAAAACTGTGCATTATTATTTATGGTTATTCATGTACTGTGTTAGTGGAAATGTGCGCGCGTGTGCGAGTGGGAAACGTTTCCCGTGCGGTGCGTGAAGTATTATCGTTGTTTTGACATTAGCTGAACTGAGACATGTGTATCGCTACAATCCCTATACCTGTCGGACTATTGTTTACGTTCATGTATATTATTAGTATGTAGGCAGTCATGCATCAGATACGTGTAGTCTGATTACCGCTATGCATGCTGTTACAAAGTAAATGCACTCTACTGCATGAAAAGTGCATGGTCACTTTACTAACCATGTGACTTCCATCCACCAATAGAATGCTGACTGGTGGTTGGAAATTTTCTTAAGCCTGTCGTTACACAGGCAGTTCTTCTACGCCATCTACCGCGAACGGAACGTGCACTCCTTGTACAAGAATTCTACCGCTTGCAAGGTGTTGTAAAGACTATTCGTCGTTAGTGAAACGGGAAGACTCAGAACTGTGTGTGTAGTATATTTGCACACATCAGTGTTTTAACGCATTGTGCGAAAATTTACAAGCAGTTCTTCACTGCTGCTACCGCGAACGGTACATACAATCCTTGTACAAGACTCTACCGCTTGCAAGGATCTGTTAAGACTTTTCGGGGATAGTAACGCGTGTGACGCATAACAATTGATTTTATATCTTTACACACGATATTAATATTGTTGTATTACGTGTGTAAGAAGTGAGTGTAACTGTATCACTGTGCGAGATTTTCCGCAGTGACAGTATCATTAATTGTTACGCAATAGTTCCATCAAGACGTTTCCGTGCTAGTGCAAGATTTCCTCATAGGGTGGTCTGCTGATCGCGGTAGACCTTGGTATTCGCGAGAACACTTGAAGAAGCCGGAGAGGTATAAGCTCAATATACCGTTATTAGATTAAACTCACTGTCACCTGAGGTATTACTTGGTCTTAAACTCTATATAAGTTTGGCGAGTAATAAAATCCGTAGTACCGTTGTGTGCGAAGTGTCGGATTCATCGTGGGAATTGCAGGACATCAGCCCAGCTGTTATAGGACATCAGCCCAGCTGTTACAGGACATCAGCCCAGCTGTTATAGGACACCAGCCCAGCTGTTATAGGACATCAGCCCAGCTGTTACAGGACGCCAGCCCAGCTGTAAACGTTTCTGGTGAAACGTCTGTCATTTGTAAGCCACACCTGACGAACCAACTATACCGCAAAGACCGGCCCTTCTCTTCAACAACATCATCGTGGGAGTCTTCTTATGTAACGTATCACGTCTTGCGTATGAACATTATTTAACATTTTAAAAGAAAGACTCTATATCAAACATTACATTCTGTACATTTCAAATATACCATATAAACTATAACTTGTGTTTGTACAATAAATAATCTTAAACCCTCCAATATAGACTTGTAATTTGAAATACACATACTATCATATCCTATGCGCCAATAATTTAGTAATTTGTGTTGTCGCAATATATATATATATATATATATTTTAATATTTATAACTAAATTTACCTCAAGATATACTTTTTTCCTTTAGGAACATGTTTCGGGAGTTCTTGTTCTCCCATCTTCAGCCTTCGCCATCTTGTTTCTGGTGAAGTATTTGTGTGTTGGCTTCTGGATGTTATTAAGGTAGTTTGTTGGTCTTTGGTCCTTCAAAGTTGTATTATTGTGTGTGGTTGTGGTATCTGTTTTTGTATTTTGTGTATTTTCGATGTTGAGTGCTTTGAATATTGTGTCATGTTTTGTATTGATTTGTATTTGTTCTGGTATTAATTTGTTTTGTGTTTTATGTTTGTAAATCTGTAAATTTTCCCAAATGTTCATTATGGTGCCTTTGTGTGGTATATGTTTTATTAGTGTTACATTGGTTATGTCTGGGAATTCATGTCCTGTGTTTATTGCATGTGTGGCTAAATTGGATTTATATATATTTGGTTTTTTGTATGCATTTAGGTGTTCAAAATAACGTTTTTTCAGCTGTTTTTTTGTTTGTCCTATATAACATTTATTGCAATCTTGGCATTCAATTTTGTATATACCGTTGGTTGTTGTATTATCTTTGTTGTGTGAGCTATTTAGATTTTGTAATTTATTTTTATTAGTTTTGTATGCTATTTTTATATCTGTGTTTTTAAATAGTTTTGTTAGTTTTGTCATTTTATTATTTATATATGTGAATGTGGCCCATTTTTTGTTGTTGTTATTATTTATGTGTTGTTCAGTTTGATTAATTCTTAATTGTTTAGTTTTTATTTTGTATTTGATTTTATTTTCTATTTTGATCATAGTATTTTTATTGTCTCCATTTGCATAACCAATTTGGTATATTATATTTCTTTCTTTGTCAGTTTCTTGTTTGTTTAGGGGTATTTTGTACATTCTGTTAAATAACGAATAAAATGCTGCCATTTTATGTTGTGGTGGGTGGTCAGAATGGTTAGGTATAATGATGTTAGTGGAAGTTGGTTTTCTATATATTGCATATTGTATGTGTTTGTTGTATCTTGTGATAGTTATGTCTAAATAGTTGATTTTGTTATGTTTTTCTTTTTCTTCTGTGAATTGTATTTTGGGATGTATGTTATTGATTTGTTTCAGTATGTTCTCTGCATTTGTGTTTTTGTTATTTGATACATATAGTCCATCATCTACATATCTTATCCATATGCCATCTGGGTCATGTGTTTTTATGATATTTTGTATTTTGTATTTTGGTGTCTATGTGTTGTAGGAATATTTCTGCTATTATGCTTGATAATGGTGATCCCATTGCTAAACCTTCTTTCTGTTGATAAATTTTGCTATTAAATTCAAAGTAATTTTGTTTTAGTATTAGTTGGAGACTATTTTTTATTTCGGTTATATATTGTTTGTTTTCATTTTGTTCTATAAGTTTGTTTATTATTATGTCAATTGTTTCTTCTACTGGGATATTAGTGTACATGTTTGTTATGTCATATGATGTGAAAAATGTATTTTCATTTATATTTATTATTTTTAGTTTTTCTATTAATTCGTATGTATTTTTTATGTTATGATGGTTATTTGTTAGATGGTTACTTTTTAGTTTTTGTGCTATTATTTTTGCTATTTTGTATGTAGGAGCTTTTTTGAAATTGATTAATGGACGTATTGGGTTGTTTAATTTGTGTATTTTTATTAGGCTGTTCATTTTAGGTGGTTCTGGATTATTGTTTATATATATGTCTATGTTTTTATTGTTGAAAATGTTTTTATTTGTTTTTATTAGTTTTATTGTTTGTTTAAGATAGTTTTCTGTTGGGTTTTTATCTAGTTGTACGCATTTATTATTGTTGATGAATTCTTCGGTTTTTCTGATGTAGATTTTTCCGTTTAATCTCATATGTTCTTGTCATATATAACGAAATAATCGTTTATCGTCAGATAATTTTATTCAGCACCAAAACGTAGGGCTTCACTGCTTTTCCTCTGTTGATCTTCGAATGTATCACATTTGTATCACAGTAGACCTTTTTGGAATCAGTGCAGGTTTTGATGTTTTCGGAATCTAATTGATGTTGTCCTTCCTCATATCCACTATACACTATATTTGTTTTAAGTGCAATTGATGCTTAGCCTCTATTTTTCTTATGTTTTGAGTTCTCTCATCACGTTTGTTCAGGAATTGTTTATGGTTTATTGATAGGAATACGAGATTCAGATCCTCCAAAGAAAGAAGGCATATAGTGTAAATCACAAGGTCTCGGGGTTAGTTCCGGACGCTGTTGTATGAGATCAGATGGACAAGAAATGTTTTTGGTTCCAATGAGACCGCTCACTTCTTGGTTTTGCAACACCCAATTGACAAATTCTCGGCACTCAAAATGGCTGTTGGCTGAGTTGTTGAGTCAATTGAATCTTGTAAGACGCAGAGGTTTTTTGAGAATTTGCTGCTTGCTGCTTCCCGGAACGATAAACTTTTGTGAACGACGGTGAATCGACTTCAATAATAAATTATATGCGATCGTAATGTATATAAGACTAACAATATCTACAATTGTACAATTGAGCCCATTTTCTTGAATTTATTAATAGCTTTCTGAACTACTAACATTTTTGTTGACGAAAAGATTCAAGTAGCTTGCAAACTGCCTCCTCGTAACATTCTCTTTACTTGTAATGCCTTTACACCGCAAAACGCATTGTTCTTTCGTATAACGCTTCACGACAATTAATCGAAACACAAACAGATGACAAAAGCGGAATTTGCAGTACCGTCAGCCTAACAGAGAGACTGATTGTAATGCAATTCAAATATTGCGTTCTTTATGAGATATCCTATATTTACGTCAGTATCAACATTAGAGGATGACATCATGTAACTAGGAACAGACAGAAGTTGCTCAAGGTGTAATAGCATCTTGGTGTGTGTGTATGTGTATACACACATGTGTGTGTGTGTGTGTGTGTGTGCTCTGTCAGAGTGTGGGACCCTTATGAACGCCATATTCTCGGAGAACTAGGGAACGGAACCAAGTACAGACTTACATATTGGTTACCGAGCAGCATACCCACTGTGAAACGAAGTCGGTATTTTTACATGCAGTATTCTTACTTTTATATGGACATTCATACCTAAATATTTACATTTTTGCTGTTAAAAGTCTGTCACCTGTAAATGGAAGTCACCATTTTCAAAAGTAGTGTTTAAAATAATAACGGAATCTAGTGTTTTAAAACACATAACAAAACAAACCTTTTATGCACATACAAGACGTTACAGCAGAATATGAATAGGCCTATGAAGTTAAACTGTAAAACTTGAACAGTAATGACTTGAAGTTTTACTTATTTTATAATTTCAAAAAATTTCAGAATGTTTCAAATTCAAATCACTTTAGCTTTATACGATTTATATACATTACATAATTTTTATACACTATATAATTTTTATACATTACATAAAGTTGGATAACTGACATCTTTTTGTTATGAATTAAATTTTGTTTTCTTCTCTGCCAATTGATTCTTATTGGTGAGCATTCGTGGATATTAAGCTTTTGCTTACGTTTCATGTTTTTGTTGAAGCCTAAATAATAATTGAAGATACCGATGATTATTTAACGTTGTACGCTGTTAATTTGGTATCTATACTTTTTATACGAGGTTGGAGTAATTTTTGAATTCAGTTCAATTGATTATACTATAACTGCATACATCACTTATAAAGAAGAATTAATTTCAACAGCAATATTTTTGTACATTATTTCAAGGATACATTAACCACTGTATAACCTCTTTAGTGCTTACAGCAACGAGCAGAAAACACTACAGTAATTATTAAAATAGTAAATAAAAAATAATTTAACAATTAATTATGAAGTAATTTTTATATATGAGACAGTTACTCTTCGCGACAGTATACTTTTGCCGCTTGTTTGTCAGTACATACGATCACAGAAGAAAACTACCGAAAATGTGGCTCAAGTCGATTCAAAAAGTTTGAAAAATTAACCGTTTTGGTTTCTGTCTACTATTTATAAAACATAAATGGGATTTCACAATTATTAATTACCTGTCCACCTTTTTGGGAACGTTACTCAAGTTGCTGTGGCCTACTGTTTATAATTTCTGTTTGTTACAATTATTATTTCGTAATGTAAACAACTTATTTTATTAACGTTAATTTCGTTTTTTTATTATTAATTTTTTTGTTATATAATTATTTATAACAGAATTTAGTTGTAAAAGTTGTTTTTGGTAATGCCAATAAAACTTCGTACTAGGAACAATGTAGAATTTATACTAAATTTAACAAAAACTTACAACATTATACTAAAAATCGGTATGGAGAACCATACATGAATTCCATGTCCTAAAATTTATATTTAAAATCATTTAAATATTAATTAAATAAGTGGATGCTTGAATTCTGAAAAAATTACTTATTAGCCAAAATGGTGCCACCATGTCAGGTGGATTAAGACTATCCTAAACCTTTCTTGAGGAAGGACTGTACTTTTGGATAAAATGTCTGTAGGTCGAACGAAGAGCTAGCTAAAGGTAGCTGCGATCTGATTCCTGTAATGAAATTGGACTCTCGCTGCGAGGGGCCGAGGGATGTCTATAGTGTTATCAAAGTCTTTCCTGTCAATACTATACTAGTCATTTTTCTTTTTTTTAAATCGAGTCTTGATTTCTTTCTTTCCATTTGTCTTCTGATTTCCTGAACGACTATTCTGTTCACCCGTATAATTATAAATTTCTCAGCAAAACATTTCTTCCTTAATACGTTTGTGTCTCCTGTTTAACACCCACCATTCTGATCCATGTCATAACGCTATATTCCACACAGGCTAGTAAATAACTAGCCATCAGGGAGGTCAAAATATTTTCAAGGAGGGGCAAACAATTTTCCAAAGGAGAAAAATATTTATATATTTTTCATACATACACACATGCACATATTAGTTTATATTTCTCATATCATAATAGAAATAAGTACACAGATTGTATTAATTGCTTTAATACAACAACACTGCCCAGCGATCCACAGGAAGCAAATCGATGTCCACCTTTTCGGCTTGCACGCGTTGTGTTGGTGTGGGTTTCGGCACTTTCCATTTAAAAAGCGTGCAAACATAATAAAATAAACATGAGTGAGGCCAGAAATAACGCAAATTGTGTGTGTGTGTGTGTGTGTGTGTGTGTGTGTGTGTGTGTGTGTGTGTGTGTGTGTGTGTGTGTGTGTGTGTGTGTGTCCTGCCGGCCTTTTTATTGCGGTAATAACAATAATAAAACTTTGGAAAAGTAAACATTACATAATTGAGATATGCTTGCCTGCCAGAAACGATATATTTTCACTCATATGTGATTTAAATTAAAATGAAAAATATAGAATTTTGTTAAAGTGAAATGAAATGTTTCCATAGAAACTATTTCTTTGTTGTCAATAACGTAGTACACATATAAAACTTATAAAAATTTACCTCCTCCATCATCAACTACCATTTTAATTTATAAAAAAAAATTACCCCCTCCCCCTTCAACTACCCTTTTCATTTATAGATATTTCATCTACCTTTCTACAGTGGATTATTATGACTTTCTTTTCAGGATACTTTATTTATCAAAATTAAGCGCTTTACTCTTGTTAAAACGTAAAACGTTGCAGGTAAACTACCCTTTTCCCTTAAATGATCTTCACCAAAAACAATAGGCCTTGAGTCCCCTATAATTCAGGACTGTATGCAAAACATTATTTGATTCTGTTTGAATTTGCGGCTGTTATCGTTTGCCATAAAAAACATTCTACACAGACACACACACAGACACTTTTCGAAATATCGGTATGGAGAACCATACATGACTTCCATGTTCTAAGATTTATATTTAAAATCATTTTCGAAATGAAATATTACTATAGAAACTACTTCTTTCTACTTACTGCTTCAGCCTTAACCACAGTACTGTGGTCACTAACGTATACCACCTCACGTTATCGCACTCGATTTTCACTGATGATGGAAGTCGATGGCATTGCTGAAACGTCTGGTTTTGTAGAAAACATTGGACTACGGCCAAACATCCCGGGAAGGAATTTTAACAAAAACTACTTCTTTGTTGCCGATAACGTTGTACAATATATATAAAAAATTGCATAAAATTAATGGCTTGTATAAGTTAATGTTTGATCTCCATTAAGTAGTGCTCAAGTTTCCAAAGTTTTAATATTATGATGTCCGTAATTAAAACATCAGAGCAGGTTTAGTGTGTATGAGGGTACACCGTGGACAAAAATTTTCAACATTTCCTATTGAGCGTTGCTACAGTGTTCCTAGTTGCAGCGTTCCTATCAAGCTGCGAATCTACAGTGTATGTTTCACAGAACAAACACGCGAAAAAGAAGGAGCGCTCCGAAGTCACTCATGGACCCTCAGCATCTTGCAGAGGGTTCATTCCCTAAAGACGAAAAGTCTGTCTATGAATCGTTCCTCTGTAAACACGTGCAGTTACACTGCCCAGCGATCCACAGGAAGCAAATCGCTACCCAGGCCTGCCGACTCGGCAAAGCCGATGCTGGCAATGTATTATTCTGTCTAATCTGCCGCAGCATGATTGACTACAGAGTCGGCGGCCGCAGGTAGGGAATGTTAGTGCGGTTCAGGATTCCAGAAGGTTGATGAGGGGTTCATGTGATGAACTAAGGGGGGTCGTCTAACACCGCCCTAGGGTGCCTGACGCGGCGAGGGGGCGGTGCATTGTCCATGCTGTTCAGCCTTTGGATGTGCGGATAAGGGGACTCGCCGGCCTTGGCAAACAAATTCGTCGCCAAGGACCATACGAAGGCCTCTAAGGTGGAAATACGGAGACCCCGGTGAATGGCGGAATTTCGCACAAACTACGGGGACCCCGAGAGGGAACGTAGGGTCCGGTTCTGGAACGTCGACAGCCTACGCCTGCTGGTGGCCGACAGGAGAGGCCACCAAGCGGGCGCCGCATACGTAAGTACTGTCCGGAGGAACAGTAGATAGATGGTCAGTTTAGTACGGACAGCCAGGCGGCTGTTCCGCAAAAGCATAGGTGATAGCTTGGCTCTGACGCCACGAGCCTTGTCGACGGTTGCGTTTACGTGGGCGTAGAAGTTTAGGCGCCGATCAAGCCGAACGCCAAGGTACTTCACCGTCTCGGTCCAATCGATGGGTCTCCCCTCCAAGGAGAGGGATTGGCATCGGGAAATGGACTTACGAGTAAAGCAGATCGCCTCGGGTATTGATCGCTACCCGCCACTTCCTTAGCCAGTCCGGAAGCATAGCCAACTGCCGTTGTAACGTAACGCTCGTCCGCCAAGGCGAAAGCGAGCTAAAATGAAACATCGCGTCGTCGGCAAACAGAGACAACGTAACCCCGGGATAAACAGGCAGATCGTTCGTGTACATGACGTACAGAATGGCGCCGAGGACAGATCCTTGAGGGACGCCAGCGACGACAGGGCGAACCCGAGAGAACGCCCCATCGACGCTGATCCTGAAGGTGTGATCCGTCAGATAGGATCGAAGCAAGTGGACGATAGATGCCGGGATTGGCGAATGCGCCAGTTTGTAGAGCAGGCCGTCGTGCCAGACTTTATCGAAGGCTTTGCTCACATCCAACAGGACGACGCCTGTTGCCTGATGATTGTTGGCGGCGTCGGCTAGACAGGTGATAACTCGTACTAGCTGAAGAGTAGTCGAGTGCTTCGGCCTAAACCCAAACTGCTCCTCGCGGATGACCCCATCCACCAGGGGCCGAATACGGGCCAGGAGAAGGCGCTCGAATACCTTCAAGATTGCTGGCAATAGCGATATCGGGCGGTAGCTTCCAGGAAGCGTGGGCGGCTTCTTGGGTTTTGGAATCATTATGAAGTTGGCGGTTTTCCACAGGCGGGGGAAATACCTCAGCCGGAGACAGGAGTTGAACAGCTCAAGAAGAACGTCAACTGCCGAAGGCGGGAGATTCTGCAACGCAGCGGCACCGATACGATCGTGGCCAGGGGCCTTTCTCTTCTTCAGCCGGCTAAGGACAGACGCGAGGTCGTCCTTATCGACCGAAATAGGAGGGTTATTGGGCTCTGCATATAATAAGAAGACTGTACTTTATGAATAGAGAATGACTTTAGTACCTTAAAACAAAAGACAAAACATAACTCAAATGTCACCCGACTAACTGCCTAATCACGGATGTACTTCGACAGTTACATATATTGTAGTGCTGCCAACATAACAATATTCTCCCCCTTACAAAAGTTATAGAGGACACGTTTACATATTCCTAACTAACATAAAACTGACATTCATATTAAGTCATTAAACAAAGTTAATAACAACAAAAAATAACATTAAAATATTACAAATTTAAACTTACAAAGTAATGTGTACTGAATAGGACTGTAAATAATGTAAAACTGTAAATAATTTTGTCCATCTCATAACCTTTACTATTTTAGAAGTAACAAAATTGATTATTGATAGATACACAAGACAAATCGATGGAATTTTCAAATATTTAGGACATACCAGAAAAAGACTGATGAATCTTAGGGTTTCCAGGTGTTTTCAAGTCCAAGACCAAGTTGTACAGAGCAGCAGCTAGTCGTGCTCCGGTGGTCGCAGTGTCCGGGCGAGCCCGATGACGGCATGTTGCCTGCTTGATACCTTGACTAGCGATCTCGCGCTATCATAGGAATGGAACCTCCAACGATTTTATTTTGGAGGGACAGGATGATGTTAATTTTCTTGGACCCTCGGACCTCGAAGAGACCCACGACGGCAGAATGGGGGAGACCTCGGAGACCTTTCGTTTGAGAAGCAGGAATTACCCCCCCCCCCCAAATCGGGCAGGGCGCCTCTAACCGCTCAGGAAAAGTCGCCGAGGACTGCCAAGCGGCAATGTAGTGTAGTGTACGGGAGAGCGTAGGAGGAGGCAGCGTCCACCAGAGGTGGCACTAAGCACACCTAAGGCAAGCGCAGCCCCCCCCCCACGTCTGTCGCCGAGCGCCAGCACGGACAAGATAAAGAAGGAATGTTCATGGAGGGCACTCTATTTTGAGAACGGCAGAACAGAATTTTTATCAGCAACCGAAGAACTATAAAAGCTAATTTATTACGACAGGTTTTTGTTACGATTACATAATTTGTCTGTATTGTATAATGTCCTTATACCGTAGTAAATTTTATTATATTAACTCTATGAAATACGATAAATTGTGCTAATAATGATCTTGGCCATATTATAAGAACAACGGCCTTTTGTGACTCAGGATCCACACTCGTCTTCCTAAGCAGTGAAATAAACCGCAATGACCTTATGAAAGGATCGGAGCGAAGATTCGGCATAACTCTTTTTCTTGTAAGAATGAATGTACTATACATGTGCAAAACTTGTTATTACTACATGCTGTCCTTATCTGTGTAATCGCGATATTTATTCTTGTCCGATCATTGTAACTGTCAGTACAGAGAACAACGCAATCCGATACCATGACATTGGAGGGTATACCACGAAACCTCCTAGTATAATTAACGGTTGTACCTTTCTTTTTTTCTCACATCACGTCCTACTGGATTTTGGAAATTACTCTGCCGATGATTTCAATTTTCAATCTAAGTGGAAGGAATTTTCATCATGGCAGTGGCAAAGAAACAAACCAGCCTGGAAAACGAAGATCCCTTTACATATATATTGCAACGATACAAATTAAAACTGCGTAGATAGGTTACATTGAAATTATTACAACAGAGTCTATATCTGGAGGTAGGACAATTTTATTCATTAACACATTAAAATTTACTATTGTCTTATTACTTTACAATATACAATTGTTTATTAAAAAATTGTCTTTCAATAAATGAGTATATTGGCTTGTTTTACATATAAGTGACTTGTACGTAGAATTCCAACTATTTGCGTAGACACCAGGCGCTCCCCACGCTGCTCGTGTGCACCGCTGCGACTCTGCACGTCGACCGAAGATCAACCCGTTGAATAAACTACGTCTCGGCACATACACACACTGCGATATGATACTGTTATTGTTTATAACTTGAATAATCTTAATCTCAGGGATCAAACTGGGTAAAAATAGATGCTGTATTAAGCTTACACAAATCCGGTTTCTTGAAGTGTTCTCGCGTTAACTATCAAAATATCTCGTTAGATATTTTGCCCCTAAACGGAAATCTTCCAATCTACGCGAAAAAGCACTAGAGTATGATCTATTTACAATTATCTGAGTTCTATAAATCGGCAATGGTTACGAAGAACTCGAACCGTGAACCAAATTACTAAGTCTTATGGAAGCCGACTTGTCTTGTCAAGAAAAACTCGTGACAGCAAGTACGTCTTTCTGTGGCAAGACTTCGGAAGAAACTGAATCATCCATACGCTGTAAGTAAGCGTCCGACTCAAATAATTTTTAGACCTTCTGATTGGTGGAAATTCTATCAACGTCACAGATGTTCTTAGTGATAGCCAGAAATCAGGCTGAAACTCTGTCCGATTCTGCAAAGGCCTGTATAGATTAAATCTACAAATTTTATTACTTTCTAGGAGATAACGAAAACAAAAAAAGACTGATTTCATTAAAAAAAAACCATATAAAAATTATAGTTGTGGAGATTTGAGTATATGGAAAATGTAGCTTATAACCATGAGAACACTCTGTCCAAGTTTCAGAACGAAATGTTAATTTTCAACGAAGTTATTAAATAAAATGTAAATCAGACGCACACTCGCGCACTCACACACAAATATTTCACATGACATGAAATAGTATAAAATTATGAATATTTTGTCATAACATACTTTTTTAAACATAGATTGGTTCAAAACCTATGACTACTTTACAAAGAAAAGAACAAAATCAATTTAAAACATGTCTATGGCCGTCAGAAAATGTGTTATAGGCTTAGTATCCCTATTATATGAACTTCATATCTTGTGTTTTGTTGCAATGTATTTATGGAATGTCGTCACTGTATCGTATAGAGTGCACAAAGGAAATTTATTATTTTTTTTTTAACTATTACGTTTCCGAATTTATTAAGGGTTTTCCAAGACTATGGCCTTCTTCTCACTCTTAGACTTGTGTGGTCGCAATTTATAATAATCCACTTTTTCGATTGACAACACCTAACGCTTCGTTCTTTCTGTAATGTGACACCCTAGATGGCAACGGCGAAACACGACCTTCCGAAATGTGTTGTGCAGTGGCGGCTCGTATAAGGAGGGCAAAAGGGCGCAGCCCTTCCACTAAATTTGCAAATTAAACTTGTCAATAATATAACTATAATGTGTAGTATCCTTATGTGAAAGATATTTTTGGGGCGACGGATAGCGATCACCCGATGTTTTCGGCATGGTCCCGCAGCCGGACGCTTTCGCTGTCGCCCTCCCTGCACAGGTTGGTCTTGCGGGGAGCGGAGCAAGAGGACGTGTGCACGTGTCTATGCTTTTAAATCAGCAGCAGCCATTATAGGAGGGGCTCTGCTCGCTGTCTAATTTAGCGGCTCTTTTCATAGAGAAGTTCTTTTCACTCAGTAAAGCGAACCAGTTCTTTGAATCAGTTCACGAGCGGATCGCCCATCTCTATAGAGAACCGGAGCGTTGTTCAAAACTTCTCTGTTGCTGTTTAAGGGCATGTATTTTCTCTTGTGTTTTATATAGTTTTGATTGTGTTCTTGTTGTATTTTTTGTGTAAATGTAATGTTCTAATAATTTATTCTTTATTAGGCAGTGTATTCTGTGTAAGATAGTGTTTTTGTCGAACCTTGTGCACATAAACGTGTAACTTATTCTGTATTGGCCTGAGCCTGTGTTTTCTGTGCGTATTTGTTAGAAACAAGTAGTGTAGGGAACAAATATATTTTATTTAGCAATGCATGCATTTAATAACATAATTTATTAAGTATTTAAGTTTAGGAACGTGAACTGCTTAGGGTTATAAATAATTTCAGTTTCAAACACTGTTTAAATATTGGTAGTTTGCAAGGTAGGTTTTTGATATTAACAATACTTTTAGTAGTAAAGCAAAAGGTTCAATTTTACAATTGTTTCATGATAATAGCAATAATTTAGTTTCTACTGGTGACTTTTGTTACATTTGGGTCCAAAACAATTTGCCCCCCCCCCCCCAGTCAAAAACATTACCAGCCGCCACTGGTGTTGTGTATCATTCGCGGAATAGCAGAAACAGCCGAGAACGTCCAGAGTTTGCTACGAACACTATACCACAGGTTA
Organism: Magicicada septendecula; assembly: GCA_034769895.1. Lineage (NCBI taxonomy): Eukaryota > Metazoa > Arthropoda > Insecta > Hemiptera > Cicadidae > Magicicada > Magicicada septendecula. Next base: position 243,155,082 of record CM068371.1, read on the forward strand.
AAACCAAAACAGAACTATACTACGCTCTGTATACTAGAATTACGTCCGTAGAGTTTATCCTTATTGCGTGTACAAGAGGAGTTTATAGCGGAGCAGAAAAGCATGTTATTATAAAAAGAACAAGAACAAGCAGGCTTGGAAACATACAGGAACAAATACAGTCGGTGTAGACACGTGTGAACATTACTGGAGAGAGAGCTGAATTTTTATAGCGGGAAAAGAGGAAAAGAAGCCTTTAAAATTTATAGCACTATAAAATTGCACAGTAAATGTACTCTGGCTGAAAGTCTGAAGGAGGCACGTATTCTCTATAAACACAACGATAACCGTACACGGAGGCTAATTTTAAGGCAAACCGTTCTTTACATAAACGCCTGTTTGTGTTTGATGCATGTGAAAGCGGGAAATCGTTTTAACTTATTCTGAAATAAAACGTATACATAATTAAAGATTCGAATGCTAAAGTTTACCATTTGATTTCTGTAGTTGAGAACGCCGTGTTTACTCTGTCAACAGCCGTCCGTGTGTATTTATCCTTTCACTGTTTGATTAAGTGAAACCAAAGACCAAGAAATATTTCCTAGATTCGTATTTAATAGTTTTAGAAGCGTTGGAAAGTGTGTCACTAGTCGAAGAACTAGTCAGGAAATTAAAGTGCGTTCGGTTTTTAAAGAATCGTGTTGAATTCCCTCAACGTTACTTCCTGGAATGTTGTTCTCGCTTATTCGTACACTTCCGACATGGTAATTTGATTTAACAATTTTACACCTTTATTGTATATTCTAGTGTACAAAATTTTGTATTAAAAAGAAATTGAAATAAATCCTACGAAGGATGCTATCTATCGATATCGAAACGTACGATTTGTACTGAACCATTTCTAAGGGAATCAACGAATTAACTAATGTGGCCATCATTTCACTTTAACGACAATATTTACTCTATACCACAAAAATTCACGTGGCATATTAAGTTAAAGCAATTTTGACTAAGATCTGAGTGTAATGTTAAGTTTTACAATTTCAAAATATTTGGACTCTAAGATCCAACCTTAAGACTTAAGATCACAATTTTTTAAAATTGAAAATCTAACTGGCTGTCAGATTAAAAGGAATTTTAACTTAAATCCGAATGTTCCTAAGTGTTAGGGTTTATTGTACGATTGTGTGCTCTGCAGTTGTTATGTTACTAAAGAAATATTAGAATAATCGGAATGTATGAAATTGTTCCCGTAATTGGAAAATTGTCTAATAACGAAATTTATGTAACAGTAAGTGTACTTCGTTCAAAATAGTGAGCGAATTCTGCAGCTCAGGGAGCATAGGGCTACTAGTTAATCATAATGAGACAAATATATTTAAAAAAGAGTAGATGTAAGAACACAGAAATAATATTGTAAGATAGTTGAACATATAACATAGCCAACACTTAAATTTTTGAGTTAATCAGAAGTAGGCCTACTTCAGGATTAGACGCTGTGAGCACACTACTAGTGTAAATCAAAAGATAAAACAAGACATTTAAATATTCGAAGAGAAACAATTTAAATGAACAGCTCCGGACAAAGAAGAGTTTACCTGAGCAAGACTAACTTTTACTTCCATGTTCCGTAAGGAAATGGAAATATGGTGATCGCGAAAAAACATCCTGTTCGAGATAAGGGCTGATTATGATTGTACTACCCTCAAAACATGAAGAAAAGTCATTTTCAGAAATGTGTGTGTGTGTGTGTGTGTGTGTGTAGAATTTTTTTACGGCGAAAGATAACTGCCGCAAATTCAAACAGAATCAAATAACTTTTATCACATTTGCTCGAGTTGTAGAGGACTCAAGGCCTGTTGATTTTGGTGAAGATCGGGTAAGAGGGAGGGGTAGTTTACCTGGAACGTTTTACGTTTAAACAAGAGTAAAGTACTTAATTCTGATAAACCAAATATCGTGAAAAAAGTTCAAAATAATCTACTGTAGAGAGGTAGATGAAATATCTATAAATAAAAATGGTAGTCGAAGGGGAGGGGGTAATTTTTCGAAAACTACCTTTTTGATATCGAATAAAGTACTTCATTTTGAAGGATAAGATACCTTAGTAATTACATGTAATGAAGCTATTACTCAATAAAAATGTAAATATCAAAAATGGGGTTGTTAGGTGAAAGGGGAGGGGTAGTTTACATGCATTGTTTTGTGTTATAACGTGAGTAAAGTACTTAATTTTGATAAATAAGTTCCCTGAAAATAAAGTCATGTTAATCCACTGTAAAATGTTAAATCAGATGTCTATAAGGGGGAGGGTAGATGAAGGGGGAGGGGTGATTTTTTGGAAATTACTTTGCTGATATCAAGTAAAGGACGAATATGTAATTTTGAAGGTAAGATATATTATAAACATATTATAAAACTATTACTCTTGAAAGTGTAAATGTCATTAATGGTGGGGACCGGTTGAGGAGGAGGGATGATTATCGGCGTACTTCAGTTTCGTTATAAGAATAAAGTACCTAATTTTTACAGATAAAGTGACTAGAAAATAAAATTATATTAAACGACAGGAAAACAAGAGAAATTCACACGACATGAAGTCTACAGTTGTAAGTAGCTAAGATCACACATGTAAAATGACTTCTAAGCGTAACAAAATGACAGTGACAAGATAAAGTTGGAAACAGAAAAGAGAAACAGAGCATTGACTTTCATGTTATAAGATTTATATTTAAAATCATTTACTTGAATTCGGTTAGCTAATTTCTAATAAGTTAGGAGTATTACATTTAAATCGAGTTTTATGTTTGACAAGTTAAAAATGAAATTATATTATTATAATATAAAAATGAAATGAAATGTTATTATAACATAATAACAAAAATATCCATAAATAGTGAAAATAGTTTGAGGGAGGGGAATATTTTTTTTAGAAATTATCGAACCAAATTAAATAAATGATTTTAAATATAAATCTTAGGACATCGAAGTCATGTATGGTTCTTCATAGAGATTTTAACATTGAAAATGTTTATAAGGACGTGTCGCACATTTGCGGCCGATCGCTGGTGCGTGATCGAAAATGGGAACCGGTGAGTTTCCATAGAAACTATTTCTTTGTTGTCAATAACGTAGTACACATATAAAACTTCGCTTATGAATGCGACTACATTTAACTTATAATCTGTACATTGGTAAATGAAGAATGAATTGATTGATTGCTGAATGAAGAATGAATTCATTGATTGGTGAATGAACTTAAATATATATATATATTTTTTAGATTTATTGAAGCATTTTCAATGCCCTTCTCTGTGCATTGCATTTGTGCAATGCCTGTAAATTTGTTTATATGTGTACTACGTTATCGGCAACAAAGACATAGTTTCTATGGATATATTTCATTTTTAACTTGTCAAACATAAAACTCGATTTAAATGTAATACTCCTAACTTATTAGAAATTAGCTAACCGAATTCAAGTAAATGATTTTAAATATAAATCTTATAACATGAAAGTCACGTATGGTACTCCATACCGATATTTACGAATGGTTACTAAGTAAACCATCTCCAGTAGAAGTTTTGAACCGTAACTTAGAATCTTGGAACACAGCACGTTTTATTTGTAAAATATGCTCTGTTTCTCTTTTCTGTTTCCAACTTTATCTTGTCACTGTCATTTTGTTACGCTTAGAAGTCATTTTACATGTGTGATCTTAGCTACTTACAACTGTAGACTTCATGTCGTGTGAATTTCTCTTGTTTTCCTGTTCTCGGTGTTTACAAGAATTTCGTTTTTCTTTGGTTTATTGCCAATCCAATCTTGTTTGTTTATCTTTTTAGTTCTAAAAATGTTTACTTTTCTACATTTTCCTAAAGATTATTACAGGTTTTCAGGACATGCACCGGCTGGGCTGCTCTTTAAAGGTCAGACTTCCACGAGAATTTACAGTGGGTATGACTGCGTGAAGAACAAGACTAAAAGCAGAGCTATTAGTGCACCATTTGTCTCACAGCGTCATTAATTTCAAAGTTGTCTGTTTATATATTTTAAGGAATCACTGCTGTCATTCCACAGAGTATGTACAAGTTTTATTGGTTGACCCAATGACTTTAAGTTTCAAAAAAGATTATTGCTATGTACCTAGGTAACTTGTTTTCCTATTAACATTATTGGTTTAAATGTTAGCCAGTGATTAAATTTTATTATCGTGGTTGTACAGTGACATTTAAACAGCCTAGAGGTGAAATTAAATATTTAACGATTCGTGTTGTGTAATCGGTTGCACAATATTTGGTTTGAATTTTTCTTTTTTACAGAATAAACAAAGAAACTAGCCTTGGTTTTCACGTATCTGACGAATAAAAAATATTTGCATACACAAGCTTGCGTATTGTGTACGATTAGCGGTATAGAGGACGCAGCCCATACGATTGCGTAGAAAGTCGTACCTCGAGTCACTAACCTTACTTCCTTGAACTATTTATCTTATTTATTGTGTCCTGCTATTACCGCAGCTGATACACATGAATTGTATTTACAAACGAACTAGGTAATACTGACGCTGTACCTACACCGTATTACGTAAATTGTAAATGGAATATCAGTTATTTTCTCTATGTTAGCAGTCTTCATAACAACTTTGTCAAATTTTGTTGCTTCCCTGCTATATACACTTTTTCCTCGAACGAGGCCTTTCGGTTTCGCAACCATTATCAAGTTTTTATAGGAAGAACTTGATAATGGTTGCGAAACCGAAAGGCCTCGTTCGAGGAAAAAGTGTATATAGCAGGGAAGCAACAAAATTTGACAAAGTTGTAAATGGAATAGTTTACCTACCATTTAGATATTAAGAAAGAAACCGTTGATCCTTCCCTCAAATTCACCGAGTTAGATGTGGGTGTTATGTGGGGTCATGCTCTTTAGTATTACATGGGTGAAGTAAGCTATAGTTTATTAACATTATTATTTACTGATATTAAAATATAAAGTAATATACACAATACAACGTACAGGCTTACAATACACAGTAAAATACACACTATATTATATTATTATTATGTAATGCTGTATTATGTGCCTGTAATATACATTATGTGTTTTTAATATTTACCGATGGAAGGTTTAGCGAGGATCGTAATATAATATAATATAAATATAAATATTTACAAATATAGTCAACGGATTATTGCATTATCAATATTTAATGTAGGCTCTATTATTAATGTTCTGGAGTATTATAATTTTGTCTATGTATTTAAGTAAAACAATATGTAAGGAATGTAATTATTTTGATGATGTAAAACAAACTCTCTCAACTCTCCCTTTTTCTCACTCTCTCTCTATCTCTCTCTCTCTCTCTCTCTCTCTCTCTCTCTCTCACACACCACACAAGCACACGCACACACACACACACACACACACATGCACACGCACGCGCACACGCGCGCGCGCGCGCGCACACACACACATTCACTCAATTAATTGATCTTGTTGTGTTTGATATTTTCTCTTGTATCCGTACACAGGTTCTGATGATGACAATAAATATTGTCGAAACGTGAACACAAAAATGTAAAATTTGTGTTATACTTACTAACCGATCCTCGCTAAACCTTACATCGTTAAAAATTTGTTGATCAACGGTCACTACTAAATTAAAGATTTAATATTTACATTAATTTCAAAGTATTTTTCGTATTTTGAAACAAAGACTAATAAAATTTTGTTTTGAAGTTTCAACTTGTTGCTTTCCATTTGCTCACTGATTCCCTATAAGCGCGTTGGAGCGATTTAGGTAATCACCAGAACGTACGTAGACCACTAATCATCGTCATAATCGGGAGTCACTAGACTAGTCGAAAGCAACAGTTGTGTTTTATATAAGAATCCGCTGATAACAGATAGTTAATTAAACATTCTTGTTATAGAACTGTGGGTTAGGGTAGACCAAGTATGGTATGGACTGCGTGTGCCATCTCTGTGGAACAGAAAGTTTCTCACACTTACATATACGTACGTATCCTAAAAATGTTGCATAAATGACGACAAATATATTTCGCTGTTCTAAAAACGTTGAGTAGGGCTGATCTCCATGTTGCCACTTATTGGAATCCTGTTGTGTATAAACGTACTATAGTTTACGTTAGCAGTGCCTCATTAGCATGGGCTTAACACAGCAGAGATGTGCATGCGTATGTAAGCTGTTACTAGTACGGGGATAACTCAAACATCGGGTACTATTACAACCTGGCTTGTATACTGAGCGCGGTGGACCGCGTTGTAGTTGAAGCGCGATCCGCTGTACGAAACGCTTAAGTAATTCGGAAACCGATGAAATAGAATATTGGAAATTTGACATTCTTCTCTCTTCAAGTATTGGGGCTGCGGCCTGTTGCGCCTCCTAGCCGTGGTGCAACTTTCTTTCCACACATTAGCCGTCTAGTTGAGTGTGTATGCGTGTGTAGTCTAAGCATGCCTCCTTTGTTACTTATCTAGCTCGGCATACTGGACAAGACGGCTGTATTAGACAGACAGAAGATGCACGGGGCGTCTCACGCCCTGGTTTGTTTGCGCTGTCCAGGCCGGAGCCTGATGAACGCCAGGTGCCAACAGTGCAGCGCGGTCGTTTGCTCGCCACAAGATGTTAGGGTGCGGTCCACGAATACATGATATCATGTATGACGTGGGGGCATCTCTGTTTATTATGCTCCAGCCAGTCGCCAGGCCTGAGTCAGTCGACTCCTCTTAATGCATAGCCCGCAGGAGCTTAGAGACGCGTGGTGTGGTCGATAGGCTCAACCGCACGGAGGCGAGAGATTCGAAACGATGGGTGTCACGTCAGGGCGAATGGCTCCTGCAATTAAGCGTTGCACACCTCGCGGTTTCCCATGCTCTGACTGACAGCCCAGCCGAGACGGCAAAGCAGGTGCTGACTTTAGATGGTAAATTCTGTGATGTCTGCCAGACACCGTGCAACCTCAGAGTCGACAAGCCGCAGCCTAGGGATTGGCCTGTTTATTCAGGCGCGATTAAAGGATTCCAGAAGGTGGGGGAGGAGCACAATTCTGTGGGGTTCATGAGAAAGGGGAACTACGGGGATTGTCTATCTTATTATTTCATAATAATACTTAGTATGAAAATAAGTATTATTTTCTTATTACGCTGTTTGTCTTATCCGACAGCTGAACTTCTGAAACAAAAACATTAATTATATAATCGATTATAGACTACAGGGTTCTAGAACTACAGGGCAAACGATCATAATAGACGGTACTGTTCTTTATAGGACAACCTGTGGTTTTATAAATCTTTTTAAAAGAAGTTTCTCACATTATACAAATATAAGTGTGTACAGCACAGCGTAAATATTAACATGTATATCATTAATTGTTACAGGTACAGTACTCGAATACTAGCAGTTACAATTGAATTGGGAGCGTAGTACACGTAAGTAAGTGAAATATAGTATACAGTTTTACATTAGTTATTACGTCAGCCACTCTAATTAGGCTTATAGACAAAATTATAAACAGACGAAAACTTAAAATATTGACTTAAAGGAAAGTTTCTTTATATTTAAGCCTAATCATTAGATCTTCTTTATAGGACTGCAAACCAGTAGCTGTTCCAGCTTGTCATAGGTGGGGGGGGAGCCAGATTGACATCTGGGGGGAGGGTAATTTATTTGACATTTTTACATACACTGTAAGAATTTTTGTACGGATACAAGATTATATATAGAATTAAAAGCTATACCATGTAAAAATAGGTTTTGAGCTTTTAAGTACCGAATATGACCGACCTCTCATAAGATGCAGTTGATGTACTATGTACATATGTCTACAACATGTGTACAAAAAATTCTTAGCAAAATAGACGGGGTAATGCAATAGGATTTCAATATGAAAATCAACAAATGATAAAAGAAAATATTAGTTTTCAGTAGAAATACAGTTGACAGGACAGGAATTAAATTGAAAAATGAGATCCAAGAAGCGGAAGAATGTAATTACTTGGGGTGTAAAAATCACAAGTTTTGGAAGAAATTATGTGCAGATTTTGAGTGAAATATGTCAGGCAAAACCTACATTTAATAATAAGAAAACCTACTCACGTAAGTGAAATTCAGCTTCAAGGTAAGGAAGAAATTCATTCAAACCTATGCGTGGAGTGTCGCATTAATTGGATGTGAGTCATAGATAACAGGGGGAAAAACAAACTTCTAGATTTCGAGGCTTTGCGTCACGGAAGGATGCTCAGGATAAGCTGGGTAGAGAAACTGATGAATGAGGAAGTGTTCCATAGGGGTGGAGAAGATACAACGTTCCTAAAGCAATTGAAAAGTAGAAGAGTTTATCTGATTGGACACATATTAAGGCACGATAGCTTGACCAAAAGATCATACAAGGGAAAATTGAGCGAAAACCCTTAGGGGAATGTTCCTTGGAATTCATAATTCAAATCATAGTAGACATGAACTGTGATTCTTATTATACATTAAAAAGGAAGGCAGTGATAGAGAAGAGTGGAGAGCTGTTAACTACTAAGAAGTCGCGTATGCATATAATATTAAACAGTTTACAATAGGTTAATTTGACATTGCGTAACGTGTCACAGTATTAATTAAATAAATAAAGACAAATTTGTAATTTATCAAAACGTTTCTTAAAATTCTTAAAAGACATCATTTGTACGTATCTTATAGAGTTATAAGTATTATCCAATTATATGTAGGCCTATTACGCAACGTTAAATTGTGACTTCAGTACTATCGTTTAAGCTTTGGTGTCACTGCAGTATATTAATTCATGGTTTCATTTGTCCACTGTGGAAATACTTAGGTGGAAAATTTTATTAATATGTTTGCCACAATTAAAACAACAGAGCAATTCGTATGTGTGTGTGAGCGCGCGTGTGTGAATGATAAGCTGAAGAGAATACAAGGGCGCGCCTCAAACTGTCCCCAACTTCGCAATCCCGTTCGGATACACATGTATAACTCGCCCCCCCCCGTGTTGTGTGTGTGTGTGTGTGTGTGTGTGTGTGTGTGTGTGTGTGTGTGTGTGTGTGTGTGTGTGTGTGTGTGTGTGTGTGTGTGTGTGTGTGTGTGTGTGTGTGTGTGTGTAACCCGTACCCCCACGTTTCATGCGATTCGTGCGTGATTGCGAACTTGAGGGCAATGCAAGCGCGCGCCTTGCGCTGTCCCAAAATTCACATATTTCACGTGATATATTCTTTTCACGATATTTGTAACAAAGAAAATTATCTATTACACACTATTCTCAACAAACATTAAGACTCACTAAGTCGGTAAAGTTACTAATAGTTTTATAAACAAATAAACACTTTATATCAACTCGCACAAACTAAAACGCACTCTAATCGCTGGAAAACAGTTCGCAAATGACTGCCCGCTTCAAGGGTCGCTGTTCTTCTTGCATCCTGAATCTAGACGTTTGTAGGTTTTTGAGTGATTTGTAAGGTTATTAAATGTAATGATGATATCTTTATGTAAAACCTCCCGAAATCATTAAACTTTTTCATTACTTTTTCATTACCTGTAGTTTTCGAAATTTCGACTGTGCGATAGCTCGTATCGGTGTGTAGTGAATATTGCTTACTCCTTTGGTAAGATAATCCGAAACCTGTTAATGAGTTGTGTTATCCAATTCAATAGTTTGTTACCACTTATTATTGTCACTTAATTACTTTTTTTATTTGAAGAGTTTCTAGCAATATTTAACATGTTAAACCTGTTACTGGTGACAAAACATTGTGTTGTTAGGTTAACCCAAAAACAAAAGCAAACACACAAAAACCAATAAATTTAAAAAATAATACTTATTTTTTATATTATAATCAACAAAAAATCTAACTCGAAATAAGGCAAAAAAATCTAACTCGAAATAAGGCAGAGTGGCCCAAGGGCCACCCGTAGCGGGTTACTATGCTGGGCTCCCATTTACAGACATTGAAAACGACATTTGTACACTTACAAAGTGCAATTCCTCTATTGCACACCACTACATTGCATAATAAAACTAATTAACCTGGAAAACAAAGGGTACTGGTACTATATAATCTCGTCACGATCACGAACACAATCAAACGGAAGCGTGAATTCAGGTTATTTCAGAAACGAGCATGCCAGTAAGCTATATTGCATCAATTATGTCTGTTTTTGTGCCGACTTGCAAAGTTAAAAAACTACATAGTACCACCAACTACTTTAAAGTATAAGTTTTGTTAATAACATTAAATTCTTCTTATTATTATTATTCCAATCCTTTTCTACCCCAAGGTGTAGAGGTTGAGCAAAAGTCTCCCCATCGTGGTCTCTCCATGGCCAGAGCCTTGGCTTCATTCCACTCCAATCCCAGCCCCAGGAGAGAGCACCTTACGTTGTCCTCCCAAGTCACTCTTCTCTGGGCCCTGGGTCTTCTCCCAGCAATTCTTGCCTAATATAGTTGTTTTGGAAGTCTATCCCTTTCCATCCTCTGAACGTGTCCAAACCAGCGCAACTGTGCTTTCTTAATTTGATCTTTCAAAGGTACTGTCTTAAGACTCACTCTTATAGTAGTGTTTCTAACTCGATCTTGTCTTGTCTTTCCTTCAACCTTCCTGAGGCATCTCATCTTCATAGCTTGGAGAGAGTTTAGACGCTTCTGAGTTACAGCCCAGGTTTCAACCCTATAAGTAAGAACTGGCACATACGTGTTTTTGAAAATAATCATCTTAACTTTCTTTGAAATTTCTGCCTTACATTAATTTCTTAACGGTATAAAATTTCTTTGCGCAAAACCTTTCTGATGGCCTACATTGACATTTAACACATTATGTAGTACAGCTACTCCGATCTGAGGAGGCAAGTGGGAAGGCCTGGCCCACTCTACTCTGGCCTCCGTGGCGCCACTCACGTTGCTACAAACTATTCTAAAATTGTGGTATAATCAAACTTCTAGTTATAAACGCATATCTAAGAAGTTCTCAGTGCACTATACACCATTGTTCTACGGTTGACATTGACACTTGTTTTGAGAATCTGTATGCCGAGTTCATATTACTCAGCAGTTGGAGACTTCTACACTTTCATGGTGAGACTTTGGAAATTACTTGATCACAATTTCCCATTTCAAAGGAAATATACAGAAAGGCTCATGCACGATATTCTTTTGCAGGCTTGCTTACTTTGAAAAATATCTCTTTAATATTAAATTATCGTACTACGTATCTACGATATTATTATCTCGTACTTAGGTGTGTCAGCATATAATATTTATGGTTCTGGCGCATAAGCGTATATTGTCACATTAATGGTGTTTTAATATTGATGTTTAAAACGGTGAAGAAGTTTTCTGCTAATTTGACACATGTTGTGAGAATTACGCAGCGCTTTCATCGTCAGCCACATTGGTTTGTTGCCTGGTTCAGTATTTGCGTGTTGATTGTTTATTACTGTTAGCAGGTGTTGGTTGGGTTTGGTTGACGAAGATTTTGGCGCTTCGTTGTTGTGCCTGTGATTGATTTTGATGAAAACAAAATTATTCACCAGAACCAATTAAATCACAAAATGAAACAAAAAATCCCCATCTACAAAAAAATACAAAAAAAAAGAAAAACAAAAATCTGTCTGGAAAACCACACGCCTTCCATGTTCTAATTAATTATAAAATTATTTGTAATATGTACAGTCAGAACGAAACTAAATATATCAGCCTGCTTTTGGTAAAAAGGCTGAAAAAGATATAATCAAAATACGAATTGTACATAGCTGTTAATATTTTAAAAATAAAGAATTAATTTGATTAAATTATCTTCTATCCAACGTTTGTAATCTGTGAATTTCTGAAAACGAAAAATGATTTTGTTTACGTATCCGTGGTTACGATATTTTGTTTACATGGAACGATATCAATTGTTAATACTTTGTTGAAATTGTTTTAAGTTTTCGGTCGAATAAATTTATAACATCAATAAAAAAAATTAACCCCTCCCCTTCAACTACCCTTTACATTTATTGTTATTTCATCTACCTTTCTACAGTGGATTATTATAACCTTCTTTTCAGGATACTTTATTTATCAAAATTAAGTACTTTACTCTTGTTAAAACGTAAAACGTTGCAGGTAAACTATCTCTTCCCCTTAACCGACCTTTACCAATATCAATAAGTCTTGAGTCCTCAACAACTCAGGCACATATGCAAAAATTATTTGATTCGTTTAAATTTGCGCCATAGAAAAAATTCTACACACAGACAGACACTTTTCAGAAAATTCATTTTCTTCATGTTTTGAGGGTAGTACAATCAGAATCTGCCCTTATCTCGAACACGATTTTTTCGCGATCACCATACTTCCATTTCCTTACGGAACAGAAATAAAAAGCCAATATCACCCAACAGCAGTAAGCAACTAACATACAAATACTACATCACGGAAGGAACTAAGATGTGTGGCGATGTGCATGATGCTGAAAAATATGTAAACAAAAACATCTTGATCTTGCATTAACATAAAAACAGGTTGCTTGCACATAAAAAAAAGAAAGATTAAGAACAAATTTTTTTTAATTCTCATAACTGCAGGTGTTTTGTTGTTATAGTATTAACGATTTTAAAATAGTTATTATATTCATGAAATTACTTCGGAAAATATTCAATTTATAATGTGCTTTTTACTTCTTAAATGCCAGCATTTCCGACACGTAGGCCTATTATACGTATCACCTTGGTGAGATGGTGTTAAATAACTTACAGTCTACTGATGTGACGATTTAAATTGTAACATAAATTAAAAAAAAAAAGAAAGAATTTAAAAAAAAGTAAGTTTTCGAGGGATTAAGCAATTTTAAATCTCACTATGATACTTAAAACCCCTGTATGTACTCAGTATGAGAATAAGTAGTAATTAAGAAGTTCAAAGAAACTTTAATAAAAAGGCATATTGTAAATAGTTATTATTGTCGTATTTAACCCTTTGCTTGTTGTCAGGCGGTGACCTGTTAATTCCGGACTCGACATGTCTCCCGAGTCGTCTGTAATTTAGGATAAGATAAAAATCATAATGTTAATAATTAAAAAAATCTAAAGACACAGATAGTCGTTAAATTAACTCATTAAAAATATATATGTTTATTAAGGTATAGTTTGTGTAATTAAAAATGTTAACTTGAATAAAGGTAGGGACTATATTCTCGCGGAGTAATTGCCCCTCTCCCTTTTGTTAAGTACCAGTTGAAGCGAGCAGAAAAACTCTCTCTCGCTATGTTGACCTCACAGTGTGCAGACGTACGAGCGAAAGCTCTGATAAAATGTTGTTAGTTTGCTTGTTTAATTTAAATGTAGTTTAGTAACTACTGCTACAAAAAGCGTGTAGCATGTACTATTAACAATAAAAATGTGGTAACAAGAAGAAATAATATGTAACAACAAAAAGTAAGAGTGTTAAGCAAGATGACGACTCCCTTCAAGAAGTAACTCACATTTCAACATCATTCCTGAAGATGTGATCTGCAGGAACTGCTTAAAGACACGTATACCCGGCAGAAGACGCTGTTTAGGACATCCAAGAATCTACATAGATTTACACCGAAGAAGCTTCAATCACCTCTGTGAACTTTCGACACATTATTGACGAGGACCCGACTCAGATGATGACGGCGCGTACGAGGATTCCCAAGACGGACACCCCAGGACGAGGTTTCTACATTCCATTCTAAAGGTGACTCGATAGCCTGTCTATCGAGAGTTAATAATATTTGTTATACTACACACTTCCAAAAGAGACTTTTCAAAGACAATTAATTTAACGTAAACATTAAAAATGTAAATCTAAGAGTTTACTGTAAAAAACTCACACTTCATACGTTGTAACGCTTTATATATTGATGTATCTTATTATAATTCCAAGTAATAGAACCATTCTTCAAATGGTTAAAGAAATCTTGCAAGCTAAGATAATGAATTGAATATAAATAAAAGTCTTTATTATCAAATACAGAAAGTTAACTCGGATCCGAGGTATATCAAAATAGAGTCAAGTTGATCCCAAAGTTTTATAAAAGAATTTAAATACTTTAGTTTAATTAGTAATGTCATGGGATCTGTCAGTAACAGTTGTTAAATAAAGAGAAGTCGTCTTGTTACACACAGAAAATGAGTGCGTAAATCAGTACAATACCTTCCCTTGTTTCCTTACACAGTTAGTAAGTAATTTGTTCAGTTAATTTGATTTGAATACAGTTCGTTACAACGTAGGCAGCCCATGTAATTGACAGAGCTCAGTTAAGATGGGTTCCCTGGATTTGTAACGCGGCAATACGTTACAAAATTGCGCCACTCTGCTAATTTTTATAAAGGTGTTGTAAGCCTCGTGACGCATACAAATTTGCGCCACTGCTTATTTATATAAATGGTATTGTGTTGTTGTTATCTTGTAAGAGTAATTGTGTACAGAGTGTAACAAACAAAATTGTGCCACTCTGTAGTTTTCTTAATTTGTTAGTAAATTAAATAACTCCCTGAATGTTATTGATCGATGCACTCAGAGAATGTAATTAATGTAAATTTAATTTTCAAAACATATCTCATATCTTATGTATCTCGAAAATACGTAAATGATAGTCAGTAGAAGTTGAAATATCATTATATGAAGATATATGCATGTACCTACTTGCATACATGACTTGTAATGTTTGGTCAACTGATCAGTCTCTAACAGGTTTGTTTTAAGACAATCCATGACCTGTTGTTTCTTGAATACTCCTGCATAGTATATGTTAGACATACACTAACATGTGTCTGTAGTAACAAAACCTTGTTAATAATAATAATGCTCCTGCGTAAAGTAGACCCAGTTAATTACGTGAAAAGAATTTCGTAATTTGAACTTGTGAACAAAATAACTAATTGATTTAATTGGGGAAAGTATATGAATGAATAGAGTCAAAGTGTTATTAAGCGTAATAATAGTCCGTTTTGTTGAATAAGATTCACCCTAACGTCTGTGCTCCCTTCCGCCTGTTCGGACCTGTTCAGGAAGTAATCGCTGGCATTGTGTAGAGAACAATAAGAGTAAAACCCCCCATTCTCACTGACACACTCAGCCTACCTTGTGTTAACTAAATAAAGAGGGTGACCTACATTCCAGAAAACAGCTGATCGGTATTCAACTTTGAAATATATGTGTGTGGAATTTCTGTCTCTCCTTTAGAAGAGAAATTGTTCTTGTCGAATTTGTGTAAATTATTTACTTGAGAATTTATCTTAGATATATGTGTAATATATGTGTAGTGTTGTAGGATTAATTTTAAGTACGTTTTAATGTGTTAGAAAAAAAAATGGCCCAATTTAACCCGGATTTGTTATTAAAAGACGAGCTGTCTTATGAAGCTCTTTTGCGTGGACTACCCCATGCAAATGTAACAGTCGCGGAATTACGTAGGTCTATTCGCGAATGTGGATTTGATACACCTGTGCAATTAAACTACCTAAGCGAACTCGATTATGAAAGCGAGAAAGAAATTTGTAATGCCAAGTATAGTGAGCTTACCTTATTGTCTCAAAACCTCCAAGACGAGAAATCTCCGGCAATAATTTTGCGGACTACCCAGAGAATAGAGCATTTAACCAGGCGAATAAAAAATTTGTCGATCTGGCCTAATCTCACGGAAATACCTGTTGACGTACAAAACCTAGCTGACGAAGTTCTACGCCGCTTACCTTCAATTATTAATGACTTAAGAAGAAAATCCGACTCATTCAGGATGGACGAAATAGAGAAGTCTTTAATGAAATTACACATCTCCCCAGTACAATCTTCCACTACTGATTTACCTCCGCCTAACATTGATCGGAACTCGCCCACCGTATCGCAAGTGCAAGCGAACCAAGAGCAAAATACTGATAAAGATTTAAATGCCCCTCCTCCCGAGGATTTTCAGTTTCGTCCCGGAAATCATGAATTGATTACCTCCAATGAACCAAATCGTTCTCATAAAGGAATGACTACTACGAACTATAACGCGGACCTATACGGTAAAATGACCCATCCAGTGGAGAAAATCTTAACAGAAGTCCCTTACACCGATGGATTAAATGTTTCCAAACTATTAACTTTCATTAGTTACCTTCTCCAGATAAAAGATCTACAGCAGCTGAATGACTGGCAAATTTTGCAAGTTCTGTTACCAAAGTGTAAACCCCCGTTGAAGAATCGTGTGCTAGAAGCCCTAACCTCTACATTCCCAGTAGATGAGCTACATAGCTCTATAATAAAATACTTTATTCCCACCGGCATCTATGAGGAAATAAAAAGAAAGACAGTACTCAGAGTACAAGGACATCAGGAGAGATTAGCTCACTACATATCCGATATTAGGGAGTCATCTCGACTACTACGTGTAGACTGGAATGAGACACAACTGGTCGACACCATTTTAATAGGAGTGTCACCTGAAGAAAGATCTCGTCTATCGTTGATGAATAGACCCAATACAATTGCTGATCTAGAACAGTGCAGTATCCATTCTTCAAATGTATGGTACTCTGATCAAAATAGACAAGCAATGAAAACCGCTGGAACTAATAGAAATGAATTGCGAGCACTAGTGCCTGATGTAACAACCTCTCATGAAAGGCAGGCTTTTAGTAAACCTCACCATGTGCGCAAATCTGGTAAGTTAAATGTAACACCATATAAAGCGGAAACAAAGTATCCACCTCGCAATAAACCCACCTGTTATAATTGTGGTAAATATGGGCACATTAGAAAAGACTGCAAGAGTAAGCCATTGGAACGGAATCACCCCATTTCAAAAAACATGTAAGGCAGGGAGACTCGAAATCCTGTGTCTTCCGCAGCTACTCGAAATCAGGTGGACGCAAAGAAACGAATAATAATAATAAAATATTTTATAATCAACGTGGAAGAAAAATGAGTTCGAAAGAAATCGATCCCTATGTGAGAGAATTTCGTGAGAAATGTAACGCGATTAATAAATGTAACTGGACGAAAAATCTATTACCATTAATACGAGTTGACTTAGGCGTTACATCCACCATCGCCTTAATTGATTCAGGATCTAGTAGAACTTTAATCAGCCAAGAATTAGCGGACATGTTAGCTAAACACCATCTAGTAAAACGGAATCAACCAGTGAATATAAAGTGTGCTACCGCTGATAAACGTAATATAAACATAAACCTGAGCATTACCGTTAAGGTTAAAATCAAGAACTTAACCTGGATGTTTACAATGTTAGTATGTAAAGAATTAGGACCTGATTTAATATTAGGTGCAGACTTTATTAGTAAGACAGGAATGATTCTTGACATCTTTGAGCAAGTATATTATTTCCGATTTGACCGTACACGGAAATATAGATTTGATAGTAATAAAGAAAAATATTGTTCATCTAATGCATATGTTATACACCAAGACTCAGATTTGTCTCACCTAGAAAAAAGAGATAGAGTGAGAATACTGAAATTAATAAAAGAATTTTCCTCGGTTCTTACACCTAAACTAGGACTCACTAACCTAATAGAGTATAAAATTAATCTGAGCGATCAGAAAGTAATACGACTACCTCCGTACAAATTGTCGCCTCCCAAGATGGAAGTCATGCGAAACCATATCAACAAGTTGTTGGACCAAGGAGTCATAGAACCCTCTCCGTCCCCATATTCTTCACCCTCCTTTTTGGTACCAAAAGTACAAGATAAACACAGACTAGTTGTGGACTATAGGCAATTAAACAAAAGAATAGAATTTGAATCAATCCCTCTTCCAGACATCCATAGTGCATTTCATTATTTCACTAAAGCTATGGCCTTTACGGTGATGGATCTGAATCAAGCTTTTCACCAAATACCCCTTTCTGAAGAATCAAAACGTCTAACCGCGTTTGCAGTTCCTTTTAACTTATACCAATTTACTAGAGTACCCTTTGGAATATCTCAAGGAAGTTCCGTATGTAGTAGACTGTTAGAAAGGATATTTCACGATATTAAATTTAAATATGTGTATCACTATTTGGACGACATCGTTATATACAGCGAATCTATGGAACAACATCTTAAACATCTACGCGAAGTATTATCTCGGTTACTAAGAGCAGGATTAACTGTGAACCCGAAGAAGGTAAGTTTTGCTGTCCCTCAGTTTTCTTTCTTAGGCCACATCGTGAAAGCGAATGGAAAGGTAAGCATTGACCCCGAACGAACCCGCGCTATTAGAGAATTTTCACCCCCACGAGATGCAAAAGTATAGCCCGATTTTTGGGAATGGTAAATTATTTCCATAAATATATTCCCCATCTTGCCGAAATAGCAGCACCCCTAAACTCCTTACGAAAGAAGGGAACGAAGTTCGAATGGAGCTCACTACATCAACACGCGTTTGAGCAACTTAAAGAAAGTATTATATCTCCCCCAGTTTTGCAACTAGCGGATTTCACGAAACCTTTCGTAGTGCAAACCGACAGTTCTAGTGTAGCGTTAGGTGCAGTGATATATCAAGAGATAGATAACTGTAGACTACCTATTAGTTATGCATCACGAACACTTAGCGATCAGGAAAGAAAGTATTCTGCATATGAATTGGAATGTCTAGCAATTGTTTTTGCGTTCGAGAAGTTTAAACCCTTCATGGAACATAAAGAATTCCTTTTGGAAACCGACAATCAGGCGTTATCTTGGTTATTGAATCACCCTAAACAGTTAGGACGAATTGGAAGATGGATATTGAAGTTAAATTGCTACAATTTCAGAGTGCAGCATATTAAAGGTACTCAAAACGTAGTCGCTGATACCCTGTCCCGTATGTTCCAGTCGCCCACTAAAACTCCCGAAAACAAAGAGAATCCGGAAATAGCATTTGCTAACGCCGTAATTACTGAATTCCCCCTTGCCTTTACCAACATTGCCCTGTACCAACAACAAGACCCCTCACTGAAGCCTATTATAGAACAACTTACGCAAGGTATTAAATCCGAGAAGTACGTATTAAGTAGAAATGTACTATGTCACAAGATAAGGAACGGAAAGGAATTAAGAATAATAGCCCCTGATGTAATTAAGCCCATGCTGATGGAATACTTCCATTCATCTACCATAGGAGCCCATATGGGAATCAATAAGACAATACATCGTATTCGGAAGGAATATCATTGGAACAATATGAACAGCGAAATAGCCAACTTCGTAAAGAAATGTACATTGTGTGCCCTCAGTAAACCAGCCAGGAATACTCGAGTAAGCCAACTGATTTCAGAAATCCCTAAGACCCCTTTTTCTAAACTTTATCTAGATTTCTCAGGTCCATATCCACGATCGAAATCAGGGAATACCATGTTACTCCTCTGTGTAGATTCGTTCACCAAATTTGTTTGGATGTATCCCATGCGACGAGCATTAGCGTCGACGACTGTAAAAATATTACAAGAAAGACTATTTAAAGACTACGGTACTCCAGTACGTATAGTATCTGATAACGGTCCACAGTTTAAAGCGAAAGAATTTAGGAATATGTGTTTCAAGTTAGGGATAGACCATATAACCACTACAGAGTATCGACCGCAAGGCAATATTGCTGAAAGGTATCTACGAAACCTCAAATCTGCGCTAATCGCCTATCATGCGAACGATCACACGTCGTGGGACCAAAACCTATCCTGGATTCAATATGCTTTTAATTCAGCTTATCACGAAGGTCACAAGTCGACCCCGTTTGAGTTACTGTACAAATACCGACCAAACCACCCTTTGTCCACGAGATGGAATATACACGATCTGCTGCCCCTGCAAATAACGGATACGCAGATAAAGCGAATATGGAATAAAGCCCGCTCTAATTTAAGAGCAAACTTAGAAAAATCCAGAAGATACCACGAGAAAGGTAATCATAACAATTCAATTAGGTACCAAGTAGGTGACTTGGTGATGTATAAAACTCACCCCACTAGTAGTGCGATTGATAAGACCACCTCTAAACTATCATTCCGATGGTGTGGCCCTTACCGAATCCAGAAGTACCTAACTCCAGTTACAGTAGCCCTGTGCGAACCTGCGACTCGAAAATATGTGCGAAGAACGCATATGTCACAGCTAAAATTGTATAAGAAAAAGGTAATGGTATAACCCAGAATAGAAAAGGGAATACTAGGTAGTGAAGTAAATTATACTTCAGAAACCGTGAAAAATGTTAAACGTAGAGTTTGGAAATGATCAACCTGAGTTCGAGTTCTGCGAAGCATACATTAATGAATTCTTATTAACTAGATGGGAACTAACACTCATTAACTCGATGAGTTATCTAGTACTCAATGGAAACAAGATAGAATTCTAAATAGTAAAGATTTAGAAAGTTACTCTACAGAGAGAGAGTAAGACAACCAAAAAAGAAAAAACCGGTAGTAGATTTAAGTGATAGAGATAAGAAAGAGTTTTGTGTTTTATTTTGTAAATATTAAGTGTGAATAGTAAAAAAAAAAAAAAAAAAACAGTGTAGTTAATAAGAATGTATAAAAGTAGATTGTGTTGTGAAGAGGAAAGCAAGTAGATATAATGCTAACCAATAACTATGTGAAAGAAATTACACACACTGACACCATTCATACTCCAAGTCCCCAGTAATAAAAAAAAAAAAAAACCGTAATGAGCAAATTAAGCGGTGGAGTATGTGACGATTTAAATTGTAACATAAATTAAAAAAAAAAAGAAAGAATTTTAAAAAAAGTAAGTTTGCGAGGGATTAAGCAATTTTAAATCTCACTATGATACTTAAAACCCCTGTATGTACTCAGTATGAGAATAAGTAGTAATTAAGAAGTTCAAAGAAACTTTAATAAAAAGGCATATTGTAAATAGTTATTATTGTCGTATTTAACCCTTTGCTTGTTGTCAGGCGGTGACCTGTTAATTCCGGACTCGACATGTCTCCCGAGTCGTCTGTAATTTAGGATAAGATAAAAATCATAATGTTAATAATTAAAAAAATCTAAAGACACAGATAGTCGTTAAATTAACTCATTAAAAATATATATGTTTATTAAGGTATAGTTTGTGTAATTAAAAATGTTAACTTGAATAAAGGTAGGGACTATATTCTCGCGGAGTAATTGCCCCTCTCCCTTTTGTTAAGTACCAGTTGAAGCGAGCAGAAAAACTCTCTCTCGCTATGTTGACCTCACAGTGTGCAGACGTACGAGCGAAAGCTCTGATAAAATGCTGTTAGTTTGCTTGTTTAATTTAAATGTAGTTTAGTAACTAGTGCTACAAAAAGCGTGTAGCATGTACTATTAACAATAAAAATGTGGTAACAAGAAGAAATAATATGTAACAACAAAAAGTAAGAGTGTTAAGCAAGATGACGACTCCCTTCAAGAAGTAACTCACATTTCAACATCATTCCTGAAGATGTGATCTGCAGGAACTGCTTAAAGACACGTATACCCGGCAGAAGACGCTGTTTAGGACATCCAAGAATCTACATAGATTTACACCGAAGAAGCTTCAATCACCTCTGTGAACTTTCGACACATTATTGACGAGGACCCGACTCAGATGATGACGGCGCGTACGAGGATTCCCAAGACGGACACCCCAGGACGAGGTTTCTACATTCCATTCTAAAGGTGACTCGATAGCCTGTCTATCGAGAGTTAATAATATTTGTTATACTACACACTTCCAAAAGAGACTTTTCAAAGACAATTAATTTAACGTAAATATTAAAAATGTAAATCTAAGAGTTTACTGTAAAAAACTCAAACTTCATACGTTGTAACGCTTTATATATTGATGTATCTTATTATAATTCCAAGTAATAGAACCATTCTTCAATTGGTTAAAGAAATCTTGCAAGCTAAGATAATGAATTGAATATAAATAAAAGTCTTTATTATCAAATACAGAAAGTTAACCCGGATCCGAGGTATATCAAAATAGAGTCAAGTTGATCCCAAAGTTTTATAAAAGAATTTAAATACTTTAGTTTAATTAGTAATGTCATGGGATCTGTCAGTAACAGTTGTTAAATAAAGAGAAGTCGTCTTGTTACACACAGAAAATGAGTGCGTAAATCAGTACAATACCTTCCCTTGTTTCCTTACACAGTTAGTAAGTAATTTGTTCAGTTAATTTGATTTGAATACAGTTCGTTACAACGTAGGCAGCCCATGTAATTGACAGAGCTCAGTTAAGATGGGTTCCCTGGATTTGTAACGCGGCAATACGTTACAAAATTGCGCCACTCTGCTAATTTTTATAAAGGTGTTGTAAGCCTCGTGACGCATACAAATTTGCGCCACTGCTTATTTATATAAATGGTATTGTGTTGTTGTTATCTTGTAAGAGTAATTGTGTACAGAGTGTAACAAACAAAATTGTGCCACTCTGTAGTTTTCTTAATTTGTTAGTAAATTAAATAACTCCCTGAATGTTATTGATCGATGCACTCAGAGAATGTAATTAATGTAAATTTAATTTTCAAAACATATCTCATATCTTATGTATCTCGAAAATACGTAAATGATAGTCAGTAGAAGTTGAAATATCATTATATGAAGATATATGCATGTACCTACTTGCATACATGACTTGTAATGTTTGGTCAACTGATCAGTCTCTAACAGGTTTGTTTTAAGACAATCCATGACCTGTTGTTTCTTGAATACTCCTGCATAGTATATGTTAGACATACACTAACATGTGTCTGTAGTAACAAAACCTTGTTAATAATAATAATGCTCCTGCGTAAAGTAGACCCAGTTAATTACGTGAAAAGAATTTCGTAATTTGAACTTGTGAACAAAATAACTAATTGATTTAATTGGGGAAAGTATATGAATGAATAGAGTCAAAGTGTTATTAAGCGTAATAATAGTCCGTTTTGTTGAATAAGATTCACCCTAACGTCTGTGCTCCCTTCCGCCTGTTCGGACCTGTTCAGGAAGTAATCGCTGGCATTGTGTAGAGAACAATAAGAGTAAAACCCCCCATTCTCACTGACACACTCAGCCTACCTTGTGTTAACTAAATAAAGAGGGTGACCTACATTCCAGAAAACAGCTGATCGGTATTCAACTTTGAAATATATGTGTGTGGAATTTCTGTCTCTCCTTTAGAAGAGAAATTGTTCTTGTCGAATTTGTGTAAATTATTTACTTGAGAATTTATCTTAGATATATGTGTAATATATGTGTAGTGTTGTAGGATTAATTTTAAGTACGTTTTAATGTGTTAGAAAAAAAAATGGCCCAATTTAACCCGGATTTGTTATTAAAAGACGAGCTGTCTTATGAAGCTCTTTTGCGTGGACTACCCCATGCAAATGTAACAGTCGCGGAATTACGTAGGTCTATTCGCGAATGTGGATTTGATACACCTGTGCAATTAAACTACCTAAGCGAACTCGATTATGAAAGCGAGAAAGAAATTTGTAATGCCAAGTATAGTGAGCTTACCTTATTGTCTCAAAACCTCCAAGACGAGAAATCTCCGGCAATAATTTTGCGGACTACCCAGAGAATAGAGCATTTAACCAGGCGAATAAAAAATTTGTCGATCTGGCCTAATCTCACGGAAATACCTGTTGACGTACAAAACCTAGCTGACGAAGTTCTACGCCGCTTACCTTCAATTATTAATGACTTAAGAAGAAAATCCGACTCATTCAGGATGGACGAAATAGAGAAGTCTTTAATGAAATTACACATCTCCCCAGTACAATCTTCCACTACTGATTTACCTCCGCCTAACATTGATCGGAACTCGCCCACCGTATCGCAAGTGCAAGCGAACCAAGAGCAAAATACTGATAAAGATTTAAATGCCCCTCCTCCCGAGGATTTTCAGTTTCGTCCCGGAAATCATGAATTGATTACCTCCAATGAACCAAATCGTTCTCATAAAGGAATGACTACTACGAACTATAACGCGGACCTATACGGTAAAATGACCCATCCAGTGGAGAAAATCTTAACAGAAGTCCCTTACACCGATGGATTAAATGTTTCCAAACTATTAACTTTCATTAGTTACCTTCTCCAGATAAAAGATCTACAGCAGCTGAATGACTGGCAAATTTTGCAAGTTCTGTTACCAAAGTGTAAACCCCCGTTGAAGAATCGTGTGCTAGAAGCCCTAACCTCTACATTCCCAGTAGATGAGCTACATAGCTCTATAATAAAATACTTTATTCCCACCGGCATCTATGAGGAAATAAAAAGAAAGACAGTACTCAGAGTACAAGGACATCAGGAGAGATTAGCTCACTACATATCCGATATTAGGGAGTCATCTCGACTACTACGTGTAGACTGGAATGAGACACAACTGGTCGACACCATTTTAATAGGAGTGTCACCTGAAGAAAGATCTCGTCTATCGTTGATGAATAGACCCAATACAATTGCTGATCTAGAACAGTGCAGTATCCATTCTTCAAATGTATGGTACTCTGATCAAAATAGACAAGCAATGAAAACCGCTGGAACTAATAGAAATGATTGCGAGCACTAGTGCCTGATGTAACAACCTCTCATGAAAGGCAGGCTTTTAGTAAACCTCACCATGTGCGCAAATCTGGTAAGTTAAATGTAACACCATATAAAGCGGAAACAAAGTATCCACCTCGCAATAAACCCACCTGTTATAATTGTGGTAAATATGGGCACATTAGAAAAGACTGCAAGAGTAAGCCATTGGAACGGAATCACCCCATTTCAAAAAACATGTAAGGCAGGGAGACTCGAAATCCTGTGTCTTCCGCAGCTACTCGAAATCAGGTGGACGCAAAGAAACGAATAATAATAATAAAATATTTTATAATCAACGTGGAAGAAAAATGAGTTCGAAAGAAATCGATCCCTATGTGAGAGAATTTCGTGAGAAATGTAACGCGATTAATAAATGTAACTGGACGAAAAATCTATTACCATTAATACGAGTTGACTTAGGCGTTACATCCACCATCGCCTTAATTGATTCAGGATCTAGTAGAACTTTAATCAGCCAAGAATTAGCGGACATGTTAGCTAAACACCATCTAGTAAAACGGAATCAACCAGTGAATATAAAGTGTGCTACCGCTGATAAACGTAATATAAACATAAACCTGAGCATTACCGTTAAGGTTAAAATCAAGAACTTAACCTGGATGTTTACAATGTTAGTATGTAAAGAATTAGGACCTGATTTAATATTAGGTGCAGACTTTATTAGTAAGACAGGAATGATTCTTGACATCTTTGAGCAAGTATATTATTTCCGATTTGACCGTACACGGAAATATAGATTTGATAGTAATAAAGAAAAATATTGTTCATCTAATGCATATGTTATACACCAAGACTCAGATTTGTCTCACCTAGAAAAAAGAGATAGAGTGAGAATACTGAAATTAATAAAAGAATTTTCCTCGGTTCTTACACCTAAACTAGGACTCACTAACCTAATAGAGTATAAAATTAATCTGAGCGATCAGAAAGTAATACGACTACCTCCGTACAAATTGTCGCCTCCCAAGATGGAAGTCATGCGAAACCATATCAACAAGTTGTTGGACCAAGGAGTCATAGAACCCTCTCCGTCCCCATATTCTTCACCCTCCTTTTTGGTACCAAAAGTACAAGATAAACACAGACTAGTTGTGGACTATAGGCAATTAAACAAAAGAATAGAATTTGAATCAATCCCTCTTCCAGACATCCATAGTGCATTTCATTATTTCACTAAAGCTATGGTCTTTACGGTGATGGATCTGAATCAAGCTTTTCACCAAATACCCCTTTCTGAAGAATCAAAACGTCTAACCGCGTTTGCAGTTCCTTTTAACTTATACCAATTTACTAGAGTACCCTTTGGAATATCTCAAGGAAGTTCCGTATGTAGTAGACTGTTAGAAAGGATATTTCACGATATTAAATTTAAATATGTGTATCACTATTTGGACGACATCTTTATATACAGCGAATCTATGGAACAACATCTTAAACATCTACGCGAAGTATTATCTCGGTTACTAAGAGCAGGATTAACTGTGAACCCGAAGAAGGTAAGTTTTGCTGTCCCTCAGTTTTCTTTCTTAGGCCACATCGTGAAAGCGAATGGAAAGGTAAGCATTGACCCCGAACGAACCCGCGCTATTAGAGAATTTTCACCCCCACGAGATGCAAAAGGTATAGCCCGATTTTTGGGAATGGTAAATTATTTCCATAAATATATTCCCCATCTTGCCGAAATAGCAGCACCCCTAAACTCCTTACGAAAGAAGGGAACGAAGTTCGAATGGAGCTCACTACATCAACACGCGTTTGAGCAACTTAAAGAAAGTATTATATCTCCCCCAGTTTTGCAACTAGCGGATTTCACGAAACCTTTCGTAGTGCAAACCGACAGTTCTAGTGTAGCGTTAGGTGCAGTGATATATCAAGAGATAGATAACTGTAGACTACCTATTAGTTATGCATCACGAACACTTAGCGATCAGGAAAGAAAGTATTCTGCATATGAATTGGAATGTCTAGCAATTGTTTTTGCGTTCGAGAAGTTTAAACCCTTCATGGAACATAAAGAATTCCTTTTGGAAACCGACAATCAGGCGTTATCTTGGTTATTGAATCACCCTAAACAGTTAGGACGAATTGGAAGATGGATATTGAAGTTAAATTGCTACAATTTCAGAGTGCAGCATATTAAAGGTACTCAAAACGTAGTCGCTGATACCCTGTCCCGTATGTTCCAGTCGCCCACTAAAACTCCCGAAAACAAAGAGAATCCGGAAATAGCATTTGCTAACGCCGTAATTACTGAATTCCCCCTTGCCTTTACCAACATTGCCCTGTACCAACAACAAGACCCCTCACTGAAGCCTATTATAGAACAACTTACGCAAGGTATTAAATCCGAGAAGTACGTATTAAGTAGAAATGTACTATGTCACAAGATAAGGAACGGAAAGGAATTAAGAATAATAGCCCCTGATGTAATTAAGCCCATGCTGATGGAATACTTCCATTCATCTACCATAGGAGCCCATATGGGAATCAATAAGACAATACATCGTATTCGGAAGGAATATCATTGGAACAATATGAACAGCGAAATAGCCAACTTCGTAAAGAAATGTACATTGTGTGCCCTCAGTAAACCAGCCAGGAATACTCGAGTAAGCCAACTGATTTCAGAAATCCCTAAGACCCCTTTTTCTAAACTTTATCTAGATTTCTCAGGTCCATATCCACGATCGAAATCAGGGAATACCATGTTACTCCTCTGTGTAGATTCGTTCACCAAATTTGTTTGGATGTATCCCATGCGACGAGCATTAGCGTCGACGACTGTAAAAATATTACAAGAAAGACTATTTAAAGACTACGGTACTCCAGTACGTATAGTATCTGATAACGGTCCACAGTTTAAAGCGAAAGAATTTAGGAATATGTGTTTCAAGTTAGGGATAGACCATATAACCACTACAGAGTATCGACCGCAAGGCAATATTGCTGAAAGGTATCTACGAAACCTCAAATCTGCGCTAATCGCCTATCATGCGAACGATCACACGTCGTGGGACCAAAACCTATCCTGGATTCAATATGCTTTTAATTCAGCTTATCACGAAGGTCACAAGTCGACCCCGTTTGAGTTACTGTACAAATACCGACCAAACCACCCTTTGTCCACGAGATGGAATATACACGATCTGCTGCCCCTGCAAATAACGGATACGCAGATAAAGCGAATATGGAATAAAGCCCGCTCTAATTTAAGAGCAAACTTAGAAAAATCCAGAAGATACCACGAGAAAGGTAATCATAACAATTCAATTAGGTACCAAGTAGGTGACTTGGTGATGTATAAAACTCACCCCACTAGCAGTGCGATTGATAAGACCACCTCTAAACTATCATTCCGATGGTGTGGCCCTTACCGAATCCAGAAGTACCTAACTCCAGTTACAGTAGCCCTGTGCGAACCTGCGACTCGAAAATATGTGCGAAGAACGCATATGTCACAGCTAAAATTGTATAAGAAAAAGGTAATGGTATAACCCAGAATAGAAAAGGGAATACTAGGTAGTGAAGTAAATTATACTTCAGAAACCGTGAAAAATGTTAAACGTAGAGTTTGGAAATGATCAACCTGAGTTCGAGTTCTGCGAAGCATACATTAATGAATTCTCATTAACTAGATGGGAACTAACACTCATTAACTCGATGAGTTATCTAGTACTCAATGGAAACAAGATAGAATTCTAAATAGTAAAGATTTAGAAAGTTACTCTACAGAGAGAGAGTAAGACAACCAAAAAAGAAAAAACCGGTAGTAGATTTAAGTGATAGAGATAAGAAAGAGTTTTGTGTTTTATTTTGTAAATATTAAGTGTGAATAGTAAAAAAAAAAAAAAAAAAACAGTGTAGTTAATAAGAATGTATAAAAGTAGATTGTGTTGTGAAGAGGAAAGCAAGTAGATATAATGCTAACCAATAACTATGTGAAAGAAATTACACACACTGACACCATTCATACTCCAAGTCCCCAGTAATAAAAAAAAAAAAAAAACCATAATGAGCAAATTAAGCGGTGGAGTATGTGACGATTTAAATTGTAACATAAATTAAAAAAAAAAAGAAAGAATTTTAACAAAAGTAAGTTTGCGAGGGATTAAGCAATTTTAAATCTCACTATGATACTTAAAACCCCTGTATGTACTCAGTATGAGAATAAGTAGTAATTAAGAAGTTCAAAGAAACTTTAATAAAAAGGCATATTGTAAATAGTTATTATTGTCGTATTTAACCCTTTGCTTGTTGTCAGGCGGTGACCTGTTAATTCCGGACTCGACATGTCTCCCGAGTCGTCTGTAATTTAGGATAAGATAAAAATCATAATGTTAATAATTAAAAAAATCTAAAGACACAGATAGTCGTTAAATTAACTCATTAAAAATATATATGTTTATTAAGGTATAGTTTGTGTAATTAAAAATGTTAACTTGAATAAAGGTAGGGACTATATTCTCGCGGAGTAATTGCCCCTCTCCCTTTTGTTAAGTACCAGTTGAAGCGAGCAGAAAAACTCTCTCTCGCTATGTTGACCTCACAGTGTGCAGACGTACGAGCGAAAGCTCTGATAAAATGCTGTTAGTTTGCTTGTTTAATTTAAATGTAGTTTAGTAACTAGTGCTACAAAAAGCGTGTAGCATGTACTATTAACAATAAAAATGTGGTAACAAGAAGAAATAATATGTAACAACAAAAAGTAAGAGTGTTAAGCAAGATGACGACTCCCTTCAAGAAGTAACTCACATTTCAACATCATTCCTGAAGATGTGATCTGCAGGAACTGCTTAAAGACACGTATACCCGGCAGAAGACGCTGTTTAGGACATCCAAGAATCTACATAGATTTACACCGAAGAAGCTTCAATCACCTCTGTGAACTTTCGACACATTATTGACGAGGACCCGACTCAGATGATGACGGCGCGTACGAGGATTCCCAAGACGGACACCCCAGGACGAGGTTTCTACATTCCATTCTAAAGGTGACTCGATAGCCTGTCTATCGAGAGTTAATAATATTTGTTATACTACACACTTCCAAAAGAGACTTTTCAAAGACAATTAATTTAACGTAAATATTAAAAATGTAAATCTAAGAGTTTACTGTAAAAAACTCAAACTTCATACGTTGTAACGCTTTATATATTGATGTATCTTATTATAATTCCAAGTAATAGAACCATTCTTCAATTGGTTAAAGAAATCTTGCAAGCTAAGATAATGAATTGAATATAAATAAAAGTCTTTATTATCAAATACAGAAAGTTAACCCGGATCCGAGGTATATCAAAATAGAGTCAAGTTGATCCCAAAGTTTTATAAAAGAATTTAAATACTTTAGTTTAATTAGTAATGTCATGGGATCTGTCAGTAACAGTTGTTAAATAAAGAGAAGTCGTCTTGTTACACACAGAAAATGAGTGCGTAAATCAGTACAATACCTTCCCTTGTTTCCTTACACAGTTAGTAAGTAATTTGTTCAGTTAATTTGATTTGAATACAGTTCGTTACAACGTAGGCAGCCCATGTAATTGACAGAGCTCAGTTAAGATGGGTTCCCTGGATTTGTAACGCGGCAATACGTTACAAAATTGCGCCACTCTGCTAATTTTTATAAAGGTGTTGTAAGCCTCGTGACGCATACAAATTTGCGCCACTGCTTATTTATATAAATGGTATTGTGTTGTTGTTATCTTGTAAGAGTAATTGTGTACAGAGTGTAACAAACAAAATTGTGCCACTCTGTAGTTTTCTTAATTTGTTAGTAAATTAAATAACTCCCTGAATGTTATTGATCGATGCACTCAGAGAATGTAATTAATGTAAATTTAATTTTCAAAACATATCTCATATCTTATGTATCTCGAAAATACGTAAATGATAGTCAGTAGAAGTTGAAATATCATTATATGAAGATATATGCATGTACCTACTTGCATACATGACTTTTAATGTTTGGTCAACTGATCAGTCTCTAACAGGTTTGTTTTAAGACAATCCATGACCTGTTGTTTCTTGAATACTCCTGCATAGTATATGTTAGACATACACTAACATGTGTCTGTAGTAACAAAACCTTGTTAATAATAATAATGCTCCTGCGTAAAGTAGACCCAGTTAATTACGTGAAAAGAATTTCGTAATTTGAACTTGTGAACAAAATAACTAATTGATTTAATTGGGGAAAGTATATGAATGAATAGAGTCAAAGTGTTATTAAGCGTAATAATAGTCCGTTTTGTTGAATAAGATTCACCCTAACGTCTGTGCTCCCTTCCGCCTGTTCGGACCTGTTCAGGAAGTAATCGCTGGCATTGTGTAGAGAACAATAAGAGTAAAACCCCCCATTCTCACTGACACACTCAGCCTACCTTGTGTTAACTAAATAAAGAGGGTGACCTACATTCCAGAAAACAGCTGATCGGTATTCAACTTTGAAATATATGTGTGTGGAATTTCTGTCTCTCCTTTAGAAGAGAAATTGTTCTTGTCGAATTTGTGTAAATTATTTACTTGAGAATTTATCTTAGATATATGTGTAATATATGTGTAGTGTTGTAGGATTAATTTTAAGTACGTTTTAATGTGTTAGAAAAAAAAATGGCCCAATTTAACCCGGATTTGTTATTAAAAGACGAGCTGTCTTATGAAGCTCTTTTGCGTGGACTACCCCATGCAAATGTAACAGTCGCGGAATTACGTAGGTCTATTCGCGAATGTGGATTTGATACACCTGTGCAATTAAACTACCTAAGCGAACTCGATTATGAAAGCGAGAAAGAAATTTGTAATGCCAAGTATAGTGAGCTTACCTTATTGTCTCAAAACCTCCAAGACGAGAAATCTCCGGCAATAATTTTGCGGACTACCCAGAGAATAGAGCATTTAACCAGGCGAATAAAAAATTTGTCGATCTGGCCTAATCTCACGGAAATACCTGTTGACGTACAAAACCTAGCTGACGAAGTTCTACGCCGCTTACCTTCAATTATTAATGACTTAAGAAGAAAATCCGACTCATTCAGGATGGACGAAATAGAGAAGTCTTTAATGAAATTACACATCTCCCCAGTACAATCTTCCACTACTGATTTACCTCCGCCTAACATTGATCGGAACTCGCCCACCGTATCGCAAGTGCAAGCGAACCAAGAGCAAAATACTGATAAAGATTTAAATGCCCCTCCTCCCGAGGATTTTCAGTTTCGTCCCGGAAATCATGAATTGATTACCTCCAATGAACCAAATCGTTCTCATAAAGGAATGACTACTACGAACTATAACGCGGACCTATACGGTAAAATGACCCATCCAGTGGAGAAAATCTTAACAGAAGTCCCTTACACCGATGGATTAAATGTTTCCAAACTATTAACTTTCATTAGTTACCTTCTCCAGATAAAAGATCTACAGCAGCTGAATGACTGGCAAATTTTGCAAGTTCTGTTACCAAAGTGTAAACCCCCGTTGAAGAATCGTGTGCTAGAAGCCCTAACCTCTACATTCCCAGTAGATGAGCTACATAGCTCTATAATAAAATACTTTATTCCCACCGGCAT